>CM042403.1:27509851-28007351 GCA_023634145.1 Thymallus thymallus | reverse complement strand
CATTCTGAAAGTATTCAGACCCCTTTTCCACATTTTGTTACGTTACAACCTTACTTACGAAATCGTTTTTTTCCTCTTCAATCTACTTACAATACCCAATAATGACAAAGCAAGAACATGTTTTTTCATAATAAGGCTGTAACTTAACAAAATGTGGAAAAGGGGTCTGAATACCTTCCGAATGCACTGTATCCTTGGTGTTTTTTATAGGGGTTTCAACCTCTAAATGGTCTCTGTATCTATCGCTCGTTCTCTTCCCCTGTGTAGCCCTGTGTACTGATGAATAACGTGCAGCAGTTGCGTATCCAGCTGGAGAAGATGTTTGAGTCCATGGGTGCCAAACAGGTGAGCAGAAACACTATGTACAGGTAGAGATTATAACAAATAGCTTTTTTCACAGATTGGTGAGATGGAGTCGGGGTGGAGGGTCGGGGTGAACGGTGTCCATCCTCTCTGTGCTCCGGACCACCAGGAACCTCCTAGAGAAGACTACAGGCGCATTGTGTCTCTGGGCTCATGCAGCCGGTTGAGTAGCCGTTGGTGTTAGCAGGTTTTGATTTAAAGGAGTGAATGATGTGGTACTCTGGCATCACACCTAGACAAAAAGAGAATCTCAACTGCTATGTGTGAACACGTGGTTCAAATTGCTTTTGTATGTGACTGATCGTCATAGACAACATTATGAACATGGTATTTGTGTCTTTTCTGTACCAGATTGCAAAAGAGGAAGCAATGGTAGGGAGATGGTTCAAGTGACTTAGAATTGAGAAGTGGATGTGTGCTACTGTGTAGTATCCTGCCATGTGGAATAGAGCTTTAGATCAATAGCATCTATAAGCCAGATATTATTGTGTAGACTTCTAGACTGTTACATTAACATATGCCCTTGGTGATTCTATTGTTTCCCTAGATCAACTTCCTAGAGTGCTTAAAGCAATGTACAGTCTATAGGTTTTCATGACTGTCCCTATGTTTAGCATCCCTACTTAAGAGCACAATGTAGCATGTATACGTTAAATATGTCTAGGACCTGCTTTATTCCGAATTATTGTCTCATTCTTACTGAGTAGTAAGTGAGTTATTATGTGGCTTGGATGTTGAGTAAAGTAGTTAATAGTTTGGCCTAGTAATCCCTTTGTTTTGGTTTACACACCCTGACTGAATTGTAGCACTAGACTTTGAACTTGAGTTTAAATAGGTGTTTCCTTCGCTTCTTAAGATTGACGAGCAGGTGGATGATGAGGAGGAGGAGAAGGTGGGTGCTAACTTTTGGTTGAAGGCTGTTTGATAGTTGCCAAAGTGTTGTTGTAAATCCTCTTGCATATTTAAGGATGTTCTAACTCACCTTCCCCCTGACTAGCAGGTTATAACTGAGGATGAGGAGAGAAAGACTCTGGTGGGTATATGATATCATTAGAAGATTAAACATGGAGACTGTAGAATTGAGTCCACCCTCTATCGAGCCTTTAGGAATCCCCATAGTAAAACCATAAACAACTCCACTAGATAGACTTCTCACATGATAGCTCCCTGTGGCCATTTAGTCTTTAGTCTTTTGAGGAAATGGAAGTGTAATGGAAAGAACTTCGGGCACACCTAGGATCCATTTCATATGATTGGGGCTTTGAAAGTGTGAAATGCATGAAATAAACTAGAATCTAGAATTGTTTGTGTATTCACTGCTGATGAATGGCATATGGCTTGTGGTTGGGTTTTTCTAACGTAAGACAATCAGTGTTACAGTTTGATGAATGTAGAGAGTGGAACTTTAATCTGAGCTCTGTGTTTTCAAAGAGGCACAACTCTGGGGTTGTGCGAAGCCGTGATGTTGTCTTGTTTGTCAAAGCTCTGTGTCGTGCTGTGAGGAGTTGAACTTGAAAGGCGGACTGTTCTGGGCTCCTGTAGAGAACGAGGGCGATATGGGATGTGTGTGGGAGGGAGTGATTAGGAATTGAGTTATCCCAGATGAAGCTTAGTAGGAAAAGTTCACAGGAACTTCACAGTACACGCTGACTCGCGCTCTTCTGCCTGTCAAAACAAATTAGACACTTGAAAGACGAGACACACTGGTCACGTTTCATTGTCAACAAGCACCAATTAACTTTTTAGTTTTCTGTTTAGTTTATTTTGACAGTCAGAAATACTCAAATAAACTACAGTATCTTCAAAATTGTACAATATAATGGACCCTTGACTGATAATGGACATTCTTCTGCATATCTCTCTTTTTACCTGTATCCTGGAAACACACAGGTCTTCATTATAATCACTCTAACCTTCAAAGTATGGTGCTGACTTTTTGCAGTTAGCAGGAATAAAAGAAACTTGGGCATTTTCCCCCTCTTTTTTTCCCCCCTAGGGCAACATGGGAAAAATGGTAGAATGGCGGCAGGTGGGTGTAAGACACGGACATTATATATGTGCATGTATGGACATTCTGTACATGGATATATATATATAATATATATTGTTTTTGTACCTCAAATAGAAAACTGACGATTCCTTTTACATACAGTGCATTCGGAACGTATTCAGACCCCTTGACATTTTCCACATTTTCTTACGTTACAGCCTTATTCTAAAATGTATTCAGTTGTATTTTTTTCCTCAGCAATCTACACACAATACCCCATAATGACAAAGCACAAACAGGTTTTTAGAAATGTTTGTAAATTTATGTAAAATTAAAATATCACATTTGCATAAGTATTCAGACCTTTTACTCAGTACTTTGTTGAAGCACATTTGTCAGCGATTCAGCCACGAGTCTTCTTAGGTATGACACTACAAGCTTGGCACACCTGTATTTGGGGAGTTTCTCCCATTCTTCTCTGCAGATCCTCTCCAGCTCTGTCAGGTTGGATGGGGAGCGTCGCTGCAGTTATTTTCAGGTCTCTCCAGAGATGTTTAATTGGGTTTAAGTCTGGGCTCTGGCTGGGCCACTCAAGGAAATTCAGAGACTTGTCCCGAAGCCACTCCTGCGTTGTCTTCAAATCAAATCAAATGTATTTGTTTACATACACGTGGTTAGCGGATTTTATTGCCGGTGTAGCGAAATGCTTGTGCTTCTAGCTCTGACAGTGCAGTAATATCTAACAGTTTCACAACATATACCCAAATACACATACATCTATGTAAGGCATGGATCAAGAATATATACATATATGTCAGGGCTGCATTGGATTAAGATACAGTAGCATAGTAAGCTTTATAGTATACAGTATACACAAGAGATTGGTGATGCAGTATGTAAACACGATTAAGTGACAAAGATACCGAAGAATAGTATAGCAGTTATCTTATATGTATACAGTTTATACATATGAGATGAGTGATGCAGATACAGATACATTATTAAAGTGGCTAGTGTTCTATTCCTTAAAGTGGCCAGTGATTTCTAATCAATGTCCATAGGCAGCCAACTCTGATGTGTTAGTGATGGCTGTTTAGCAGTCTGATGGCCTTGAGACAGAAGCTGTTTTTCAGTCTCTCGGTCCCAGCTTTGATGCACCTGTACTGACCTCGCCTTCTGGATGATAGCGGGGTGAACAGGCAGTGGCTCGGGTGGATTATGTCTTTGATGATCTTTTTGGCCTTCCTGTGGCATTGGGTGCTGTAGGTGTCCAGGAGGGCGTTGGGCAGAACGCGCCACCGTCTGGAGAGCTTTGCGGTTATGGGCGGTGCAGTTGCCGTACCAGGCGTTGATGATCTGTAGAAGTTTGTGAGAGTTTTAGGTGATAAGCCACATTTCTTTAGCCTCCTGAGGTTGAATAGGCACTGTTGCGCCTTCTTCACCACACTGTCTGTGTGGGTGGACCATTTCAGTTTGTCAGTGACGTGTACGCCGAGGAACTTGAAGCTTTCCATCTTCTCCACTACGGTCCGATCGATGTGGATAGGTGGGTGCTCCCGCTGTTGTTTCCTGAAGTCCATGATCATCTCCTTAGTTTTGTTGACGTTGAATGAGAGGTTATTTTCCTGGCACCACACTCCTAGAGCCCTCACCTCATTGTTGTTGGTAATCAAGCCTACTACTGTTGTGTCGTCTGCAAACTTGATGATTGAGTTGGAGGTGTGCTTGGCCACGCAGTCATGGGTGAACAGTGGCTGTGGGCTTAGGGTCATATTCTTGTTGGAAGGTGAAGTTTTGCCCCAGTCTGAGGTCTGGAGTGCTCTGGAGCGGGTTTTCATCAAGGATCTCTCTGTACTTTGCTCCGTTCAGCTTTCTTTCGATCCTGACTAGTTTCCCAGTCCCTGCCGCTGGAAAACCATTGCCACAGCATGATGCTGCCACCACCATGCTTCACCGTAGGGATAGTGCCTGGTTTCCTCCAGACGTGACGCCAGAGAATCTTGTTTCTCTTGGTCTGAGTCCTTTAGGTGCCTTTTGGCAAACTCCAAGAGGGCTGTCATGTGCCTTTTACTGATGAGGGGCTTCCTTCTGGCCACTCTACCATAAAGGGCTGATTGGTGGAGTGCTGCAGAGATGGTTGGGAACTTCAATGCTTAGACATTTTTTGGTACCCTTACCCAGATCTGTGCCTCGACACGATCCTGTCTCGGAGCTTCCTTCGACCTCATGGCTTGGTTTTTGCTCTGACATGCACTGTCAACTGTGGGGCCTTATATAGACAGGTGTGTGTGCCTTTCCAAATCATGTCCAATCAATTGAATTTACCACAGGTGGACTCCGCAGGTGGACACTCAAGGATGATCAGTTGAAACAGAATGCACCTGAGCTCAATTTCGAGTCTCATAGCAAAGGGTCTGAATACTTTTGTAAATAAGGTATTTCTGTTGTTTATTTTTATTACACATTTTTCACTTTGTCATTATGGGGTATTGTGTATAGATTAATGAGGAAAACATTTAATTTAATACATGTTAGAATAAGGTTGTAACGTAACAAAATGTGTAAAAAGGGAAGGTGTCTGAATACTTTCCGAAAGCACTGTAATTATAGCAAATGATATTATACTGTCTGATACTGGTGTCATTGTTGACACCGTCGGCTGATGTAACTTGTTAACCGACTCAGTGTATCAATCAGTTCTCTGAGGGTTTATCAACCGTTCTGCCTCTAGCTGGAGGTTCACAGTGTGTTTTGTGTTCTGTCTCACTCCGACCTTTCAGGAAAGTGTGGAGGAGGAGGAGGTGGTTGAGGAGGAGCAGGTTGAGGTTGAGGTTTGTTGTTGGTGTAGTAGAGGTTGTGTCAGTGACACACTCAGTCACTGATATCGTCATGGTCACACATTGTCATTCCAACTCACTGCCCCTCTCTCCACTAACGTAGTGGTGGTCACACACGCATTCACCACGTCATTGTGCCGTCTCATGGTGGAAACGGACACCGCCATGGTTACCGTGGTGACTTTGATCTTGTTGGGTTTTCCACTGGTCATCTGTTTGGTGCAACTCTCTCTTCCCCTATATGACTGAGGTACTGTTGTCCCTTGCCTGTTCTCTAAATCCAAGTGCGGTCGTCTTGCTCTCCATTACACAGACATCTCTTTCCCAAAACTTCATTTACTTTCAGACTACTATGCAATTTAATTAGTTTGTTATTTTCCTTTGTTTCTTTTGTTTTCAATAGACTGACGAAAAGAAGGTGGGTTCATTACAAACAAATGTTGCATACATATAGTATGTACTCCTACAGTATTTATGCAAAGGTTTACTCTACCTCTTAACTTTCCCCCTTTTTATAATTGTATCGCTATTAGCCTAGATCTTCTCTAGGTGTTAGTACTAGATGGGTCTGTTGCTGGTCCATACTTTAGTTATTGCAACAAAACAGATACATTTGACAGAGTACTTTTCTTTTACTTCCCTCCTCTCAAAGATGGATGCACCCGCGGAGGACAAGGTGGGTTAGAGTTTGTGTGCCTTTCTCCCTGGGTTGTATAGTGGAGCTGTAGCTATGCTGCTCACAAAAATATCACTGCTTCATTGGTCAACACATTTCCCAATCGGTATAATATCCTTTTATGGCACCATCAAATATTTGCCATGTATTGCTAGCA
The DNA here is from genome assembly GCA_023634145.1 of Thymallus thymallus. Lineage (NCBI taxonomy): Eukaryota > Metazoa > Chordata > Actinopteri > Salmoniformes > Salmonidae > Thymallus > Thymallus thymallus. The sequence continues at coordinate 28,001,328 of CM042403.1, read as the reverse complement.
AATGTGGCTTGTTTTTACACTATACTAGCTCTTGATAAAAGAGCAATAAATACAGTAATATCTCATTTTCTCCTCCCGCTCTCTGATAGCCTGAAAAGAAAGACGAGGAGAAGGTGAGTGTAGTGAGGATGCGACTTCGTCAGTGAGTGCCCATAACTAACTATCACTGTATCACTCTCACTAACAGTCACTTACTCAGCAGTAGACACACGTACAGGATGCTCATGAAAAAACCTACTCAATCTTTCCCTATAGCCCCTGTGAGCCATCCTCGTATCCACTGGTGCAGAAGTCATTCAGTAGTCTCCCCTACAGCTGTCCTGTACTCTAGAATCTAGACAGGGACTAGACTACATGTATCAGCTGGCCTGTTGTAGCATTAGCTTAATGGACCACATCATGTTGTCATCTGTCTGGCTGGGGTTGCTTTAGGCCTCTGTAAGATGGTTTCTGTCAGACTGATGCTGTGTTTGTAGATATGGGACATATTGTGACCTCTGGTGGTCCTCCAATAGTGTATACTTCTGAGTCAATGAATCTGCTGTCATATATTAAACTGCCATTTTCTTTCATCTGCTTTCTTTGAAGGTGGTGATTATTACTAACAAAAAGGTGGGTTAGTCTGCAGGAGTGTATTGTCTCTAAGAATGCAAATGATTGTAACTAACTGGAAAGAAGTAGCAGTGACATTGCAAGTATAGGAAATCTCGCTACTTCAGTCAAACATTTTGACAGTTTCTCTGAAAAGGATGTTTGAGTGACCATTGTCTTTTCTTGTCGTGCTTGTTCATCTACTGGCAAAAAGCTAAATAACATGTTTGCTGCTGGATTATTGTGTGTGCTCTATTTTGGCTTCAATGGGAATTATGTTGCTGTTTTTCCCCCCCATATCTATGTTTTTTGAGAATCATACTTAACTGTTTTAAAATGTTACAAAAAATGTGCATTACTCATATTTATCAGACTGTCTCTGTGGGCTTCTCTGCGTCTGTCTGTCTCTCTGCAGCTGGACACAGAAGCCAGTGACCTCTTGAACGAGCTTCAGGTCAAGCTGAACAATGTGCTGGATGAGCTGAGTACCACGTTTGGAAACAGGTACACACACACACACACACACACACACACACACACACACACACACACACACACACACACACACAACACAGTCCCAATATTCTAACATGTACACTCTGCCCATACTTTATCACTCTGTCACTCATAACGTTTGTGCTGCAGACTCATGCACACAGCTTCACTCTGTAGTATACGGAGTTCATTTTGGCTCTGAACCCGAACCCCTGTGACTCCTTTCTCTCCTGTAGTTTCCAGGTCCGTATTGATGACTGTATGAGACAGATGGCCTCTCTGCTGTACCAGATCAAGGGCCCAGTCAACGCCAACAGCCGCAACATGGTGGAGGCCGACTCGGACAACATGCTGCGACCACTCATGGACTTCCTGGATTCAAAGTGAGTGGATCCCTCCTGCTTCCCTGCTGATTTGGTGGCGTCCATTTTGGTGCCTTCCCTCTGAAGTCAAAGGTGTTTTTGTCAGTATGTTGTGCCATGTTGCGTGATTGCGTACTTGTTGATTTGCTGTAATTGTTGTCTCGTTAAACGTGCGTGTGTGTCTATGCAGGTTAACGCTGTTTGCCACGGCGTGTGAGAAGACAGTACTAAAGCGGGTTCTGAAAGAGCTGTGGAGGATTGTAATGAGCAGCCTGGAGAAGACCATCGTCCTGCCCCAAGGAAACGACACCTTTGTAAGGCCTAACACCCTCATAACATTCACCTTCAAACCTGGGCCTTTTTCCTCATGGCTCTCTACTCCAAACACAGCATCGCCTAATGTTATATATATTCTTCTCCTCAGGGGTCTCAGATCCTGTCTGCAGCCAAGGAACTGGGGCAGCTCTCCAAGCTCAAGGATCACATGGCAGGAGAGGCCAAAAGCCTGACACCTAAACAGTGTGCTGTCATGGATATAGCACTGGACACAATCAAAGTTTGTGTTATGTTCTGAGTTTATAGCCAAACATACACCTGTGGTAAAGTTACTACTTAGATGATGAGGGGACTTTGTTGCTGTGCCTTTAATTACAGGCCTCATTCATTGTATAGTAGGGAAACAAACCTTCCATCTCCTCTCTTCTTCCTCTCTCACTCTCTCACTCTTCTGCAGCAATACTTCCATGCAGGAGGAAACGGTCTGAAGAAGGCTTTCCTGGAGAAGAGTCCTGAGTTGACCTCACTACGCCACGCTCTGTCCCTCTACACACAGACCACAGACACGCTCATCAAGACCTTCGTCACAACACAACACACCCAAGGTAAGGCGGCGCGCACACACACACACACACACACACACACACATACACACACACACACACACACACACAATACCATCAGTCTGCGTCCCATTGTTTCTAACTAAATACTGTACTTAAGTCATAAAATACAATCTTTCCTTCTCCCTTGCTTTGCCACCAGGGGTCACCAGAGATGCTCCAGTGCTCCTTCTTGAGTACTGCTCTATTAGTATTGTGCTTGAAGTGGATTTATCAGCTAAATACTGTGTGTGCCTCTATTACATACCTGGAAACTAACTTTCTCTGACTGTGTGACGGTTCTCTGGCTGTGTGACGGTTCTCTGGCTGTATGACGGTTCTGTGTGTGCTCTGAGCTGCTGTCTAACTCTAAAATGACTCTGCTGCCATTTGACACCTTGTTTGCTTATTTGTCTTCTCTCTCGTGATCTCTTCTGCTGCCTCCTCACCAGTGCACAATGGGAAGGGTATTAGATTAACTCCCAACGAAAAAATACAACCCTCCAGGGGTAGGTTATGCCATTAATGGATGGCATGTGCTAACAACCCCTCTCTCCTTTACTCTGTGTTCCTAAACCCCCTCCCATCTGTCCCTGTGGGTGAGTTTGCACGAAAACACCAACCCTGACTGATCCTCCTCCTGGTTGTATGACCCTACCCATACCCTCTCCTCCTCCTCCTCCTATGTAAAGGATACTGCTTCTGGTATCTATGGTATCTACTTCTGGTATCTATAATCACTGACCACCATTGGAAGATAATGTCTATCTGTGTACACTAGGCTCAGGAGTGGACAAGCCGGTGGGAGAGATATCCATACAGATCGACCTATTCACCCACCCTGGTACTGGGGAGCACAAAGTCACTGTCAAAGGTTTGCATATTTGTAAGGTTAAGGAGGAAAGGACTCCAATTAATACTTTTCTCTGTCTCTCCCCATCCCAACAAACTAACTAATGACCTTCCTTGTTGTACCAGTGGTGGGAGCCAATGATCTGAAGTGGCAGACCTCTGGGATGTTCCGGCCCTTTGTGGAGCTCACCATGATCGGACCCCACCTCAGTGACAAGAAGCGCAAGTTCCAATCCAAGTCCAAGAACAACAGCTGGGCGCCCAAGTTTAACGAGACCTTCCACTTGTGAGTCCAGAGTCAAGCAATAGTACAGTAGCATGTTGCCTACAATAATCAATGTGTAGCCCCTTGAAATAGCCATTGCTCATTGTAAAAAAAATAGCCATTGCTCATTGAAAAAAAAAAATCTCCCTCTCCCTCCCCTCTTCCATGTCTCCTCAGTATCCTGGGTAACGAAGATGGCTTTGAGTGCTATGAGCTGCAGATGTGTGTGAAGGACTACTGTTTTGGCCGTGCCGACCGGGTGGTGGGCATGGCTGTGATGCAGCTGCGGGACGTGGCAGAGAAGGGCAGTGTGGCGTGCTGGTGCCCCCTGGGCCAGCGGGTCGCCATGGACGAGACAGGCCTTACCGCCATGCGCATCCTCTCCCAGCGCTCCAACGACGAGGTGGCCAAGGAGTTTGTCAAGCTCAAGTCTGAGATACGCTGTGAGGAGGAGGGCAGATGAGGTCTCCCTGAAGGAGGGGATGGCTGTGAAGGGCCTCTAGTAAAGTGGAAAGTAATAGGAGCACATTGACTGCTCCTATTTTGGACTAATAATATTTATTGGCTGCTACTGGCTGTTTGATGGACACTGGTTCACCAACACACTGTCACTCTCACAGTGTATTTCTCACACTCACCTTTTGTATTCCTCACTCACTATCTCCTACACATACATAGTTAGTTTCTCTCTCACTCTGGTTATTAGACACACTCACACGATATTGTACTTCCTGTGGGTCTGCCAGTCTGGCACTATGGACATGCCATAGGCGCTATATGCCAGTCATTTTCTGCCAGCCTGGATGAACTTCAGTACAGGGTCTCCCCCTCACCCCACAGCCCCCCTCAGTGTTCATGTGCAATAACCCCCCAACTGTGGCCATACGTTTGATGCCTTACACTTTGGAAGCTGTGAATGTGTGAAGTTCAGACACAAACTGTAACTATAGTAGAAAGCTGTTTGTTTATCTTCCTCAATCTCACTTCAGTGTTCTTCAGGATCCATGTTAAAATCTCATTGATGCCACTATTAAGGTCCAAATGCAGGATGTCATGGTTGGTGTATTGGTCAAAGTAGATTCACCTAGTTTCTATTGTTTTGACTTCTACCACATGTCAAGTACCCTGCTCCTAAACTCCTAAATATAGTGTACAAATCCATAGTTTTTTCCTGTAGAAAAGTGTGGATTTTTGTATTGTAAGTAGTGTCATGTGGTGGTTCCGAAGTGAGTTTTACACTTGAGTCTCCCCCTATTTTTTTGACATGAGGTACTGTAATGGCAACAGCACTCAAAGTAAAGGGTTTGCAAGTTGTGTGCCTTGCCAGGTATTGGGCTCCTATTCATAAACCATTAGTCCCATACAGTGTTAACAATGCACTTTGAATGAGAATTACTGTAATGCTTTTTAGTCTAAATTGTCGTAAATGTTCTTAACGCAAGGGCTGCCTTCTATCCAGAGAAAAACGTCCTTTTAAGGATAGAGAGTGGTGAGCACTTTTTAATCTGAACTGTTGCTTATTACATCAAAAACGGCAATGGTGTATGTAGGTCCCTGTCTTGAACTTAGTAATCACTACTAAATAACCCTGTTGAATACAACATTTTACAAACATTTGGCTAATGTTGCCAACCCTCAATGACAGCCATTTTATTTATAGTTTTTATGTATTTATTCCATATATAGAATCTGGTCTACTTTTGCAAACATAGGGCTGCTAGATAGCGTTTGAGTATTGTTTGCATAGTGGTTGTTTTGAATGTTTTTTTACTGCAGTTTTCTAGCAGGACCCTACAGATACTAACTGGACCTAGGGGGTATTTTGGAAACAGAGGAGTTTAAACGGTTTTCATCTCAGATGAGGAAAAGGCTAGCCTCGTATGGTTCGTAACGAGGCTAGGAAAAGGCAGTCCTAGCCCTCGGTTTGCAAATATTTTCCAGCTATGTTTCCTTGTATCTCTGAGTGGCCTTACATTGATGGCAATAGAAGGTTTCTATATACATGTTTTTACTCCTTATTTTCTGTGTGTTTCTTTTGTCTCACAACGATGCAGAGGATTGGTCAATTTGACCAAAATCAACCGTATCAGACTGAGGTTGTCAATGTGATTTTCCTTATTGCTGTTACTTTATTTTTGTTTTTAATTGTATTGGAGTATTTATATTTGTTTAGAGGTAGTACATTTCTTAGATATAGTATTTATATTTTGGTTTATTATTTTCCATTTTGATCCCTCTTCAAAAATTTTGGAATGATGTGGAGATGTTCAGCACTGTATCATGAGTTCCATTTTGGTGTACAGTTTACAGTAAGAGCTGATGCATGCCCGTCAACTCCCTGATAGAAATGAGGAGGAAAAAAATCGAACATATCACTCCAAACAAAAATATTTTGCTATTTGTCAAGTAACACTGCCATTGTCCATACAATGATAGTCAGTTTGATGTTCACACAATGCTACATCTGGGCTTGCAGTATCTACAGTACCAATGTGAATACATACATCTTTTTGGCTGTTGATTTAGGAGGTAATGTCTACTTTTAAGGAGGGTACTGCCACTCTGTAACATACATGTTCCCTCTGTAACATACATGTTCACTCTGTAACATACATGTTCCTTGTGCCAAGCTGTCCAAGTGTTCACTTTTTATTGTTTCATAAAAAAATGTAATACATCTTTTTTTTTTATCTTGTGAACCCTTGCACTATAATTAAATCACTACAATAGTTAGTTAGCACGTATTGTATGTCCGAGTAATGGGACTTTTGTGAAGTTTTATTTGTATTTTGCAACTGGAAAAATCATGGTATTGATCATTAAAATGTGTACATTCCAATTTATTAATTTTGTATAAAGTATTTAAGAAATTATCTATTGATGTGTCTGGCTAATTATTAAGGGTTCACAGCAAACTCAAACATAGATTGGGAATTTGGCACACAAAAACTAGAGGCCACGAGTAACTTGATCAAAAAGAAAGGCACAGATTGGCCTAAGAGACCTTGGATGTAGGTCTCTTTCCTCATGCTGAACATATTTGCCTCAAAGACCCATAATGTCCGTTAGGATAGATTTTCCTCCATCTTGGACATGTTTTTTTTACTTTTGAAAACCTTATTCTAATGAACCATACACTCCAAATAACACCAAATGCAGTATGTAAGCACATGGCACATCTCTTAACTTAATTTGAGAAAAGCTAAGAGATTGGTTGCGAGAGTAATTGATAAATCAGGAAATCAGATTTTACTTGTCCATTTAAATCCTTTGTAAATCCACTAGAGTGACTAGACAATGGTCCATCAACTCAAAACTTTTTAGGGTCTTCACAGACATAAGACAGAACCACGTTAGGTTTGGCATTTATCTTAAAAAATAAGGAAACTTAACAATTCAATTTGACTATGTAACACTAATGCTTTAAATACTCATACAAATGTGGAATCTAGGACCATGGAACATAGCTTAACTTAGTTTGAGAAAAGCTAAGGGATTGGTCAAAAGATAGCTGAGTTATTGACAAATCAGATTTTCCTTATCCATTTAAAGATGTAAATCCACTCCACAGTGGCCTATCAACTTGAAACGTGTCATTGCTATCATGGACGTCCCTAAGATGAACCACGCTGAATTTGTTATTGATATCTCAAAAAACAAGGAAACTATTAACTAATTCTTTACATATGTAACACTAATGCTCAAAATCATCTGTAATCATCTTATCCTCATGAACCATACTGCAGATTCACTCCAGATTTTGTGTATATAGACTCATTACATCAGTCGCTTAATGGTTTTGAGAAAGGTATTTCATTTTTTATATATATATATATATATATAAAGGTGTAAAAATTCTAAAAACCAGTTTTTGCTTTGTCATTATGGGGTATTGTGTGTAGATTGCTGAGGAAATTGTTTTATTTAATACATTTTAGAATATGGCTGTGATGTAACAAAATGTTAAAAAAGTCAAGGGGTCTGAATACTTTTCGAAGGCACTGTATATGTCCTTAGAAGCTGTGTGAATATAAAGTCACTGAAACCTTAGGTGACTGTACCAGACCAGTTGGTGACACTGTAGATGTCATTGGCACCAGTGGCACCGTAAGATACTAGAGCAATAACTATTGATCAAGAGGACTTTGTCTCATGCAAATTAATGTTGGATTTTAATTATGCAGACGAACAATGTGAAATATCATCATTACTCTATGATCATATTGTTGCCCTATTATGGGGTCTGAACGTATTGAAAGTGGATATTTTATTCAGGAAAGTTAGAAACCGGATGTTCTTCTGCATTCAATGTATTACAGCAGTGAGGGTGTTAATGCTTTCACTGATTGCACATAAAGGAAAATATTTCCAAATTTATGCTTGCTCTCTTATCAAACTGATCTTGTGTCCCGGATCATTGCTGCTCGCAGCCTTATTTAAATGTGTTTTTCTTTAAAAAAAGAACATTATTCTCTATAGATGTGATAGTCTTCATGGATATTTCCATTACAGGTTTTCTCTTGCTGTTTTTGGCATTAATATTATGTTTCATAATCAAAATAATTTCATGTCACAGCTATGCCATTTGTAAGTTATTAAGTAAAAACTATTGTTGCATAAAACCAAAGAATGTTACAGTTAGATGTTCTCAAATATCCTTTTACATTTGGTACTGCGAAAGGGTATGGATGATACCTTGCTATTTGTCTCCAAGCTACAGTTGTTGAGCTTTTAATCATACATTATTTATACAAAAGTATGTGGACCCCATCAAATTAGTGGATTCAATCTCCATAGACAAGCATTGGCAGTAGAATGGCCTTACTGAAAAGCTCACTGACTTTCAAAGTGGCACCGTCATAGGATGCCACCTTTCCAACAAGTCAGTTCGTCAAATTTCTGCCCTGATAGAGCTGCCCCGGTTAAATGTAAGTGATGTTATTGTGAAGTGGAAACGTCTAGGAGCAACAACGGCTCAGCCGCGAATTGGTAGGGGACACAAGCTCACAGAATGGGATTCTCTGGAGTGATGAATCACGCTTCACCATCTGACTGTCCGACGGAAGAATCTGGGTTTGGAGGATGCCAGGAGAAGGTTACCTGCCCCAATGCATAGTGCCAACTGTAAAGTTTGGTGGAGGAGGAATAATGGTCTGGGGCTGTTTTTCATGGTTCGGGCTAGGCCCCTTAGAGAAAGGAAATATTTGAATTTTTTAGGGAGTAGATCAGCTTTAATATTGTAGATAGATTGTGGCTTCCTTCAATGTAACTGTCTTCATCATTTACAATCCCCCATATATTTTTGGGGTAAATATACAGTACCAGTCAAAATTTGACACACTTAGGGTTTTTCTTTATATATATTTTCACATTTCAGGTAAGACCCAGGCACAGACAATGTCGAAGTAACATGTTTATTACTAGCACAGGGCCAGGCAAAACAACAGGTAAGGCAAAAGTCAGAAATCCAGATAAGGTTCAAAAGGTCCAGAACAGCAGGCAGATTTTTTCCAATCTTCCTCTGTCCAGTGTCTTTGTTCTTTTGCCCATCTTCATCTTTTCTTTTTATTGGCCAGTCTGAGATATGGCTTTTTCTTTGCAACTCTGCCTAGAAGGCCAGCATCCCGGAGTTGCCTCTTCACTGTTGATGTTGAGACTGGTGTTTTGCGGGTACTATTTAATGAAGCTGCCAGTTGAGGACTTGTGAGGCGTCTGTTTCTCAAACTAGACACTCTAATGTACTTGTCCTCTTGCTCAGTTGTGCATCGGGGCCTCCCACTCCTCTTTCTATTCTGGTTAGAGCCAGTTAGCGCTGTTCTGTGAAGGGAGTAGTACACAGCGTTGTACAAGATCTTCAGTTTCTTGGCAATTTATTGCATTGAATAGCCTTCATTTTTCAGAACAAAAATAGACTGACGAGTTTCAGAAGAAAGTTATTTGTTTCTGGCCATTTTAAGCCTGTAATCGAACCCACAAATGCTGATGTGCCAGATACTCAACTAGTCTAAAGAAGGCCAGTTGTATTGCTTCTTTAATCAGCACAACAGTTAATAATTGCAAAATAGTTTTCTTATGATCAATTAGCCTTTTAAAATGATAAACTTGGATTAGCTAACACAACGTGCAATTGGAGCACAGGAGTGATGGTTGCTGATAATGGGCCTCTGTCTATGTAGATATTCCATAAAAAATCTGCCGTTTCCAGCTACAATAGTCATTTACAACATTAACAATGTCTACACTGTATTTCTGATGAATTTGATGTTATTTTAATGGACCAAAAATTTTATTTTCTTTCAAAAACAAGGACATATCTAAGCAACCCCAAACTTTTGAACGGTAGTGTGTACATAACATTATATTGGTTGCAAGATTTTTGTTGAATCCAGCGTTATTTTGTGTATCAGTTCATAAACCAACTATTTTGCAATCTATATGGCACATCTGTCAATTTTTAGGTCTTTAAATTAAACTGGTATACTTTTTTAGTTATAACAATTTTCATTAACCAATTTTGGTCTTTAATGCAGGGCCGACAGACGTGTTCCTTACTTTTCCCCCCTTCCTCTTGCCTCTTCCATTTTTGCGGTAAAGCTGATATTAGTCGGTTGTAATTTTGAGTAGAGCAGACATTTTCATATATTTCTGTTAGCTGCATGTGTGACATAATGCCAACAGTCTTATTTATGATATAATTTACAAAGATTAAACAATTATTTTGTACTTTTTCCCCCTTTTTCTCCCCAATTTCATGATATCCAATTGGTATTTGCAGTCTTGTCTCATTGCTGCTCGGGAGAGGAAACAACGTCAATTTGCAGGCGCTAGGCCCGCCACAAGGAGTCGCTAGAGTGCGATGGGACAAGGAAATCCCGTGACACAGCCTGGGATCGAACCCGGAGCTGTAGTGACACCTCAAGCACTGCAGTGCCTTAGACTGCTGAGCCACTAGGGAGGCCCAGATTATATACTGTATATATATATATTTTTTTTTTTTTTTATTAAACAAATATTTATTTTTTTATAATTTGAGTTTAACCATAAAATTTGTTGTAATATTTGTTCTGTCTTTTCTGGTGGATTAAACTGAAATTTGCAACCAACTTTCTATGGCTTCTTTTACAAATAGCGACATTTTGGAGATTATTTCATTTTCAAATAACGGAACGTTGTAATCTGAATAAAGGGAAAAAGTCCATTCTTGAGGTTAGATATTTTTACTAATCTTCTAGAGAACCAGTTCGAATTCAAGTATCTTTTGTATGACAGAAGCTTTTAGTGAGAGGTCTAATGCTGTACTTTTTAATAATTTCTGCCCTCCGAATTCATATTCATTATATAAACAGGCCTGTTTCATTTTGTCTGGCTTGCCGTTCCAAATCAAATTCAAAATGTTTTGCTCATATAATTAAAAAAACTAGTCACTAGGTGTAGTTAAGGCCATAAGCAAATAAGGTAAACTGGGATATGACTAAATTTGTGGTGATTTTTCGACAAATAGACAGGTATTTTCCTTTCAATTGTAGCAAGATTGTCACAGCCTGTTTCACCTGTCTTTGTGATTGTCTCCACCCCCCTCCAGGTGTCGCCCATCTTCCGCATTATCCCCAGTGTATTTATATCTGTGTTCTCTGTTTGGCTGTTGCCAGTTCATTTTGTTTTGTCAAGCCTACCAGTTTTTTTTCCTTCTGCTCCTGTCTTTATATAGTTCCTGTGATCTAGTTCTCCCAGTTTTGACCATTCTGCCTGCCCTGACCCTGAGACTGCCTGCCGTTCTGGACCTTTTGTGCCCTATCTGGGTTACTGACCTCTGCCTGCCCTTGACCTGTCGTTTTGCCTGCCCCTGTACTAGTAATACACTTTTGTTACTTCAACACTGTCTGCATCTGGGTCTTACCTGTAAAATGATAGTACGAACTGGCCATGACCGACCCAGCAGACTCAGACCTGCTAGATAGATAGATAGATAGATAGATAGATAGATAGATAGATAGATAGATAGATAGATAGATAGATAGATAGATAGATAGATAGATAGATAGATAGATAGGTAGGTAGGTAGGTAGGTAGGTAGGTAGGTAGGTAGGTAGGTAGGTACTTTATTGATCCCCCGGGGGGGAAATTTCATTGTCAAGCAGCTACAACAAAACACAGGGCAGGTGCAAAATGCCACAACGAAAGTACACAAAAGACAGATACACGGTACATGATACATAGAGCGGCAGTATGAAAAAGTATAGAAATACAAGATATCTGGAGTGCAAAAAAATAAAAGCTATAAAAAAGACATAGTATGGGTGGTTGGCTGAATATGTACACTATACATTGGTGGATGTTGGATGGTTATCTATACTATACAGGTCGATGGCAGAGAAATACTTCAGTAGCTAAAAATGCGTATGATATGAGCGAGGGTAATAATAGTTTACTTAATAGACAGACTGGGTAAATGAACAGGTAAGTGAAACATTTTTGCATGGTTAAATTTTTGCATGGTTAAATTAGCTGTACAGTTAAGTATACAGTTATATTTACAGATAAGTGAATACTTGCATGGTTACACAAACTGTACAGGTAAATGACAGGAAGAGATACTTTAATAGCTAAATGTGTGTATGATATAATTTGGGGTAATAATAGTAATTCCCTTAAAATACAGTCCTTAGTGCGCAGGGTTTAATTACAGACAACTGCACGTATTGCACATTCGATATACTAAAAGCAATGAGAAAAGGTGCAATTGACAGGATACTAATATGCATTCCTGAGTGAATGCCTACGTAAGTTAGGTCCAAGAATTACTAGCAATATTGCACGTGATATGATATAACAACTGTACATGAGTATGTATATACAGACCTGTATGAATAAATAGGTCCTGAGTGAATGAGTGCTGACGGACCAGGGTTACTCACGGATGGATGCATAATTGTTAAACTAGGTCCTAGCACCCCAACAGTTCCAGATCTATGTTGCCGACGGCACGGCACCCCGGTGAGGCATTATATAGTCTAATAGCCGCCGGCAGGAAGGACCTCCTGTAGCGCTCTCTGGCACACCATGGTGGGATCAGTCTGTGACTGAAAGTGCTCCTCTGCGTCATAACCATAGCGTGCAGAGGGTGGGCAACGTTGTCCATGATGGCCAGCAGTTTGGCCAGGATCCGTCTCTCCGCCTCCTCCTCTAGAGTGTCAAGGCTCATCCCCAGGACAGAGCTAGCCTTCCTGATCAGCTTATTTACCCGAGAAGCATCACCGGCTTTGATGTTTGCTCCCCAGCACACCACTGCAAAAAATATGCACCACAGACTGGTAGAAGGTATGCAGTAGTTTACTGCACACGTTGAAGGACCTGAGCCTCCTCAGAAAGTAGAGTCGGCTCTGGCCCTTTTTGTACAGGGCCCCGGTGTTACCAGCCCATTCCAGCCTGTTGTCCATATGGACTCCCAGGAACTTGTATGACCCAACCATTTCCACATCCATCCCCTGTATAGGGACTGCAGTCAGTTGTGCCTTGGTTCTCCTGAAGTCCACCACCATCTCCTTTGTTTTGCTGATGTTGAGCTGAAGGTGGTTCTGCTCACACCACAACACAAAGTCACTGATTGTGCTCCTGTACTCCTCCTCCTGCCCACCCCTGATTGCTCCACAATGCTGTCTCCCTGCAAGGAGCCACCATTGGACGACATGAGGATTTACTGCAATGTCTTATGGAGGGACTCCATACCCTGGCAGAACTCCATGACCAGGCATAGTCGAGAACGTAGGAGGGAGAGGGAATCTGTGCCCTGTCGCCCTCGATTCCCACCTCGCCTCCGAAGAATCCCGGAGACCCCCGAGTTCTACATGTCCGAGTGAACCCGACACCCAAGATCTCTCGGGAATCACCGACGGCTGCCGACTCGCCTGCTTCGGAGGCCAGGCACCTGGGCAAGGCTGGATTAACTCCGGCTGAGCGCTTACGCCAACTCCACACCTAGAGCTGTCTATATTGTGGAGCTACGGGACATTTCGTAGCTACCTGTCCATTAAAAAAACATGCTCATCAAGAAGGGGCGAGTGGAGAACTTTTCCTCTCCCCTTACTCGCACCCGAGGCTATCCAATTCCTGCTCATTAAGTCTCCTCAGATTCCCGTGGTATTGGGATTCTCCTGGCTCCTGGGCTGGAGCCTGTTCTGCCACGCCCATTACCTGTCAGCGCAACCGGCCCCGGGACGTCTTCCTGGGGGCTCGGAAGTTGTCCCGGACCTCTCCGCCAATCCCGCAGAGTACCAGGACCTTCGGGAGGTGTTCAGTTAGGCTCGGGCCACTTTGCTTCCGCTGCACCGACCATATGAATGCGGTATTGACCCCCTGCGCCCGTGCATCGACTACCGGGGTCTCAACGACATAACGATAAAGAACTACTACCTGCTTCCACTCATCTCCTCTGCCTTCGAGCCACTCCAGGGGGCCACCGTGTTTTCCAAGCTAAATCTACAGAACGCCTACCACCTGGTGCGGATACGGGAAGGGGACGAGTGGAAGACCACCTTCAACATGGCCAGCGGTCACTACGAGTATCTGGTCATGCCATTTGGTCTTACCAACGCCCCTGCTGTGTTCCAGGCTCTGGTTAATGATGTTGTCCGCGTCATGTTGAACCGGTTCGTCTTCGTCTACCTCAATGACATCCTCGTCTTATCCCGCTCCGCCCAAGAACACGTGCTCCACATCTGACACGTTCTCCAACGCCTCCTGGAGAACCAGCTTTTTGAAAAGGCAGAGAAGTGCGAGTTCCATCGCTCCACTATCCCCTTTCTGGGTTACATCATCGCTGCAGGGAGTGTACAGATGGATCCCAGGAAGGTGAGAGCGGTGGTGGATTGGCCCCAGCCTACGTCCAGGGTGCAGCTGAAATGTTTCCTGGGGTTCGCCAACTTTTATTGCCGCTTTATCCGGGGTTACAGCACCCAGCACTCACCTCTCCCAAGGTTCCATTCACGTGGTCCCCAGCGGCTGACCGGGCGTTCCCGGGATCTCAAACACATCTCAAACACGTTCCGGGATCTCACCGTACTGTACCTTTCCCCACTACTCTGGATTATTGACCTCTGCCTGCCCTAATAAACTTTTGTTACTTCAACACTGTCTGCATCTGGGTCTTACCTGTAACGTGATAAAGATCTTGTCTATTTTTGCGAACTTTCTATTAAAATGTATTTTAGTGAGAATGTCTTTCTTTCGGCATATGAATACCCAGCATGTCAACATTTTATTGGTAAACTACACAGTAATATAAAATGTGTATTTTTTTGTGATCCAATACGTAATATAGTTCACTTTTTGGTTGTAATCCAGAGGTTATAAAAATTATCTTGATCCTCTCTGAGGCTGTGGAGGGATCCAAATTGTGGATTTAAAAGAGAACATGAAAGGAAATCTTAACGCTACAGCATATAATGACATTCTAGACGATTCTGTGGTTCCAACGTTATGGCAACAGTTTGGGGAAGGCCCTTTCCTGTTTTAGCATGACAATGCCCCCATGCATAAAGCGAGGTCCATATAGAAATAGTTTGTCGAGATTGATGTGGAAGAACTTCACTGGCCTGCACAGAGCCCTGGCCTCAACCCCATCGAACCCCTTTGGGATGAATTGGAAAGCCGACTGCGAGACAGGCCTAATCGTCCAACATCTGTGCCGACCTGACTTATGCTCTTGTGGCTGAATGGAAGCAAGTCCCTGCAGCAATGTTGCAACATCTAGTGGAAAGCCTTCCCAGAAGAGTAGAGGTGGTTGTTATATGAAATGTTTGACGAGTAGGTGTCCACATACTTTTGGTCATGTAGTGTATTAATACCTTGATTTATAAAAGACACGTGCCCTGTAAAGACCACTGTGCCATTGAAGAAGGGTCATGAAGTTGTCTATCCCCACAAGGTAAGACATACCCTCAGTTATAATGACATGATGTGTCTCTTCAACATTCCTTAGTATCATGTGTGTGTATTTGTGTGTGTCTATGCATTCATGTCTGCGCGCCCTTATACCCATTGGCTCATAACAAAGTCCTGGGGACTACAGAGGAACCTTTGTACTCATGTCCAGGTATTGGATTTCACCTGTGGCTCTGAAGCTCTGAGATTCTGATCAACATCCTCTCCCCCCACTTTCATAACAATTATTGTAACTCCGATGGTATTGACACTTCAAGTTCAAGTCCATATATGAGCAATTTTCATTGTCTGATAATAGTAACATTTATAGATATAATAAATATTGTCAAGATCAAAATATGTAATATATTGTAACTTTGGTCAGTATGCCTGTTTGATATGAATTTATATAGGAAGTGGAAAATGTTGTGCGTCTGCGCATGCGTCCCCACCTCAGGGTGTGACATACCTTGCATCCTCTGATCTCCCATGTCATTGCCCCATTGTTTGTTCTGATTGGCTAGTGTCAGTCCCTTCCCTCACAGTTTTACTCCCTCTCTGCTCCTGCCATGCCCTGTGGCTCACCATCTAGGTCCAAAGATCGCTGCCTGCAGTGTTTGCTCAAGCGCTGTGCCATTACACTGAAGGGGATCCCGTTCCGTTACCTACTGCTACCTGTGACTGTGGCTCCCCCAGCCCCTCACACCCCAGCTCTGGGACTCCAACTGCTCTGCTCCGCTCCCACCTTCTACCCAGGGGTTTGTGAGGAGCCCCTCTGTCTGGGTCTACGTCTCGGCCTATGTCTGTATTTGACCAGACTGAAGCGCAGTTCTGTCTCCTGGATTTCTTCTAGTTCAAGTAAAAGGGCACGCTGAGTGAGAGAACTGGGAGTTATTGGTGTTGTACTGTCTCCCTGTCCCTCTTTGTTGTACATACCTGGGTGTGTATTCTGCTGAAGGACCTTGCCGTTCCTAAGGGACTCCGATACCGTTCTTCTCACTGAGGTAAGTGACTCATTTTTTTTACTTGAAGATTTTCTACTGATACTGCTGCTAACAATGTGGTGAACCTGTGCCTGGGGTCTGTCTATGAGGGAGTCTGTCTCACATTGTTTCAGACATAGATAGTCTAATTGACATCCTGCATCTCAATTAGCTTAAACACAACAAAGCACTGTATCCAAGTGTATTTTCTGGAACAATGCAGGGAGTAGAGATGTCCAATGTGAGTCTCAAATAATACAACAATGAACAGAATACTGTATGTGTGTGGTTTATGGTCGTGGGAAAGCATTGTGATTACCTGGTTGTTTTGGTTTTGGGTGTTGTGGTGGGCGTCAGAGGGTTAGTTCACCTTATGACCTCTGGTTTGGAGTTGTGGATACAGCTGTTGAATTGTCAGTTTCTGCCAAAACAGATGCATCTGTGGTGATTGAACTGCGCAGTGTCATGGTGACAACCCTGTTGACATTATGGACGCACAGAGACTTCAAGTCGTCTCCCTCAAAGAAATATGACCCATTATTGTAAACCCATTGTGGAAAGGTAAATTGCTCTCAGTTGAGAAACTGAGATGGTAAATTATATGTGGCTCATCATGTGATCTCCATTGCTACGGTATATACTATAAATGCATATACATTAAATACAGTTGATGTACTTCTAATACTTTCCATTTGCTTAAATATTAAGTGTGGGCTGTTTATGAGGTTGAGCTGGTGGCGGCCATTACGAAGGACCTAGAAAACAGATAAGAAGAGAGATAAGATATCTTGAGAGGAGCTTTGTGGCTCCAGGCAGGCGAACATACTGTAGGGAATACCAGGTCAAATGTTCAGGGTTATGAGCTATCTCACCTGTAGTGACTCAGTATGAATCAACAGTGTATTTTGCTCTGGTACTAAGCGTTGATAAGAAGTGGCACTACAACATCTCAAAATGACATATACTGTACTCTACCAATGAGTATAAAGGGAAGATAAACTTACGCCATAGCACGTTAATGTACATGACCTTTTACAAGAGCTTCACCCTTCGTAGAAGAATCTAGTATGGTATAGTCAATGTCTTTATGAGAGACTAAAAATTGGACTTTCTCTTATCAGATCTGTATTTTGTTCTATTTTTGGGGTCGTTACAACAATTAGGTGCTTTTTGAGTAGTGTATCTTGGTGAAAGAAAAACACATTATATTTCACCAAATGTTAACATTCTGTCATAAACAGCACATGTTCAACTTAATAAAAAACACATTTCCCCATCTCAAGAGGTTGAATAAAAAAATGACTGTAGTAAGTGCCAAATAAAGGGTAACACTTAATTTGGATAGTCCATCTGTTTCAGAAACATCTAAACAATCTCCTAACCCTAACCTTAACCTTATTCTAAACCTAACCGTAACCCTAGCAAGCAGTTGCTTATCAACAGATAGTTTGATGATAGTATGACCATCTGTAGAGCAGCCAATCTACAGATGGACAATCTGAACTATCCAAATAAAGTGACACGAAATAAAGTAACAGGGTTGACCGTAACAGGGTTGACGACTTCCTCTTAAATCCCTTTGTGACAGGGGGAATGGAAGCTTTTTGAGTGCAACATGGAGGGGGAATTAAATGCAAGCTTCACAATTACTATTATTATTTTTTTGTTACATTTCTAGCCTGTCTATCTATAGGGTAACAGGGTTGACCAGTTTTCCACCACAAAACACCAGAAAATGGTCAGAAAGAGTAGAACCAGATCACCTGCTGTACATTATAATTTGACTGTTAGATGTTCAATGTCTCTTTTGAAAAAATTATGTTTTAAAGGAATAGTTTCATCCTATTAAAACAAGACTTAATTTCACGTAACAGGGTTGACCTTAAAATGAGGGACAGGGTTTGTTTTACTTCAAGATGAATCACTAATAAATAAATAAAAAATAATTAAAAATGACTTTTTCAAAGCTACAAAATAACTAGGGATTTACAATGATGGTGAAAACTTGGAGAAATGTGTGTGTGTGTGTTAAGTCACAGAGGATGCAAGTCTAAATGTTATAAAACAGGCTTTTAAAATTCAAAAGGCTCTCCCACATCTGAGCTATCTTTTTGCAGGTGTATGGTAACAGTTGAATGAAATGAGAAGAAAGAAGAAACCTTGAGGCCGATACGTAAAGCTTATTAAAGATCAGTGATACTATCAAGAGCAGTGTGCGGGTTTCTTCTTTCTACTAATATAACAGGTTTTTAAAATTAAGTATTTGTGCACAATTTACTTACAATATCAAAGGGACGCAAAAGACACTCATTTCATGGAACCACCCTTTTAACACGTTTCAAAGACTCCTAATGGAACAAATTACACTGTAATAAAGATGAGTCATGGTTTTGCGACATGGACTAACATATTCCCAGGGACTATGGTTTATTGTCATTTAAGAAGGTTCCAGCCACAGTAATCCAGAAGAATATAACTTTAAATTACATTTCTGAAATTCCTATTTCAGGGATTCTTGAAAGATGGGACAATCTACAGTATTATCTATCAACATGTCACTTCCTTCAGACACCATAAAAGGCATTTCATTTCTGCATTTATTGTTCAACAAGTGTTTAAAGGCATTGATTGTTTAATACTAACATTAGATTATACAAATATGTAATACAAAACTCCAAACTCCTTTTTGTTTTGTGTTATAGCACTATATAATGCTCAAGGTGTCACGTTCGGGTGTGTAGAGAGACCAAGGCGCAGCGTATCCATAGTTCGACATCTTTATTAATACGAACTATACAAATATAACAACTGAATATAACAAACGCACGAACACGGGACATAACATAACAATGAACCACGCCAACGGAGTGGAACACAGACATATAAGTAAGATCCCTAATTAGAGGTAATGCCTAGCAGCTGCCTCTAATTAGGGATCCCACACACAACACCACACAGACGTAGAAATAATAGATCTGCCAGACTCTGACCATAGAAATATAGAGAAGCAAAGCTTCTCTATGGCCAGAGCCTGACAGTACCCCCCCCAAAGGCGCGGACTCCCGGCCGCAAGAAAACAAACACAAAAACATGAGGGAAGGGTCAGGGAGGAAAAAACATCACACAATCTATCGCAGGTGGCGGTTCCGGCCCCGGCGAAGTAGATATCTTCCTCCCTATTTCTACTGGGCCCGGACTAGGCCCTGGTGTGGCTGGCGACTCAGGCCATTTAAAGGGGCAACCCACTGGTCCTGGAAATGACCATGGTGGGGCAAAAGGCTCAGGCCATGGAGAGGGGCAAATAACCGGGCCAGGACTGGGCACCGGTGTGGCAGGCGACTCCGGCCATGTAAAGGGGCAACCCACCGGTCCTGGAAACAACAATGGTGGGGGAAAAGGTTCAGGCCATGGAGCGGGGCAAATAACCGGGCCAGGACTGAGCACCGGTGTGGCAGGCGACTCCGGCCATGTAAAGGGGCAACCCACCGGTCCTTTAAATAACAATGGTGGGGGAACAAGTTCAGGCCATGGAGCGGGGCAAATAACCGGGCCAGGACTGAGCACCGGTGTGGCAGGCGACTCCGGCCATATAATCGTCACGGAAGGTTCCGGGCTGTCGATCGTCACGGGAGGCTCCAGGCTGTCGAGCGTCACGGGAGGCTCCGGGCTGTCGAGCGTCACGGGAGGCTCCGGGCTGTCGAGCGTCACGGGAGGCTCCGGGCTGTCGAGCGTCACGGGAGGCTCCGGGCTGTCGAGCGTCACGGGAGGCTCCGGGCTGTCGAGCGTCACGGGAGGCTCCGGGCTGTCGAGCGTCACGGGAGGCTCCGGGCTGTCGAGCGTCACGGGAGGCTCCGGGCTGTCGAGCGTCACGGGAGGCTCCGGGCTGTCGACCGTCACGGGAGGCTCCGGGCTGTCGACCGTCACGGGAGGCTCCGGGCTGTCGACCATCACGGGAGGCTCCGGGCTGTCGACCATCACGGGAGGCTCCGGGATGATGAGGCGCACCGACGGTCTGGTGCGTGTAGCCGGCACTGGAGGTACCTGGCTGGGCACACGCACTGGAGGTCGAGTGCGGGGAGTCGGCACGGGACGTACCAGACTGGAGAGGCGCACTGGAGGCTTGGTGCGTGGAGCCGGTACTGGAGGAACCTGGCTGGGCACACACACTGGAGGTCGAGTGCGGGGAGTCGGCACGGGACGTACCAGACTGGAGAGGCGCACTGGAGGCCTGGTGCGTGGAGCTGGCACTGGAGGTACCTGGCTGGGCACACGCACTGGAGGTCGAGTGCGGGGAGTCGGCACGGGACGTACCAGACTGGAGAGGCGCACTGGAGGCCTGGTGCGTGGAGCTGGCACTGGAGGTACCTGGCTGGGCACACGCACTGGAGGTCGAGTGCGGGGAGTCGGCACGGGACGTACCGGACTGGGGAGGCGCACTGGAAGCCTGGTGCGTGAAGTCGGCACTGGTGGCACATGACTAATAACACGCACTTCAGGGCGAGTGCGGGGAGCAGGCACAGGACGTACCTGACTGGGAAGGCGCACTGGAAGCCTGGTGCGTGAAGTCGGCACTGGTGGCACATGACTAATAACACGCACTTCAGGGCGAGTGCGGGGAGCAGGCACAGGACGTACCTGACTGGGAAGGCGCACTGGAAGCCTGGTGCGTGAAGTCGGCACATGTGGCACAGGACTAATAACACGCACCTCAGGGCTAGTGCGGGGAGCAGGCACATGACGTACCGAACTGGAGAGGCGCACTGGAGGCCTGGTGCGTGGAGTCGGCACTGATGGCGCCGGACTGGTGACACGCACCTCAGGGCGAGTGCGAGGAGCAGGCACATGACGTACCGGACTGGAGAGGCTCACTGGAGTGTAGCAGACGGCCGGACCCAGACTGGGCACCGGTGGAGCGGACTGCTCTGGCACTGGAGTGTAGCAGACGGCCTGACCCAGACTGGGCACCGATGGAACGGATTGTTCTGGCACTGGAGTTCTCACACGTGAAACCGGCATAGGACATACTGGAGTGGGGATGTACAATGGATACTCGGCGCGGGATGTAGACATTAAACGACCCGGACTGGGGATGCACACCGTGGGCACCTTTAACTCCAGCTCCCTCCGCTCGTTCTCACATTCTTCCCGATTACGCCTACACAGCTCCATAATGTCACAATATACCCCCTTCAGGTATTCCTCTTCCTCCTTCTCCACCGTATTCCACATGGAGAGTGGTACTGGCTCGTCCTCCTCGTAGCCAGACCAACCCCATAGCCCCCCCCCGAAATTTTCTTGGGGTTGCCTACGGGCTCCGTTACCTCCGTTTACTCGATTACGCCGTTGTCTTCCTTTCTTCCTCTCCGTTGCTCCCGTATAACGCTGCTTGGTCGGGTGGTGGTTCATTCTGTCACGTTCGGGTGTGTAGAGAGACCAAGGCGCAGCGTATCCATAGTTCGACATCTTTATTAATACGAACTATACAAATATAACAACTGAATATAACGAACACGGGACATAACATAACAATGAACCACGCCAACGGAGTGGAACACAGACATATAAGTAAGATCCCTAATTAGAGGTAATGCCTAGCAGCTGCCTCTAATTAGGGATCCCACACACAACACCACACAGACGTAGAAATAATAGATCTGCCAGACTCTGACCATAGAAATATAGAGAAGCAAAGCTTCTCTATGGCCAGAGCCTGACACAAGGGATAATTTATTTAGCATTTTGGCATGTTTTTTTAGATTCAGAACATAAAACAACATTTAAAAAGCAAATATTATCCCTTACTGTAGGTCTAGAACTGCAAATACTTCAATAGGTTAAGAATATGTTACAGAACAGTGATTAAAATACAAATTCAGAATATTGACATTAACTTGGATATTAAAGAACATCTGTCCCTAAAAAAAACGTATCATTTAGAAAACAACCTATTTGACATCGATGTGAGTCAGAAACATTTATTCTACTATCAAAATTGACTAAGTGTAAATAGGATCATTTTGGTCATAGAGTCAGTTTCGTCCAAAACCGAGTTTTGTAAGACTTGTGGTCGTGACTGCATCACAACGTAAATGAAGGTTGGGTTTGTGTCAATCCTGCCCACATGCCCACAGTTGACAGCACACAAGTAATCATCAATTCAGAGTGCAGCGGTACGCGATGCCCATGGTAAATTTGGGTTGACTTTGGATATCCTGATGGGGCTAGTTAGGGAGCATCGGTAAATTACACAATATGTAAAAATTCCAATAGCTCCAAATTTCAATTACTTAACTTTAAACCAACTATAAATTGTTGAAATTAATATACAAATATTGAAAGCATTTAATAATGAGAAAACTAAAAGGTGTGCAACATGAAAATATTCTCTCATTTACATTGTGTAATTTATTGACGGTGCCTAACTAGCCCCGGGGATAGGCTGTGTCAAACCAACTTTGCCATGGTCACACACCAGCTAGCTGAAACTAATTTGCAAAATTATTATGTGAAGACACACAAGACACACCCACAATAAACCACACCCGAATCCAACTGACGTTTGAATTCAGTCATGGTCGCTAGAATTTCTAAATGAACCAAATCTAAAACGAGGCCAAATCTGGAAGTGCAGTTGCCCTTTAAGAGGATTGGCCATCAGCGATTGAGGTGACAAGCCACTGATGGAGCTAACAACAAATAGTCTAAAATACAGTGCCTTCAGAAAGTATTCATACCGCTTGATTTATTCCACATTTTGTTGTGTTACAGCCTGACTTCAAAATGGATTAAATGTATTTGTTTTCTCACCCATCTACACACAACAACACATAATGAAAAAGTGATGTTTTTAGATGTTTTTGCACATTTATTGAAAATGAAAAACAGAAATATCAAGTACCTTTGGCAGTGATTACACTGTCTCTAAGAGCTTCCTACAGCTGGACTGTCCAACATTTGCCCATTATTCTTTTCAAAATTCTTCAAGCTCTGTCAAATTGGTTGTTGATCATTGCTAGACAACCAATTTCAGGTCTTGCCATAGATTTTCAAGTAAATTTAAGTCAAAACTTTAACTCGGCCACTCAGGAACATTCACTGTCTTCTTGGTAAGCAACTCCAGTGTAGATCTGGCCTTGTGTTTGAGGTTATTGTCCTGATGAAAGGTGAATTCATCTCCCAGTGTCTGGAGGAAAGACGACTGAACCAGGTTTCACTCTAGGATTTTGCTTGTGCTTAGCTCCCTTACGGTTCTTTTTTATCCCAAAAAACTCCCAGTCCTTAACAATTACAAACATACCCATAACATGATACAAAATATGGAGTGTGGTACTCAGTAATGTGTTGTATTGGATTTGCCCCAAACATACTGTAACACTTTGTATTCAGGCCAAAAAGTGAATTTCTTTGCCAGATTTTTTGCTGATTTACTTTAGTGCCTTGTTTTGGAATACTCTGTCAATTAGGTTAGTATTGTGGAGTAACTACAATGTTGTTCATCTATCCTCAGCTTTCTCCTATCACAGCCAGTAAACTCTGTAACTGTTTTAAAGTCACCATTGGCGGATTTAGTTCAACACTATTATTGCACACAGAGTGAGTCCATGCAACTTAAGCATGCAACTTGTTAAGCAAATGTTTTATTTAGGCTTGTCATAACAAAGGGGTTGAATACTTATTGACTCAATACATTACAACTTTTCACATTTTTTTAAACATAATTCTACTTTGTCATTAAGGGGTATTGTTTGTAGGCCAGTGACAAAATATCTAATCCATGTAATCTATTTTAAATTCAGGCTGTAACAACAAAATGTGGAAAAGGTCAAGGGGTGTGAATATTTTCCGAAGGCACTGTACATATTTTTGCCTCTAAAAATACAAATTCAATACAAACATTTGTAAAATATGGAAAAGGATTAATTAGAAAATCTCCAATAAAAACATCTTTCAGAGTTGATGTTAGACACAAATCTGAAATGGATCATAATGGCGCCAAAGGGGATGGCTGACATTTTAGGGGCTCCTAACCAACTGTACTATTTTGTTTAGTTTTTTCGCATTGTTTAACTTATTTTGTACATAAGGAGATGATTGTGGACTACAGGAAAAGGAGGACCAAGCACGCCCACATTCTCATCGACGGGGCTGCAGTGGAGCAGGTTGAGAGCTTCAAGTTCCTTGGTGTCCACATCACCAACAAACTAGAATGGTCCAAACACAGGAAGACAGTCGTGACACACCTTAGACCGCTGTGCCACTCGGGAGGCCCACAAAGGGCTATTTCAACAAACTACATAGGATATTTTTTCAGTTAATATTCATTATTGTCAGTTTTTAGAATTTTAAACACTTTTTTGGGGATCCTTTGCTCTGGACAAAGGCATTTCCGGGCATAGAGCGACATGGAAATGAATAATGTAAAAAATAAAACTAATGTTTTCCCTTATAAAATTCCACTAAATGTATTTATTTTTTTATCACAAATAATGCTAAAATAAATAAAGAAAATCAACTATAAAAATAAAGTTTCCCTGCCGGACAAGGATTGTCCTGAATTTCAAGGATCCCTGATTTAGTTCTTGAATTAGGCCTCCTCCAGGACCCATTTAATCTGTGTATGTGAAACCTGTTCATTGACATCTGCTCCTTGTCCAAAACGTTAAATATTATCTGTAAAAAGCACATTAGAGCACCACTGTAACGTTATCAATGCTGTAATGTCGATCAATTTCACCTAAGAATCAATTCTCTGTGTTCATTTAGAAGCTCACTATTTGTTTAGGGAACAGGTGTGTGCCTTTGTCTGTGTGTGCATGTGGATATGTATGGAGGCGGGGGCAGTGAGTAACTAATTATCGCTCCCATCAATAGTGTAAAGCTGATAAGAGTGGTCTTTACACATAGGCCTACATAAGTACATCACTGCAAGGCTCACCATGAACTTGTCAAAATACGATCATAGCTGTTCTACACTTCCTGTTCCACATGTTAGTTAGAGAGAATAGACCTGCTAGAGCAAATGAGACCATTCCTGTCATAAAACAGTTACAGTATACTGTAGCTACACCACCCTTGTATGAAGAAATCATGGTCAGGACTTTTCCCAACCTTGCTTCTCATCATTTTAGATAATGAGTTTCACTATTATTCCACAATTTTTCTAGCTATTGCTCCACATCACCCATCTGTATTTTCTCCTAGGTGTAATATGGAAGTGTTGAGCTGAACATGGGGATCCTACTGTCACAGTTGTGTCTGGAGTGTGGGCGGAGAGAAGTGAAAGGTGAGTTAAATGACCTGCTGATGTCTGGTCCCAGCTCTGGTGCAGAGTGTATGATCTGTGTCCCAGCCCTAAAGTGTGCTAAAGCCAGAGTTTATTAGTGGAAAAGTTTATACTTTAATGGCCACACCTGTGATATTTAAATGATGTTGTGTTTCCACCTACAGAGGAAAAAAGGTACCTACGAGCAAACGACAGAGAATTCAACTTGTCTTACAAGTATGCTGTGAGTACTGGGGTTGATTATTCATTCCAAACTAATGTATACATTATGTGTGTCTGCATATACGCCGTATGCACGTTATATACTGTATGTTTTCATGTGTATTTGTCACAGTAACACGTTCCCGTCTTGCTCCCCATGCAGGACAACGCCATTAAAACCTCCAAATACAACATTTTCACCTTTCTCCCACTCAATCTGTTTGAGCAGTTCCAGAGACTGGCCAACGCCTACTTCCTCTTCCTCCTCTGTCTCCAGGTAACCTGTAGACTGTAGGCCTACATACTATACCTTCTAGGACAACATCAGTATGAGACAATGTACTGTACACGTGATTGGACATTTTCACTGGCTTTCAACAGACATCAGATACGCTTCTCTGAACTAATTTGATTTAGACCAGTAAAATTATCTTATCCATTTATCTTTCAGTTGATCCATGTAGGATTTAATACCCAATCAAGGGAATCGTTGTACACAGATTCAAACTCCTGAAATATTTTTAAAAAACGTAGAATCTGAGTGCAAATGTGTATTTCTTCATAGTATCCACATAAGCTCCTTCATGCCAATGGAGCTGGCTGTAGGCCTATACAGTACTATACTGAGTGTACAAAACATTAAGGACACCTTCCTAATATTGAGTTGCACTCCCCCTTTTGCCTTCAGAACAGGCTCAATTTGTCGGGGCATGGACCTTACAAGGTGTCGAAAGCATTCCACAGGGATGCTGGCCCATGTTGACCCTGTTGCCACAGGTGTGTCAAGTTGGCTGGATGTCCTGGCTGGAGGACCATTCTTGATACACACAGGAAGCTGCTGAGCGTGAAAAACCCAGCAGTGTTGCAGTTCTTGACACAACCGGTGTGCCTGGCACCTACTACCATAGCCTGTTCAAAGGCACTTAAATATTTTGTCTTGCCTATTCACCCCCTGAATGGCACACATACACAATCAGTCTCAATTGTTTCAAGGCTTAAGAATCATTATTTAACCCATCTCCTCCCTTTCATCTACACTGATTGAATTAGATTTAACAAGTAACATCAATAAGGGATCTGAGCTTTTACCTGGATTTACCTGGTCAGTTTATGTCATGGAAAAAAAAGTATGCACTCACTACTGTAAGTCGCTCTGGATAAGAGCAACTGCTAAATGACTAAAATGTAAAATGTAATGGATAGAGCAGGTGTTCCTAATGCTTTGTACACTCAGTGTATAGTACAGCAGCAGAATGGTGAGTCACTGATGATGGTTTGTCTCTCCTGGCTCCTCTCAGCTCATCCCAGCGGTCTCGTCCCTGTCCTGGTTCACCACCGTGGTCCCCCTGGTCCTGGTGCTTTCCATGACCATGGCCAAGGACGGCAGCGACGACATGGTGAGCTCAACATCTACTAACTACAGTATTTAGACCACATGCAGGAGATGGTCCTCATAGACCTGTTTTTTCTCACAATTATGTACATGTCCTGATCTCCAAATCACCATTCTCTTTCCATTTCTTTCACCTGTGTAGAACAGGCACAAATGTGACAAACAGGTGAACAACCGGAAGGTGGAGGTCCTCATCGATGGAGAGTGAGTCTCTTTTCCTTTTGTGTGAACCAGATTCTCAGTGCTTGGAAAGTGCTTGAATGTCACAGATTAGCTCTAGTCTGGTGCCCAAAGAATATGATGTACTGTCTGTCGCGTAGCAAAAGTTTAGTGGGGACGAACGGTTCAGTCAGTCGTCAAAATAAAACCTCCCCAGCTGTCTTAGTTTGTGCTTGTGGCTAGAAACATCTGCGAGAATTTGAGTTTTCAGAATCATTCCATTTTTATAGGAGTAATTGTTTGTTCTTTTTAATAAAAATTTAGACACTAATGCCGTAGTTGTAGGCTACCTTTACGGTGAAAATCACTACAATAAATGTGCTTTAGCTGTCACCCTGATATTGGCTACACTCTCTAGCTACTTCCCTCTTCTTAATGCAGGACAGCAGTCTGCGGCAAGCAGGCCCATAGGACACACTGTGCCAATTTCAAACATTTTACTGAGTTACAGTTCATATGAGGAAATCAGTCAATTGAAATAAATTCATTAGGCTAATGTATGTATTTCACATGACTGGGAATACAAAAGGTAGCTGCATGGATCAGAAAACCAGTCAGTATCTGGTGTAACCAGAGACATCTCCATCACAAAGAGTTGATCAGGCTGTTGATTGTGGACTGTGGCATTTTCAGCTTCCAGGAATTGTGAACAGATCCTCGCGACATGGGGCAGTGCATTATTATGCTGGAACATAAGGGTGATGGTGGCGAAGAACACACTTCTCCAGCGTGCCAGTGGCCATCGAAGTTGGACATTTGCCCACTGAAGTCGGTTAGGACGCCGAACTGCAGTCAGATCAAGATCCTGGTGTGGACGACGAACATGCAGATGAGCTTCCCTGAGTCAGTTTGTGCAGACATTCTTTGGTTGTGCAAACCCACAGTTTCATCAGCTGTCCGGGTGGCTGGTCTCAGACAATCCCGCAGATGAAGAAGCCAATTTATGGTAGAGAAATTTAAATTAAATTCTCTGGCAACAGCTCTGGTGGACATTCCTGCAGTCAGCATGCCAATTGCATACTCACTCAAATCTTGAGACATCTATGGCATTGCGTTGAGTGACAAAACTGCACATTTCAGAGTGGCCTTTTATTGTCCCCAACACAAGGTGCACCTGTGTAATGATCATGCTTTTTAATCTGTTTCTTGATATGCCACACCTGTCAGGTGAATGGATTATCTTGGCAAAGGAGAAATGCAATGTAAACAAATTTGTGCACAACATTTTAGAGAAATAAGCTTTCTGTGCGTATGGGACATTTCTGGGATCTGTTATTTCAGCTCATGAAACATTGGATCAACACTTTACATGTTGCGTTTATATTTTTCTTCAGTAGACTGAACCAAATTCATTCGTCTCCACTCAACTCTCAACTGCCCAATACATCAATTTGGGCACCAGACGTGTCCATATAGCCTCTCCTCTCTCAAGAGGTCTGTATAATGTGAATGCATCAGGTATTAGTCAGTGTTGTTACCTTTCTCAAACACCAGAGGTCACTGTAGGCTTGCTTTATTACATTCTTGCTCTTTTCAGACTAAAGAGTGAAAAGTGGATGAATGTTCAAGTTGGGGACATCGTCAAGCTGGAGAATAATCAGTTTGTGACGGTAAGGATGGAGGTGATAGAGGTGTCTGCAGAGGGTGATAAGGTCAAAGGGCAGAAATCCAATCAGCCAGTGTAGTTCACCAGTCATTATACATAATTGAAAATTTAACAATGGGGTTTCGCAATAACATTTTTTAGTGCTCTCTCTCTCTCTCTCTCTCTCTCTCTCTTTCTTTGTTGTATTTATCACTCCTTCTCCAGGCTGATCTTCTGTTGCTGTGCAGCAGTGAGCCTCTCAACCTTGTCTACATAGAAACAGCTGAACTAGACGGGTGTGTCTCTGTGTGTTGCATGCATGCATGTGTTTGCATGTTTGTGTGTGTACCTTAGACACCTGAGATATTTCACTGCATCATCTCTTCTATTTCTCTCCTGCTCTCCTCCTGCATCATCTCTTCTATTTCTTCTCCTCCTCTAGAGAAACAAACTTGAAGGTGAAGCAGGCGCTGACTGTGACAGGGAAGCTGGAGGATAGCGTAGAGAAACTGGCCAACTTCAATGGTAAAACTGGAAAAAACTGATAGATTATCTGGCTTAAAAGTCTTGATCGTATTATTTATAATGTTCTTAACTGTAGTATAGTCCCTGAACCTCTCCGTCCCTGTGTAGGCGAGGTGCACTGTGAGCCTCCCAACAACCGCCTGGATAAGTTCACTGGCACCCTGACCCTGAAGGGAGAGACGTACTCCCTGGACAACGAGAGGATCCTGCTGAGAGGCTGCACTCTGAGGAACACCCAGTGGTGCTTTGGCCTGGTCGTCTTTGGAGGTGAACCCTATCAGTCCATATAATGGCAGAGACATTAACTAACAGGTTTGGGTGTCCTGTTATATGGGCAAAATCCTCAACTGATGATAGATCTGTTCATTATTTTAGGTCCAGACACCAAGCTGATGCAGAACTGTGGAAGGACCACATTCAAACGGACCAGCATTGACCGCTTCATGAATGTGCTGGTGCTGAGTGTGAGTATGAGTATTATACACACACACATACACATACACACACCTATTAACTGTTGTGTTTGGTCTTCCAGATCTTTGGTTTCCTGGCGATTATGTGTTTAATCCTGGCCGTTGGGAATGGGATCTGGGAATACCAGCAGGGCTCTAAGTTCGCTGCCTTCCTGCCCAAAGGGGTTAACGCTCCCTTCTCAGCCTTCCTCACCTTCTGGTCCTATGTCATCATCCTCAACACTGTGGTGCCTATATCTCTCTACGTCAGGTCAGTGCACGTTACATATTCTCTAGGAGTGTCAAACATCTATTTTTGCTATTATTGTTTAAAAATAAAATATATAGAAATGATAATGGACCTACATTTATACTGTTTTTTGAATGTGTCCAGCTCGCTAATAATCCCTCAAATGAAAGCTAGACAGTTAGGGAGCATAGACAATTGTAAAAAATTATTACTATTTTTTGCAAATTTTGACGGCTAGGAAATATAACCAATTTTCAGTGCGGCCCTCCAGATCTTGTTGAAGACTGATTGCGGCCCCGTGGCAAAATGAGTTTGACAACCCTGTGCTGGTCATTCACTGAATGTGCATCTATATGTCCAAATGTGTTACTCTTACTTTGATGACATGACTGCATCACCACTAATCATCAAAGTGAATTGATTGTATTTCTTTCTCTCTCTCTTTCTTTCTCTACCTCCTGTGTATTGGGTACAGTGTGGAGATAATTCGCCTGGGGAACAGTTTCTACATAGACTGGGACAGGAAGATGTATTATCCCAAGAGTGACACACCTGCCGAGGCCAGGACCACCACGCTCAACGAGGAGCTGGGCCAGATCAAATACATCTTCTCTGACAAGACTGGAACACTCACGCAGAACATCATGACCTTTAACAAGTGCTCCATCAATGGAAAGTCCTATGGTGAGGCCTGGCGCTGGAATACACACATATAAACAGTTATCATGTGTTTACACACACAAATACATTAAGACATAATTGAATACACATTGGCGCCTATCACTAACTGTACCTTGTAACTGACTAAATGTGCTTCTGTTCTCCAGGGGAGTTGTTGGACTTTTCAGGACAAAGAGTTGAGATTAATGAGGTGAGAGGAGGAACAGGGTGGGTGTGTTGGGTTTATGGATTTAATGTATGAAAGAAAATCTCTAAGGACCTTTATTATTTATTCCTTACATTCCGTGGCACAAACATTCCTAACCCTCCTTTTCTCTCTCTGGTAGAAAACAGAGAAGGTGGACTTCTCTTGGAACAACTTGGCCGACCCAAAGTTCTGTTTTCATGACCACAGCCTGGTGGAGGTGGTGAGGGAGGGCAACCCTGAGGTGCATGCCTTCTTCCGCCTACTGGCACTGTGCCACACCGTCATGCCCGAGGAGAAGAAGGAGGGTGAGCAAGTGCCTCCTGCTGGATTCACATTTTATTGCATTGGTATGGGTGACTAGGAGTTAGAAGTTGTACCTCACCACAGCCCTATGCCTACCCCTTAATTGGAGAACTACCTGTGTTACCAGTGGTTGGGACAACTTTGACTTACTGCATAGGCTAGACTAGTCTGGCAAATGACAGTAGTGGCAAGGAGTGGAATGTTAGCTAAAAAGACTAGTACCCAGGCTAAGTCTAGGCACGGTGACAAATAAATCACTCCATTGTGATCTTCTAGGTGAGTTGTACTACCAGGCCCAGTCACCAGATGAGGGCGCTCTGGTCACAGCCGCCAGGAACTTTGGTTTTGTGTTCCGCTCTCGTACACCAGAGAGCATCACTCTGGTGGAGATGGGAGAGTTGGTCACCTACGAGCTTCTGGCTGTTCTGGACTTCAACAACGTTCGCAAGAGGATGTCAGTCATCGGTGAGTCCAACCAACACTAAGCATTATGCCTTTACAATTATAAGGAAATATGTTCAGAAACCATAGCTATCGAGAATGATCTGAATTTTATGAAGAATCTATGAATCTATAACATTTTTTCAAACTTTGGTGGCTTTATTGTAAGCGGTTGACTTTGAGACTTGAGCTAACCAAACCTGATTATATCTTGTCTGGCCCCAAGTGCGCAGTCCAGAGGGCAAGCTGACTCTGTACTGTAAGGGAGCAGACACGATCATCTTTGAGAGACTGAACCCTTCCTGCAGCAACCTAACGGAGGTCACCACCGAGCACCTCAATGTGAGTAACCAGTCTGTCTGTGTCTGTGTCTGTGTCTGTGTCTGTGTGTTTGCAAACATAAGATTTACTATATCCTGTGTCTAACCCAGTACATGTGCATAGGATTATTACTCTAAACATTTCCATTGACAGGAGTATGCTGGGGAGGGTCTGCGTACACTGGCTCTAGCCTACAAGGACATTGACCCAGAGTATATGGAGGAGTGGAAACTGCGCCACCATGAGGCCAGCACTGCCATGGACGAGAGGGAGGAGAAGCTGGATGCGCTGTATGAGGAACTAGAGAAAGGTCTGCTGGTGGGTACCACATACAAATACATCACTTAAAATGTCTTATCATAAGCCCTACTAGACAATCTACTGGCATGAATCTTACCGTTTGTACCGGTATGTGTGTGTAGCTGTTAGGATCCACTGCCGTAGAGGATAAGCTACAGGATGGGGTGCCGCAGACCATCGAACAGCTCTCCAAAGCTGACATCAAGATCTGGGTGCTCACTGGAGACAAGCAAGGTGGGTTATCTTCCTTAGAATACACTATCAATAGGCTACAATTTTTTTCTCTGGCACTTCCTGATCCTCTTTTCTCTCTGTCGGAACAGAAACAGCAGAGAACATTGGCTACTCCTGCAACATGTTGAGAGAGGAGATGAATGAGGTTTTCATCGTGTCGGCAAACACAGCAGAGGAAGTCAGAAAGGAACTCCAGTGAGTCAACAGACAGACTATTGACAATCACATTCCTAGCTAGAAGCACCACAGCAAGGCAATATGTAAAAGTATCTTCCTCTCCCTCTCTCCCTGACCAGGACTGCGAGGAGGAAGATGAGACCTGATGGAACAGAGGAACCTACCATCAAGAAGAGTAGGAGTGGCCTATTTTGTCTTATAAAGATGGAGAAGTTGGTGGATGAGCCGGTGAATGGAGAGTACGCTATGGTGATTAACGGACACAGTCTGGTAAGGACAAGGACCCTGGTGGGTCAGAGGACAAGTTACTGTAAACATAACATATTCTGAGCCCTGACTGACTTCTTTTAATTTCTGTATTAATATTTCATGAACATTACTTTCCATATTCCCATCCCGTCCCATCTCACTCTCCCCCCCTCCATCCCTCTCCCCCCTCCACCCCTCCCTCCCTCTCCCCCAAGGCCTATGCCCTGGAGAAGGACATGAAGATGGAGCTGCTGCGGACGGCGTGTATGTGTCAGACAGTGATCTGCTGCAGGGTAACTCCACTGCAGAAGGCCCAGGTGGTGGAGCTGGTGAAGAAGTACAAACAGGCCGTGACTCTGGCCATCGGCGACGGGGCCAACGACGTCAGCATGATCAAGGGTAGGAGGGAGATGGAGAGACTGGAGAGAGAATCCTATTATATTAACTAGTTAAATACTGGGACAGTGTTGACGTATCCTGATCCTGACTGCTATTACAGTCGTATGCAAAAGTTTGGGCACCCCTCTGAGGCTCCATAATAATTTACTCTGTCATCACAGAAAATGATCACAGTGGCATGCCATTCATTTTCTAATAAAAGCTGAGTACTGGGGTATTGTCCAGACAAAGATTTTTAGTGTAGCAGTATTAAGTTGTATGAAATTAAATCAGATGTGAAAAATAGGCTATGCAAAAATTTGGGCACCCTTGTCATTCTGTTGATTTGAATACCTGTAACTACTTAGCACTGATTAATTGGAACACACAATTGGTTTGGTGAGCTCATTAAGCCTTGAACTTCATAGACAAGTGCATCCAATCATGAGAAAAGGTATTTAAGGTGGCCAATTGCAAGTTGTTGTTCTCTTTGACTCTCCTCTGAAGAGTGGCAACATGGGGGCCTCAAAACAACTCTCAAATGACCTGAAAACAAAGATTGTTCAACATTATGGTTTAGGGGAAGGCTACAAAAAGCTATCTCAGAGATGTAAGCTGTCAGTGTCCACTGTGAGGAACATAGTGAGGAAATGGAAGACCACAGGCACAGTTCTTGTTAAGGCCAGAAGTGGCAGGCCAAGTAAAATATCGGAGAGGCAAAGGCGAAGGATGGTGAGAACGGTCAAAAACAGCCCACTGACCACCTCCAAAGACCTACAACATCATCTTGCTGCAGATGGTGTCACTGTGCATCGTTCAACAATTCAGCGCACTTTGCACAAGGAGAAGCTGTACGGGAGAGTGATGCGGAAGAAGCCTTTTCTGCACACACGCCACAAACGCACATTTGGACAAGCCAGCTTCATTTTGGAATAAGGTGCTGTGGACTGATGAAACAAAGATTGAGTTATTTGGTCATAACAAGGGGCGTTATGCATGGCGGCAAAAGAACACAGCGTTCCAAGAAAAACACTTGCTACCCACAGTAAAATTTGGTGGGGGTTCCATCATGCTGTGGGGCTGTGTGGCCGGTGCCGGTACTGGGAATCTTGTTAAAGTTGAGGGTCGCATGGATTCCACTCAATATCAGCAGATTCTTGGGAATAATATTGAAGAATCAGTCACAAAGTTGAAGTTACGCCGGGGCTGGATATTTCAACAAGACAACGACCCAAAACACTGCTCAAAATCACCCCGGGCATTTATGCAGAGGTACAATGTTCTGGAATGGCCATCCCAGTCCCCAGACCTGAATATCATTGAGAATCTGTGGGATGATTTGAAGCGGGCTGTCCTTGCTCGGCAACCATCAAACCTAACTGAACTGGAGATGTTTTGTAAGGAGGAATGGTCCAAAATACCTTCATCCAGAATCCAGACACTCATTAGAGGCTATAGGAAGCGTCTAGAAGCTGTTATTTTAGCTAAAGGAGGCTCTACTAAATATTGATGTGATTTTTCTGTTGGGGTGCCCAAATGTATGCACCTGTCTAATTTCGAATGGATGCATATTGCACATTTTCTGTTAATCCAATGAACCTCATTTCCCTACTGAAATATTACTGTGTCCATCAGTTATTTGATAGATCAAAATGAAATTGCTAATCCAAACACCCAATTATTTATAAATGGAAATCATGGAAATTGTCAGGGGTGCCCAAACTTTTGCATACGACTGTATATGAACTAGTTAAATACTGGGACAGTGTTGAAGAATCTTGATCCTGACTGTTATAATATTATTCCTCTAACCAATTCATACACACAAGCACACAATCATCCTCTCTCTCTCTCTCTCTCTCTCTCTCTCTCTCTCTCTCTCTCTCTCTCTCTCTCTCTCTCTCTCTCTCTCTCTCTCTCTCTCTCTCTCTCTCTCTCTCTCTCTCTCTCTCTCTCTCTCCTTCCACCCCTCTCTCTTGCCCTCTCTTCCTCTCTCCCCCCCCTCCAGCTGCTCATATAGGGGTGGGTATATCAGGCCAGGAGGGTATGCAGGCGGTGCTCTCCAGTGATTACTCCTTTGCTCAGTTCCGCTACCTACAGCGCCTCCTCCTGGTTCACGGCCGCTGGTCCTACCTAAGGATGTGCAAGTTCCTGCGGTACTTCTTCTACAAGAACTTCACCTTCACCTTTGTCCACTTCTGGTACGGCTTCTTCTGTGGTTTTTCAGCACAGGTGAGACAAAAATGCACTCACAGACACATAGAGACACGAGGGAAAAGCTGTCGGAGATTCCTCTTTTTTGTCAAGCAAAAAAAGTTTGGGTTCATTTAGATGATTATATTTTCACTAGTGCCAGGAGTTTTTCCTGAGCACACGACCAGGTCAGGAAAAATTCTGTCATGTATGTAATGTGCGCATGCTGTGTTGTTTTCTCCCACAGACGGTGTATGACCAGTGGTTCATCACACTGTATAACCTAGTTTACACAGCTCTACCTGTGCTAAGCTTAAGTCTCTTTGACCAGGTAATCATAGTCATATATCTGACATGTCTGTAATGTACATCAGTGGCAAATTATTCACACCAAGTATTTATGGAACTGTTGGGGTGTTAGGACCTAGTTTAACAATTAGGCATCCATCCGTGAGTAACTTTGGTCTGTAATCACTCATTCACTCAGGACTGTATATACATATTCATGTACAGTTGTTATATCATATCACGTGCAATATTGTAAGTAATTCTTGGACTGAACTTACGTAGTCATTCACTCAGGACTGTTCATTAGTATCCTGTCAGTTGTATCTTTTTTCATTGCTTTTAGTATATTGAATGTGTAATACGTGCATTTATCTGTAATTAAACCCTGCACTGTGTTTTAAGGGAATTATTATTATTACCCTAAATTATATCATACGCACATTTAGCTATTTAAATATCTCTTCCTGTCATTTACCTGTACAGTTAATGTAACCATGCAAATATTCACTTACCTGTTCATTTAACCAGAATGTTTATTAAGTAAACTATTATTACCCTCACTCATATCATACGCACATCTATCTATCGATCTATCTATCTATCTATCTATCTATCTATCTATCTATTCCAATGTACAGTGCATTTTGAAAGTATTCAGACCCCTTGACTTTTTCCACATTTTGTTACGTTACAGCATTACTCTAAAATGGATTAAATCAATACTATCGACACACAATAGAATATAGAATGAAAAAGCGAAAACTGAATTTTTTTTTATTTTAGCAAATTTCTATAAAAACATTTTAAAAGAAATACCTTATTTACATAAGCATTCAGACCCTTTGGTATGAGACTCTAAATTGATCTCAGGTGCATCCTGTTTCCATTGATCCGGCTTAAGATGTTTCAACAACTTGATTGGAGTCCACCTGTGGTAAATTCAATTGATTGGACATGATTTTAAAAGGCACACACCTGTCTATATAAGGTCCCACAGCTGACAGTGCATGTCAGAGCAAAAGCCAAGCCATGAGGTCGAAGGAATTGATAGTAGCGCTCCGAGACAGGATTGTGTCGAGGCACAGATCTGGGGAAGGGTACCAAAAAATATATGCAGCATTGAAAGTCCCCAAGAACACAGTGGCCATCATTCTTAAATGGAAGAAGTTTGGAACCACCAAGACTCTTCCTAGAGCTAGCGGCCCGGACAAACTGAGAAATCAGGGGAGAAGCTCCTTGGTCAGGGAGGTGACCAAGAACCCGATGGTCACTCTGACAGAGCTCCAGAGTTCCTCTGTGGAGATGGGAGAACCTTACAGAGAACTCAGGACCTCAGACTGGGGCAAAGGTTTACCTTCCAACAG
This sequence comes from Thymallus thymallus, assembly GCA_023634145.1. Lineage (NCBI taxonomy): Eukaryota > Metazoa > Chordata > Actinopteri > Salmoniformes > Salmonidae > Thymallus > Thymallus thymallus. Next base: position 27,963,959 of record CM042403.1, on the reverse strand, counting down.
GACAACGACCCTAAGCACACAGCCAAGACAACGCAGGAGTGGCTTCGGGACAAGTCTCCGATCAAAGATCTCTGGAGAGACCTGAAAATAGTTGTGCAGCGCCACTCCCCATCCATCCTGACAGCTTGAGACGATCTGTAGAGAAGAATGGGAGAAACTCCCCAAATACAGGTGTGCCAAGCTTGTAGCGTTATACCCAAGAAGACTCAATGCTGTAATCGCTGCCAACGGTGCTTCAACAAAGTACTGAGTAAAGGGTCTGAATACTTATGTAAATGTGATATTTCCGTTTTTTATTTGTAATAAACGTGCATTATGGGGTACTGGGTGTAGACTGATGAGGAAAAAAGAAATGTAATCAATTTTAGAAAACGCTGTAATGTAACAAAAATGTGGAAAAAGTCAAGGGGTCTGTATACTTTCTGAATGCACTGTATGTTCTTAATATGTTTGTACTCACGTGTTTCTCTTTAGGATGTGAATGACCGGTGGAGTTTCCAGTACCCCCAGCTTTACACCCCAGGCCAGCTGAACCAGTACTTCAGTAAGAGGGCCTTTGTCTACACAGTGTTACACAGTGGCTACAGCTCACTGGTCCTCTTCTTCATTCCCTGGGCAGCCATGTACGACATGGTCCGAGATGATGGCAAAGACATTGTGGACTACCAGTCCTTCGCCCTGCTGGCCCAGACCTGCCTGCTCATCGCCGTCAGTATACAGGTAAGTAGGGGGGAGTGCATTGACTTGACTTATGACACTACATACAGTATAGTCAGTTTGTGGTGGTACATGAATGTCCTGTGAATAAATGTTGGGTGGGGTTTCAGCTGAGGCGAAACCATATCCATATAAATACACACACACACACACACACACACACACACACACACACACACACACACACACACACACACACACACACAGTAACAAGAGTCTGAGGTAGCTGCATGTGTCTTTGTTAAAGCTGGGTCTGGACACCCATTATTGGACAGCAGTGAACCAGTTGTTCCTGTGGGGCAGTCTGTCTGTGTACTTTGCTGTCATGTTCACCATGTACAGCAATGGCATGTTCCTCATCTTCACCTCCTCCTTCCCTTTCATTGGTGAGTAGTACCCTTCCATCCACCTCCTCTTCCTTCATAATTCAAGTCTTTCTATCTGAACGTTGGTAGTGATGTGGTGTGTGTGTTCATAGGTATGTCAGTCTGTCACTATGTAGGTAAGTATCTGTATCTAAATGCATGTTGTCATGCTGTACTGTGTGTAACAGGGACAGCCAGGAACTCCCTGAACCAGCCCAACATGTGGCTGACCATGCTACTCACCTCGATCCTCTGTGTGCTTCCCGTGGTGGCCTACCGCTTCCTGTGCATTCTGCTGTGGCCCACTATCAATGACAAGGTCAGAGGTCGAGGGTCAACACATTTGTCATTGGCGTAGAAGATTAAAAAATGATAATTTTTCCCTCAATGTCTCTCTCATTTCTCCCTCCCCCTCTAGGTGAGGTACAAGGTGAGACAGGACAAGGTGCTGCCCTCTGCCCCTCGACGTGTCCAAGCCCGCCGCTCCAGTACCCGCAGGTCAGGCTATGCCTTCTCCCACGCCCAGGGCTACGGTGACCTGATGACCTCAGGCAGGTTTCTGCGGAGGACCCCAAAGAGCCGGCCAGCCCTCTTCTCCCAGACAGACTCCCCATTGGCCCAGACCCAGCCTCAGTTCTACCGCACCATCAGTGAGCAGGAGGAGCCACCACTGAGTCCCTAGGACTGATGACCTAACAGATCACAGGGTGTTCAAGTCATTCAAGTCTAAAAACCCTCACTTAATCCATTCCAAACAACTATCAAATATCAATCAGCCATGTTTCTGTGAAACACTTGAACACTGGAGTCTGATTTACAATGATGTGAGGATGTGTAACATTCTCACATCAAAAAAAATACAAGGACAACCCCAAGCCTGAATTCAGCATTTAGTGCCAGGCATAGAATTAAGATAATAATGTATTTATTTTCAAGATCCATGTGTAAGTACTTGTAACTGTAAATCAACTCTTGGTGATACAGCAACAATATCATGCTGGGCATCAGTCAAAATGATAATTATGTGGTATTATGTTCAAGATTTTACAATGCAGATTTATAATATGTTTTATTATTGATCTATATATGAAATATAGTTATTCTTGAGTCATAATGGTGTTATTATACGATTTGGTGAGACTAAAATGACCTTGTTGAATAAGTAATTTGAATCTTAGACAAACTTTTTGGGGATATTGTTCAACTGACATTCTAGTGAATGTCTGTACTCAGGGTCTTGCATTGAGTTATGTATGATACATTAAATTATTATTTGAGATATCATGGGTGCGTTATGTCAATCATTGCCTATATCTTACTAAATGATGTATCTTAGTAGACTTATTTTTGTAATATTTGTTGGATCTACATTAAGTTTTAATATTTTTTTCTATCTGGGAATATTGTAATTTGTTTGTAATGTATGTATAGTCTTTATTGTATGACATTGTGAAATCATTCTCAATCATTGAAACACTAACCATAGACACTCTCTAATATGATTTGAATGACGCTTCTTTTTCAGCATTGTAGGCTACAGCCATAATAATACTTTAAAAAATAATCGATGTTTTAAAACAACAATCACAACAACAAAAGCCACATACCTTTTGTTGTCGTGATTGTTGTTTTTAATCATTGATTATTTTTAAGTAAACTAGTCTAAATAGCCTACATGTATTTCTATTCGCTATTGTTATTGTTGGAAACGACTTGAGTGGCAAGTCATGCGCTGTGCGCATTGGATAGACACGTTGTGACGCAAATATACTGTATACGGCTGACCCGTCTGGCCTCTGTTTTTGCCAGCACGGGAAGCGCGGCGCCCTGACTGTTGGAACGATGGAATTGTCCAGCAACGGTTGGAACTATTAAACAATTTACAACATGCTTATCGATTGAAGCCTTCAAACTACCTGAAACACCAACCGTATGTATGTTTAATGTTGTTTATTTTACGTAATACATCACCACTCGAGGGACGCATGTTTTATTCATCATTCAATTAGATTATGTTGAAGAGTTTGAAGGAAAAATATATCGTTATTCTTTTCAATTATATAATATGAATATGCATCCATTGTAACTTTAAGTTGGAAAATTGGGATAAGATTACAGTGCAAGTTTTTACCTACGGCTGTTAGAATAAAATGTAGGATTAGGAGATGCCTATGCGTAGGCATGATGCTCTCCTGACAAATGTCAATGCATTTCTTTGTTTTTTAATGCTGGAGTTTGGGTTTATTTTGAGTGTTGTTTCATGTAAACGGACTGGCAAATTGCTGCTTGTGTGTGTTGCGGTAGGCTACTGGCGATGCGCTGACACACACGTTCTGGGCTCCACTGTCAGTTTCTCGCTTTCACACTCAACCTATTTCACTCGCCTTCCCCATCTCTCATGCAGACCCTATGTCTGGAAAACTGTGTGTGTGTTTTGGAGTGATTTCAGTGCGAACAGAAATTGTATTGTATTGTAGAATTATAATTTAATATTTATGAATTTGTAATGCACAAATTGAATCCGAAAATTCATAATTTTAACTTGTATTTCATGATTTGCAACTGAATTGAATGAATATTGCATTCAATATGTATATATTCAGTTTCAATATGGTAGATATTGCATTCATTGTCTGTGTATCAAGTTTACAAACAATTATTTAGTATATTAATATGTTAAACTTCTCAGATGCATTCAGATTCAGTTTACTAATTCCGTTATCTAAATTCTGATTCAAAACCAGAGACAACATCCTGGTCCTTTGGCAGCCAGGAAAGGTAGAGGAGAACAGAACGCTCTCTGTGGTAAACAGAAGTTGCTTGTGGTTTCTGAAGCCAATGTGGCATGTTTAATTAATATTCTTCCTTATAAATGTAGCTCCACCGTTTGAACCGTTTTGGCTATAAGCTATTAGACTCTCTGAAACATGGACGTGCCTTCGATTCCCCTCCATGATGATCACATGCCGCGAAAGACATGTTAGAAGGGAGTGTCACAAAAAAAAAAAAAAAATTGTCCCCATAAGAATATAGTTGAATAGCCCTGTCATAGCCCCTCAGGATAGCCTTTCCACTCCCTATTCAATATTGCGCTTGTGATTGACTGGGTTAGAACCAGGTCTCATGCATGTCACAAGACTGTTAGCCCACTTAACTAAAGCCTATAAGTTCAGGAAATGCATGTAAAGGACGATACACTGCTTGCTTAAGGAGTACCGCCTCCCCTTGATTCAGCTCATGTCGAGACAAACTCAGGACCTCGCAAACACACGTAACCGCCCCCCTGAAGCATTCCAACCTAACACGCTATTGAAAAAGGTATCCTTCAATGGCGCAAGGTGCGACACTTCAGGCTGAAGAGTGAGTTTCATAGATCTCCATCTGCTACAATCACCCCCAAACTCACTCCACAGTGCCCTCCAGTGGTTACCCTGAGCGCAACCGTAGATCCGAGTCCAGCGCCTGTTTAGCCAGTACTGCTTCCCTCTGATTCAGGGCTTCGACCTAAGGGCTTCTGCCTCGTAAACACACGTGACCGCCCTCCTGAAGCATTCAATCCATCGTGCTATTAAAAAATAAATACAATTAATTGCGCAAGAAGAGACACTTCAGGCTGAGGAGTGAGTTTCACAGATCTGCTACACTAATACATGTTAGACGTGTTAGTTTCAAGTCTCCAGCAAGGGTAGTCATAACGGTAACGTGACTGACTGGGTTAAGACTGTGTTAGCCTGCTGAGCTAAAGCCTAGGCATTGGATGGGTTTCTTCAAGGAGGAGGTCAAAGGGTAGTGAGGTGTAACACAGGTGGTTTTGGTGACCACGCTCGTGTGATAGGTAACTTGTCTGAGACCTGAAAAGTTGCATTGTCTAGCACACAGGAGACCTGGGTTAGAACCCCATCAGTCAAACTAACACACCTTCAGGTCTCTTGCAAGGTTGCTCATCACATTCATGGATCACCCAACCACCTCTGTTGCACTCTCATTAAATTTGTTTGCTTCTGGAGGAGGTCAAAGGGAGGTGAAATGTAACCGAGGTGATTCGATGAACCATGCTCTTTTGATGAGTAACCTGCCTGGAGATTTTAAGACTTGTGTTAGCTTCCTGAATCATCCCTATGGGCTTTAGGTAAGTGGGCTAACTGTCTTGTGACATGCAGGAGGCCTGGTTCAACCCCAGTCAGTCACGAGCAAGTTTAAATAGGTAGTGGACATTTTTATGGCTATTCAACTCTTCGTCAAAATTGTGGTTTTTGGGACACTCCCTTCTGGCGTGTCCTGCACGGCATGTGATCATCACAGAGGGGAACAGAGCGTCTAAGCTTTCAACAATGGAGTCATAATAGCTTATAGCCAAAACGGTTCAAACGGTACCGCTAAATTCATAAGGAAGAAAATAAATTCAACATGCCACATTGCCTTCAGAAACTTCTGTTTGCCACAGATTTGTTTTATTCTATCTGTTCTTCTCTACCTTTCCTGGCTGCCAAAGTACCAGGATGTTGTCTCTGGTTTTGAATCGGAATAGAACACTGAATCTGAATGCATCCGAGAAGTTGAATATATGAAACTTTGATAAACTTGGCATAATAGTTTGTAAAAATGATACACAGACAATGAATGCAATATCTAACATATTGAAGCTAACTATATAGATATTGAATTTGAATATTCAATTAAATTGACATAGACTTTTTTAACTGATTGCAATATTTATTAAATTCAGTTTCAAATCTAGAAATAAAAGTTCAAATTATGAATTATATGATTCAATTTGTGCATTACAAATTAAAAAAGATTACATTAAAATGTTATATCCTAATACAAATTAGAACATTTTGTAATTCAAGTACACTTTCTGTTTGGACTGAAATCGCTCCGTAACACATACAGTATACACACACACAGTTTTCATTCCGTTCTATTTGATAAATATTCTGTTGGAATGACTGAACATAGTCTCTTTTACTTGGGCAATTCCATATTACCCCTACCTTACAACAGTTATTTTCACAGAATATAGGCCAAACTGTTCTAATCTGTCTTCTGTACAGCCCTCCAACTGCTCATTACAGAAAAACAAACTTTATAAAAACAGACAACAACTCAAGTTTGTCATCTTGATCCGTCTTCCACTAGACCACAGCCTCTGATTCAAGGGCTATGAACAGAATAGTGAGCTGTCTGTGTCGCTCATGTTACCACAATGTCTTCTCGCATTTGGGATACATTAATAGATCTGACAGTAATGTTGCCACCGCAATAGTTGGGGCTTATCACATCAGGTTGATCTGGTTCTCTCTAATATTCCTGTATCCAGGCCACAGTATCTTTGCTCCACTAGTTTGTCTATTAGTAGCCAAGCAGGCATGGGCGCTGACTGTAGTCCCGTGTAGCTCAGATGGTAGAGCATGGTGTTTGCAATGCCAGGGTTGTGGGTTTGATTGTATAAAAAAAAGTATGAACATGTATGCACTAACTGTAAGTTGCTCTGGACAAGAGTGTCTGCTAAATGAATGAAAATGTAAATGACTGGGACACATCAAATATGCAGTGCAGTGGTTAGTCATCTGCAACAACATCCTGTCAGGCTGCATGACCCACTTTTCACAGGAAGTTCTCTCCTGGTATTTAATTTAATGATCTTATTTAAAGATGAGAGGCTCCAAGGTACTGTCAGTGCACAAGTCCCAGTTCCCACGGATATGATGTCTATGTGATCAGAGATAATCTTCAATTGGGTAGTTCCACAAAAAGAGTACCTTTTGCGTCCCTTTGATATTTTAATTAGAAATTGTGCAACAATATTGAATTTTAAAAGCCTGTTTTATTAAATGAAGTGCCCTTTAATAGGCACTTACTATAGTCATTTTTTATTAATTTAACCTCTTGAGATGGGAAAATGCTTTTTATGAAGTTGAACATGTGCTCTTTATGACAGAATGTTGCAATTAGGTGATATCAAACATTTAAAAAATGTTTTGCCAATGGATATTACTACCGGTATTACTATTTTATGGCAGTGATGGATAGGTTGGAGATATTTGTTGACATATGAATCCTCTGAGCATAAAGATGATTTTTCAAGCCTTTCCCTGGTCCCTGGCACCAGATGATGCTGAGATTATTTACAGATTACACCCAGATGAGGCACTGTGAGGGGTGTGAAGGATGCAACACCTCTCACCAGCACCACTCTGTACCCCAGAAAATGCAGCAAACAGACATTTTGAATTTAGAATCGCTTCAGAGTTATTTATAGTGACTTGACTGCAATGTGAAAATAAGCTTCGAAATTCAAGACGATAGACTATTTGGATGATTTAACAGAATTCAGAAAATGACAGGGGTTTAATATTCTAAAACAGAGACATGAACAGTCGTCTGACATGCACTCATACACACTCACATCAAGCTCCCCTCATGCCAGGAGTAGAGTACAGCTCACCCTCTCCAAATCTCTTAAAATTACTCTGTGTCGTTGCATGCTCACTGTAATCCATGAGACTGGAGCTGTGTGAGGCTCAGAGCAGTCTCTACAAGATGGAAAAGCTATATAAGGTTTTATGGGATTTGAGTTAGGCTCAAATAACGTGTTTGTATGTGAACCAAAGCTATTATAGTTTGGTTTTTTATTAGTTGTTTTTTTATTAGAAATTCAATTTAGTTTCATTCTGTTTTTTACCTGATTTGCTAGTTTTAGTTGTATAAAAATATTTTGATTTTGTTTTTATATTATTGAGTTTTAGTGTTAGGGACAGAAAGCATGCGTGGGAGGCTCGGAGCCATTTGTGTGTATTTATTTATTTAAGTCACTTCTTTCAACTGGCGGGCAGTAATACGGTGATGGGTCAGTTCATAGGTTTAAATTTTAAATTCTAAAGTAAATCTCAATGTGACATGGATTTAAAAGGAATTGCACAGAGACTGGTGCAATAAATCTGGTTGAAGGAAACTCTCTAGCCCATGTTAACACCAGTTCAATGCTTTTTAACTTTAGTAGTACATGTATGAAGAATCAAGTTAGCTAACTAGCTGATTTTTCCCCTGTTAGCTAGAGATAGCTAGTGATAGTGATGCACAAACTAGGCCTATTTGAAACATCGCCATCCTGGCCGCAATTACCCACAAGACAGATTCAGCAGCTTGAAAACTCCCAAAAAAATTGAAAACCCCATTAGATTTTTTCTCAAAGTCTCTGTATGTAGCTAGGACAGATGTACTCAATATAACTATTTGTTCAGCACTTTTGAAATGTACAACAACAGAATTCAGAACATGGGCCGTTCTTACAGTATTCTCCCTGTACACCAAGTCAGAACCTTTGGATAAATAAAGAGGGCATATAAGCAGGCAATGAAAGCTCTTACAATATTTGATGATTACATTTCTATAAAACAGACTATAGGCTACATGTGCACCACCAAGTCAGAACAGTAGTATAAGTTATGAGGGGAAACGGAACAAATTATTAGGGTGAGGCACAATAGGCTACTAACAGCTTACTACACAACATACACCTAGTATTACTTTCTTAGCTACAGTATACATATCTCCCTGGCATATTGCATTATTTATGCAGCAGCATACATTACATTAAGACTCACCTTGTTGTGCTGTGTTGAAATTTTGTCATCGAAGTCTGGATTTGTGGTGCTTTCAAAACAACTGGGAGCACGTCAAAAAACAAGGTCAAATCATGATGTCAGTGATCTTCAGGTCGGTGCTCTAGAAAGAGGCCAGAGTTCCCGACTTGAAATTCCAAGTTGGATGACCGTTCAAAACTTATTTTCCCAGTTGTCTTCAACTCACTAAAGTCTGAGATTTCCCAGGTCTGAGTTTCCAGTTGTTTTGAATGTAGTCAACCTTATCTGGCCCATGGTGTTGAATGTAAGCTTGGAAAAGAGACCCTTAAACCCAGTCTTGGACCACACACCCACTCCACTGAATGGCAGGCTAGTGGTTGCTTTGCAACACTTTCAGTTAGCCACTGATTCCTTCCAAACCACTCATTGTTAAATATGCGATTTCCAGCTTGTTGTGTAATGTTCATATCCAATGGCCGATGAGCACTGATACGTTTTATCTATAATTTCTCTTCATATGACAAGGATTGAAAAGGATTGTGATTCATGAAGATGACTACTTGTCTAGCTTGCTAGCTAAGATTTAGAAAGTATGATGTTGACATTATCAGTCCAATCAAAGCTACGGTAGATATATCTGATATATATATATCAGATATAAACTGATATATATATATATCAGTTTGCAAACAATGTAAAAAAATGAATAATCTTTGAGTTAATAAAGCTGCATGCAAACATGGTTTCATTTTTGCTTTCCTGAGTAAGGCAGCTCCAAAATGCAGGTGTTTCAGCCTAGCTCAGTGCTTTCTGTGGTGGTGGGGCAGCCAGCAGAAAATATGGAGCGTAGGGGTTGGTAATGTTCTTTAGTTGATAAAATGACGTCAAATCACGTTATATCTACCGTAGCTTTGATTGGACTGATAATGTCAACATCATACTTTCTAAATCTTAGCTAGCAAGCTAGACAAGCAGTCATCTTCATGAATCACACATATATATATATACAGTCATGCCCAAAAGTGTTGGCACCCCTGAAATTTTTCCAGAAAATGAAGTATTTCTCACAGAAAAGTATTGAAATTGCACATGTTTTGCTATACACATGTTTATTTCATTTGTGTGTATTGGAACAACACAAAAAAACAGAGGAAAAAAAGCAAATTTGACCTAATTTCACACAAAACTCCAAAAATGGGCCGGACAAAATTCTTGGCACCCTAAACTTAATATTTGGTTGCACACCCTTTGGAAATAATAACTGAAATCAATCGCTTCCTATAAGCTTCTTACACCAATTTTGGACCACTCTTCTTTTGCAAACTGCTCCAGGTCTCTCATATTGGAAGGGCGCCTTTTCCCAACAGCAATTTTAAGATCTCTCCACAGGTGTTCAATGGGATTTGGATCTGGACTCATTGCTGGCCACTTCAGAACTCTCCAGCGCTTTTTTGCCATCCATTTCTGGGTGCTTTTTGAAGTATGTTTGGGGTCATTGTCCTGCTGGAAGACCCATGATCTCGGACGCAAACCCAGCTTTCTGACACTGGGCCCTACATTGCGAACCAAAATCCTTTGGTAATCCTCAGATTTCATGATGCCTTGCACACAGTCAAGGCACCCAGTGCCAGAGGCAGCAAAACAACCCCAAAACATCTTTGAACCTCCACCATATTTGACTGTAGGTACTGTGTTCTTTTCTTTGTAGGCTTCATTCCGTTTTCGGTAAACAGTAGAATGATATGCTTTACCAAAAAGCTCTATCTTGGTCTCATCTGTCCACAAGACGTTTTCCCAGAAGGATTTTGGCAAACTCACGTACATTTTGGCAAACTGTAGTCTTGCTTTTTTATGTCTCTGTGTCAGCAGTGGGGTCCTCCTGGGTCTCCTGCCATAGCGTTTCATTTCATTCAAATGTCGACGTATAGTTTGCGCTGACACGGATGCACCCTGAGCCTGCAGGACAGCTTGAATTTCTTTGGAACTTGTTTGGGGCTGCTTATCCACCATCCGGACTATCCTGCGTTGCAACCTTTCATACATTTTTCTCTTCCGTCCACATCCAGGGAGATTAGCTACAGTGCCATGGGTTGCAAACTTCTTGATCATGTTGAGCACTGTGGACAAAGGAACATCTAGATCTCTGGAGATGGACTTGTAACCTTGAGATTGTTGATATTTTTCCACAATTTTGGTTCTCAGGTCCTCAGACAGTTCTCTTCTCATCTTTCTGAGAAGAGAACTGTCTTCTCAGAAAGTGGCACACACAGAAACACAATGCAAAGACTGAGTCAACTTCTCTCCTTTTTATCTGCTTCCAGGTGTAGCCCAGTGGTTAGAGTGTTGGGCCCATAACCAAAAGGTTGCTGGATCAAATCCCCGAGCTGACAAGGTAAAAATCTGTCGTTCTGCCCCTGAACAAGTCAGTTAACCCACTGTTCCTAGGCTGTCATTGAAAATAAGAATATGTTCTTAACTGACTTGCCTAGTAAAATAAAGGTAAAAAAAAAAATTATATTGCCCACACCTGTTACTTGCCCCAGGTGAGTTTAAAGGAGCATCACATGCTTGAAACAAACTTATTTATCCACAATTTTGAAAGGGTGCCAAGAATTTTGTCCGACCCATTTTTGGAGTTTTGTGTGAAATTATGTCAAATTTGCTTTTTTTCCTCTGTTTTTTTGTGTTGTTCCAATACACACAAAGGAAATAAACACGTGTATAGCAAAACATGTGTAATTTCAATACTTTTCTGTGAGAAATACTTTCAGGGGTGCCAACACTTTTGGCCATGACTGTATATACTACCGTTCAAAAGTTTGGGGTCACTTAGAAATGTCCTTGTTTTTTAAAGAAAAGCACATTTTTTGTCCATTAAAATAACATTAAATTGATCAGAAATACAGTGTAGATAATGTTAATGTTGTAAATGACTATTGTAGCTGGAAACGGTAGATTTTTGATGGAATATCTACATTGGTGTACAGAGGCCCATTATCAGCAACCATCACTCCTGTGTTCCAATGGCACATTGTGTTAGCTAATCCAAGTATAGAATTTTAAATGGCTGACTGATATTAGAAAAACCTTTTGCAATTATGTTAGCACAGCTGAAAACGGTAGTGCTGATTAAAGAAGCAATAAAACTGGCCTTCTTTAGACTAGTTGAGTATCTGGAGCATCAGCATTTGTGGGTTCGATTACAGGCTCAAAATGTCCAGAAACAAAGAACTTTCTTCTGAAACTCGTCAGTCTTATCTTGTTCTGAGAATTATGGCTATTCCATGTGAGAAATTGCCAAGAAACTGAACTCGTACAACGCTGTGTACTACTCCCTTTACAAAACTCCGCAAACTGTCTCTAACCAGAATAGAAAGAGGAGTGGGAGGCCCCGGTGCAGAACTGAGCAAGAGGACAAGTACATTAGAGTGTCTAGTTTGAGAAACATATGCCTCACAAGTCCTCAAATGGCAGCTTCATTAAATAGTACCCACAAAACACCAGTCTCAACGTCAACAGTGAAGAGGCGACTCCGGGATGCTGGCCTTCTAGGCAGTTGCAAAGAAAAAGCCATGGCAATGGGTTTAGGAATGGGGAATACGGTGGGAGGTATTGAACAATAAATTGTGGGTGGATGATGAACCAGTTGCGGACCAGAGCAGCCCGTTGGAAACTCACGTTGTCCGGCTGGAATGAGCATGCCATGTAGTGTGTCCAGGAATGTGATGAGAAGGGCGGTGTTGTAGGGACCAAGGTTGGCATGGTGATGGAGAACGCCTTGCTGGCTAACGGCTAAGCACATGGGGATATTCCCTCCACGATGTCCAGGGACATTCACAATGGCATGGTGGCCAATAATGCTCCGTCCCCGTCCCCTTGTTTTGGCTAGGTTGAAGCCAGCCTCATCAATGTAAATATAAACGTGCTGAATTGCAGCGGCATCCAGCTCCAAGACTCTCTGAAACAGACAACAAGACAATATGTGACATAGACCTAGAGCAGTCAATATGGTGAGGCAGACATTGGCCAACAATCACTGAGCAACATAGGCCTACTGATATGTCGGACTGCCGTATACTACAGTATACATACATAAAGAGCATAGTGTAGATGGTAGGTAACTTACCGGTTCTCATTTCTGAATGTACGGATGATAGATGCAACCGTGTAGCGCCTCAGGTTGGGCTGAACTCTCTGCCCAGCCTCCCTCATACTCAATCCATGGTTGAGCACATGGTCAACCAATGTGGCCCTGATCTCATCTGAGACAGCTGTCCATCCTCGTCCTAGTCCTCCTCTTACTCTCACTCCTTCATCTCTAGCTCTTGCTTCATCATTGACTTTCATTTTCCTCCAAAACAGGAGAGCTCATCTCTGGCCTTTTATAGTGCTAAAGCTCTGATTTCTAAGTGAACAATTCAGCAACTAGTGTTTACACCTGTGAGGAGTGGGTGTTGCCAATTGGTGTATAGAGCTTGGCATTGTGATTGGCAGACCTTTCCAAAGGGACTAAAGAGATTTTCATTTTGAATGCTGTGCCTAATGTAGAGAACTGTGTGTAGTGTTTTGCAAAAAGTGTGATATAGAATTGAAAACTGAGTGTAAAGCAGGAATTGTGCTTGCAAATTTGCAGACTTGGTTTTAGGGATTTGGTACATAAGTTTCAGGTTTCGGTGATTGCGTTTCAAGTTCCAATTTTAGTGTGTAAACAATTGGGAAAAACTGTAAAACATATATAGTTATAATCTGTTTTAGGAACATCTACCCAAAATATTTCACCTTCTTTATTACTTTACCAAACATATCATGACATTAGTGATAGTCAAAATTTGCTAGATTTGTGAACGTCTAAATCAACATTTGGGACATTTAAACAGCAGGCGTCCTTCCTATAGACAAGGGGGAAGGGCTATGTAAAGGCCTCGATTTTGTCGTTCTTAGGATATGCAATGTGTCTGCCTCTGACTTAAAACAAATGTTTGACTTGTTCCACATAAAATTACATATTTACTTGTTTTAGGTTTAAGAAAGTGTGTAGGTCGCATTCTTTATCGTAGAGCTATGAAAGTTATGTATTTAGATCCGCCTTCTCGGGACAAATTCAAAGATTGCTTTGCCATGTCTGTGCCGTGAAGCAGTCGAGGTGGATAAATGTTTTTCGAAGGACCGCCCCTTTTCGGTGAAGTGATATAAATAGATGTAATGATGCAGCCGACCACCAGAGGGAGGAAAATACAAGTTTATTCGACAGAGCATGTTTACATGGTCCTAGGAAGGTCTGAATGGCTGTCTTCTGACTTGGGAAATAAATTAAATAAGTAATGTAAACATTTACATATTTCTTTAAGTAATTCTAGTGTACGATTTCGGGGACTGTCAGCTTAAGAGGTTTTAATGCTTGGAGTCTTCACAGATCGTGTGACATAAAACACTACCTTTCGTTCCTTACATTAATTACATTTATGACAGTGTTATTTGTAATTATTAAGCCGCTAATAGTTGCATCCCTCCAATAGACACTAAAATCTATGTCAAGGCGCATTGAAGCTGTTCTGGCCGCTCGTGGTGGCCCAAAGCTTTATTAAGACACAGAAATCATGTTTCTGACTGCAATGGGCCTTTAAGAGGTGTACAAGAATGGCTGTGTTGTGTAACACAGTCTTCCTATCAAGTTTTGTACAGTATGTTGGTCCATGTAAAGTCCACTGGGATGTGATACTGCAGTCCCGTTGATGTGGATCGGCGTGTTCCATCCTCTGCTTCCTGAAGTCAACAATCAACTCCTTTGTTATGCTGACGTTGAGGGAGAGGTCATTGTCCTCAATGCCAGTTCACTTACCTCCTCCCTATAGGCTGTCTCAACGTTGTTGGTTATCAGGCAGTATTGTTGGTTATCTCGTCTTTGTTGGTTATCTGCAGTTTTGTTGCCCCAGTTGCAGTGCAGAGTCAGACAGACTATGAGTAACTATGGGTGACATGCTAGGTGGGGAGGAGGGAGGAAGGGACCACGCCACGGCTGACTGAGTGAATCATGCAGCTCTGGCTAACTGGCCATGCTGATGGTTTGGGGCAGAGGATGCAGTAGTAGTCTGAGTCTGACTTAAGGCTCCAGAATTAGCATGAGGCTTCATAGTAGCATTGGGCAGCTTATCTGTTCTAGTGTCATCATAACCCATTTAATGCTCTCCTTTCCTACTGTTTCATGTGTTTCCTTCAGAGCATGGAGACTCCTTCAGTAATAACATCAATTGCTGAGTTGAGAGAATGAACAGGACGACCAGCCTATCAGGGGACACCCTGATCGCGTGTCACTTCCCCTTGGTGCAGCTACCCCCCTGGCAGCTTCCTGTGCAGGCGGCTCTGTGCAGCAGCTCTTCCAAGCGGGATGGTCGACTGTGCTCCAGCTCCGTGGGTCTGACCCGTGCTGCCTCCCTCCCCGAGCAAGACATCCTCCACAGAGAGCCCTCCCACAACAGCCTCAGACATATCTCCTCCAGCTACTGGAGCCTCAAGGAGGATTGGGGCGAGGGGGACGGGGAGGGGGGCAGTGACAGCAGCGGGAAGTGTGACTCTGGATCATCATCAGAGGAGGCGTCACAGATGAAAATAAGACATAAAGAACACCCTGTAGTTAGAGGTACTTTACGGCTACACAACTCCTTTCTCCCTAATGAAGGGGTGGATGAAGATGAGGAGGATGAAGATAGTGATGGAGATAACTTGCACAGATACCACGAGGACTCCTCTTTTGTGCTGCAGCTGCATGGGAACTCTAACTGGGCCCTGAGTAATGCTGGGAGGCGAACCTCCAAACCTTCTAGCCAATCAGCCAGTCAGAACCATGACAACAGGGGTAAAACTGTGTTGACGGACTGTGGGGAGCAGGAGAGACTGGAGGACGTTGAAGATAATGAGCTAAAATGTGGTGATGAGGGCTACTGCTTCAGCTATAGCCAACCAAAATGTTTCCCTGAGTCTTTCTCTGATGGTCTTCTAGAGTACGTCACAGACTCCTCCTGCAACAGCTCAGATGGGGTTCTCGTCAACTTCAGCACGATCTACAACAAGAGTAACAACCCTGCCACCTCAAACGACCTTAGCAGCCCTGCAGTGCAGTCTTCCCAGCCAGCAGAATGCACTGTCTTCCTAAACCTGCAACCTTTCCCCCAGGAGCCCCAGGGTCCTCAGGCTGCCGGCCCCAGTCAGGGTGGCAGAAAAACCTCCTCTCCTCTTGACGTGACCCCTGCTGTCCCCTGCTGGTCACCACAGGCGCTGGACTCCAACTGTAATGTCTACCTTCCTGACACCCAGGGCCTCCTGTCCTCTCTGGAGGTCTCTGACCTCACTTCCTGTCTCCAGAGCCAGGCCAGGCTGCTGCCCACAGGAACCACCCAGAAGTACTACAAGCTGGTGACCTGTGACCTGTCGTCCCAGTCAGCCTCGCCCAGCCCAGCCTGGTCCAGCACCACCAGCGTCACCTCAGAGGGCCACTACTTCCTCTTCAGTAAGGCCTGTGGAGAGCAGAGCCAGGGGGAAAAACAGGTTAGCATACCATAATGACTTACAGTATGTTTAAAAATATGCACAACTTTTTTATTTCTTCTTCAGGTTTTGACTAATTTGTTGTATGATGAGCAGAATGACTTTCATAGCAGTTGACATTCCAATCAACTAATCAAAGTTGTATCGGTTTCTCCATGGCCAGCAGGAAGAAGGCTCAGACAAAAAAGGGAGGAGAGCTACCCCATTGCACCGTCCTCGCTGTATGAGCTGGGACTCCCAGCATGTCACCTCCTTCGCTGAGATTGCCTACTGTAAGAGACATACAGACAGCTGCCAGAGCTCCAGCCACTCCCACACCTCCCAGGATCTGTGTCCCATCCAGGAGGCAGTTTCCCTGAGCCAGAGTAGCAGCCACTCCCCCCTACTCCTGAGTCCCAACCAAGGCAGTATCACTGTGTCCAACCACCCTTCTGTGTCACCGAACCATGAGACGGAGGAGGAGGGTAAGAAAACAAGCCAGTTGGTATTTTAACATGAGTAATTACAATTCAGCTGATCTACCCTTGTTTTTTCCTTATCTTTAAAACGTTTCACCCTCCTCCCTCCCTCTCTCTCTCTCAGGGGCGTGTTCATGGGCCACTCCTGTGGTGCGCTACAGTCAGGCTCAGAGACCCACCTCCCTGCCCATCCAGCCCTACGTCCTGCTTCCCCCGGCAGGTAAACCTCAGAGCCAGCCCCTGGGCTCCCTGCTGGACCAGTACATCAGTCACAAGAACACCAAGCCCAGCTCCAGCTCCCAACCAGGGTCCAAGTGTGTAGGCAAAGGCAACAGACTCTTGACCCACCTGCGTCCCTCACCGCTAGGCAGCTATGGAGCCATCCTCCTGGAAGGCCCCTCCAGCTCTGATACCTGCTCCACTTGCACCCCCAGTCCAGAACGCTTCCAGTCCAGACTCAACTGGACACACTCCAGTCCATACCGGCCCCACATCAGCCCTGGTCTCACTTCAACTAGTCCAAAACAAGCGCAAACAGGCACAAAACAATCTCATACCAAACTAACCCAGGCGTATTCATGCCAGGACCAGCTCTATGAAGACCTAGACCAAACCTACCCCAGCCCAGGTCAGGCCCACAGTAGTCCAAACCAGTCTCATTGTAAAGATTCAATGAAACGTAGCCAAGGCATGGCTCAGATCTGCCAAGATCTCATTCGCCTGTCCCCAGAGCAGAACAGCCTCAACCCAGTCCTCCTGACCCACAGCCCTCACTGCCCGATTTCCCATGTAGCAACCATGTCACCCTCTGACAGTCAAATCCATCATCCAGACCTGCTGGTGTCCTTCTCTCCAGACCCACCCTTACTGCCCCTAAAGAGAACCCCACTATCCTCAGTCCCTATGGCTGGGTCTGCAGCCTCTCATCGTAGCCTGACAGTTGCTCTCTCGTCAGTGGCCCCTCTGTCCTCTCTGAGCGCCCTTCTGCAGCCACTGGTGTCTGCAGGGCCCAGTGTGAAGCAGCATCAACAACAGCACTGTGACTCCTTCAGCCTGAGTGACAGTAGGCCACCTGTGGAGTTCTGCCTGTCACCTGAAGCCTCCTACGAGTCTCTGTCCATCAGCCACCTGCAGAGGAGAGGTGAGGGAGAGGGAGGGGCCTGATCTGTGTATAGGTGATAGAGAGCATGGATCAACCTGGTCTCAGAGCATTTCGTATTATTCTGTTTTTAAATCCAAGATACTCCATTTAGTATGATATGTTAGGTTTTGTATGGTATGTATTAATTTGTGGATGTCCATCAACCATTTCGTATTATATTTTACGAATTACAATTAGATAAGAATGTGCAAAACGTATAATATGTTACGAATTTGCTATATGGAATTGTTTTAAGAAGGACATAGCAAGGATCATTTAGCTTTTTTATTTAGAATTTTAAAACCCCTTGAAGTATCAAAAAAATATATACAAACATTATTTGATTAACATTTTTATTTGGCATTACTATTTGCCCATATATATATATTTCTAACCTTTATTTAACTAGGCAAGTCAGTTAAGAACAAATTCTTATTTACAATGACAGCTTACCTACAGGGTCAGCCCCTGGAGCAAATTAGGGTTAAGTGCTTTGCTCAAGGACACATCGACAGGTCTTTTCACCTTGTCAGCTCAGGTATTAAAACCAGAGACCTTTCGGTTACTGGCCCAACGCTCTAACCGCTAGGCTACCTGCCGCCCTTAAACATATAAAGGCATTGAATAACAGATTCACTACATGCAACAATAGATAGTCCAAAAAACAAATCTGAAGGAAGTTTATTCTGAAGTGTCTATCCTATATCTGAGAGATATAAGAAAGATCAGGACATTTTTTGAAATTATTGAACCAATTATCTTTGTCACTAAACAGTCTCCATATATACATTATTTTTTTCAACTCGTATTGGGGGACCTTCAGATGAGTCTTGTGAAGCCTGTGGGTTTCGTGAGAGTTTCACCTTTACACATAGGGGTCATAGTAATGTGTAGCCCAAACTGTACAAACACTACAGACAGAAGTTAGCAGATCAGCTATACCGACTTCAGACGAGTCCCAAGAAGCTTGTGGGGGTCGTAGAGCAAAACAGAGTTAAGTTAATGGGGTTAAGGGTGTTTTGAGTTGAAAGCATTTAATGTGGATTGTGTGATGTGATGTTGACTGTGTGTGATGTCAACGTATAAATCAGAGGATGTGTGTGGTAGGTAGACAGTATCAGTAATCTAGTGTTATCTCAGGAGGAGAGCAATTAGACTGTTACTGAACAGTCATTATGGGAAACTGGAATCCTACACTGTCTGTTACTCTTTGCTGCTGCTGGGTTCTAAAGAGAGCAGTAGCAGCGCTTGCTGTAGCAGTGCCTTCAATACCCTGAAGGGGGTTTCTCTAAAACATGACCTATTTTTCTCTCCCTGCATTGGATTGGCTGAGCTATTTACTGTGTGTGTGTGTGTGTGTGTGTGTGTGTGTGTGTGTGTGTGTGTGTGTGTGTGTGTGTGTGTGTGTGTGTGTGTGTGTGTGTGTGTGTGTGTGTGTGTGTGTGCGTGGGTGTGTGTGTGGGTGCGTGTGTGTGCGTATGTGTGCAAGCTCCAGTGAGTGTTTGTTGCAGTGGGTGCAGTGTTGTTGATACGCTGGATATATGATTCACAGATGTATGTTCTTTTAGTGTCACAATACAGACACACATGATTATAACCAAACAATGTAAATGTCAATCACATGCTTGTATGCACATGGTCTTGTGAAAGCAGGGGTGAGCATTGTAAACAGATTCTATTCGCATTAGAATGTACCCTGCCATTTTAGAGCGAGCCAGAGCAAGATGGAGGGAGGGAGGGAGGGAGGGAGGGAGGGAGGGAGGGAGGGAGGGAGGGAGGGAGGGAGGGAAGGAAGGAAGGAGGGAGAGAGGAAGGGAGATGAATCATGGATGTTCCCATGTGGTTCTGTATATACACCCTTTTTATTCAGTGTCTGATGTTTCTGTTTAATGAATCGAATCTGTTTTATGTCAGTCCCTCAGGCATTTTGTTAACCCCCCTGCATGGCACAGAATATGAAATGAGCTAACTCCTGATGTGCTTCTTCCCATGCTTCTCCAGGTCTGCTGAAATCTGTGAGCTCGGCAGTGGATTTGATCATGGCTCATTTTGGCACCAGTCGAGATCCTGGGGAAAAGGTACAGTGTAACTGAGATAAAAGCAATCTGAAGGGAACTAGAATAACACATTCACATAAACTGACCGTAGCCCTGAATAATTATTGTTTGATTATGATATAATAATGTCCCACTTCTCTCCAGATCCGACTAGGGAACAGCTCTAGGAGTCCCACCATTGGTGGTCTGGTCCTGGAACATTTGTGTCCCACCGTCCAGAACATTCTGCAGGATGGCCTCAGGGACCACAAACTGGACGTGATCATCGGTCATCGACGCAACCACGCCTGGAACGTGGTGGAGGCCTTCACTCACACAGGTCAGAGACACATGGTGGTGATGGTGGTAATGATGATGATGAGGATATGGGTGGTTGTGGTAGGTTTGATGCTGATGATGGTATGACTACAGTGCTGCAGTTGCTAATGGGGGTTGTAGTTTAATAGTCTCTGTTTCTGTCTAAGGCCCTACCACCCAGGTGCTCCACAGCCTGCTGTCCAAGGTGAGGCAGTGCTCCCTGCTGACCAGCCACTGTATGAGACTACGAGCCTTCATCATGGGCCTGCTCAAGTGAGTCCCTGTCAAGTCTCAGACGGTCTTTTTTAGTATATCAAATTGTGTTCTAATGGTGATTTATGAAATGTTATGGTTGTAAAATGAGGGGCTTATATTCTCTGTTTTAGCTTGAGGGCCTTGGAATTCTGGCTAAATCACCTCTACAACCAAAAAGGTATGTGTTTAGATTAAAGGAAAGGATCTTTTTTTAATGTATCCAAATTGTTATCAGAAAACATAATGTTCTTGGAACATGCCTCTCTCATACTCTTTGATTGATTGATTGAATTTATTAGACAATTTTTTTAAATACATAAGGGCGCGCCAGACGGTGACACCTCCACATACAATTTAAGAAAATCATCAAGGATGACACAAGAAAGCTTAAAAGCTTATTTCCATTGTGGTCCTTTTGAAGAGGGGAGGGGGAAGGGGGAATTCAACAAGGTTAGGCGGCAATAGTAGTGGCAACAGACAATGACTTTCCAACTCTCCTCTCCCCAGACAAGGTGACAGCTCACTACCATCCATGGGGTTTCCTCGCCATGTCACATGGGCAGTGTCAGCCTCTGTTCCATGAACTCCTCCTACTGCTGCAGCCTCTTTCCATGTTACCCTTTGACCTCAACCTGCTGCTGGAGCCCCGCCTGCTGCACAACAGACAGTTCTGCTCTGAGGAACAAGCTCCACCATGCTCCACCTTTCTCATGACCAGTTGGCCCCTGTTGAGCGGAGAGAGAGGAGATAGACACGGGGCATATGGCTCTATGGATGGACCCAGAGATAACAGCAGGCCACCAGGTGACCCACACCAGCTAGTACAGAATCTTCAGGGGTCCACCCAGAGGTCAAAGGTCATGGGTCAGGAGAAGTGGGCAAGGTATTTAGGCAAGTCTAGCAGGAGCTTATGGTCAGCCACCAGTCCAGGGTGGTGGCAGAGACGGCCTGCCCACGTGGAGGGGGTGGTTGGGGGGGTGGAATATGGACAGATTTACATGGATGTCATCCAACCTGAGCCTCAACAGGGGATGGAGGGGAGGAGAGAAGAGGAGAGTTCACAGGAGGGCAGGAGGGAGGGAACTGGATCTGAGACCCCCAGGATGCCGGCAGACCCCCAGGATGAGAGCCTCTCCCAGGGTGGGCTACGCTGGGCCAAGCTGTTTGGATCAGGAGGGAATCCCCCTACCAGGACACAGAGGGCACCTCAAAACCTTAATGGGACACAGACCCAGAAAAGGTCAGAATTACTGAACTGAACTATAGCTAACCTGTCCCTATGTTGTTATTACAGTTCCTCCTTAATAACTGTATTTCTCTTGTCTTAAAGGAGACCTTCCCAGTGGCTGCAGTTGGACAGGTCTCAGCTGGGCCTATTGGCTCAAACAGTGTGGTCAGGGAAACTCCCAGCTCCACAGCCTGACCAGAAACACCAGACATAGACATGATGCACAAGGACCACACTCACCCAACCCTCTGATGAGTGAAGAGGGGTAGGGTGGAGAATAAAAGATTCACTACCAAAAATCTCAACCGCATGATCCTGAGTCAGTTTTATAGTTCACAGTGTTGCACACAGACACGTAAGCTAGAAGACACTCACACTGGTCAGAAATGCACCTTAGAACAATTGATACAACTATCGGAGCATGGGTAATACTTTTTGCTATGTTATTATTAGGCAATAACAACTCCCCCCATGTATTATTAGATTTACACGTGCTTCTGTTCTTCTGTCATGAATTGGGATTCATTCAATAGATTCACCCTGCGAACCTGTCAATCAAACTATGTGGTCAGAGAGGCTCCTCCCATGTTAGGGTCTTGCCTTAGGAGCTGAAAGCCTTGTACACCATCCCAGACTCTGCAGAAGAAACCAATTAGTGTGTCATGGTAGCATCCTATTCTCCTAATAGTATCAATCTCCTAATAGTATCAAGCTGATCCTCTACCTTCCAACCCTTACACCGTGACCATCCTACGTGCGAATGGAATGACAACAAAAAATGCAGAAAGGCAATCTCTACTAGTCATGTTTACTAGTGCCACTTATTATGCCAGTCAGCAGCCTTGTGCAGTGGCTTATCTTCCAAAAGGAGATTGCCTTCACATTCAACTAGACAAAATGAATACATGTTTATGAGGTAATCCTGACTGTAGCATGGTAATATTTCTGTGCATGTGTAAAAACAAAACAAAAAGTTCAAGGAGTCATTAGGTGCTAATTTAGGCCTACTACTGTGTGTTGTTGTACTACCTATATCAATATCCTATTATACTGCAGGGTTTTTTATGAGAGAAGTAGAGTTTTGTTAATATTTAGGTAATCAAATTCTAGATTTGTGGGACTGTTAGGTTCCAAATGGACTGTGTTGTTTGCACAATATAAAGCTATTATGTTGTGTTTCAGGTGTACACTGTTTTGATAGGCCTGACAGGAATGACTTGGTTATTATAGCCTTTGCAATAATGTGAAAGTGAGTTTATCATAACCCCTCTCATATTTCCTCCCCAACCTAACTGTCCTTCCCCTAAAACCTTGGAAGAATTAACCCTCTATGAGTGTAAGTTCCTTTTGACAATCAACCTTTCCGAATAAAAAAGTATTGATTTATCTTGTGACTTATGTTTCACATTCACTTATACAGTAGAAGAAAAAATGTTTTGCTAAATACAGGAAAACAGCCTTCCACTGCCCATATTTGCAGTGTGTAGTTGTTCTATTCATATTTTTTTAAATCAGACATTATTATTTTTCACTCTGGGATGTACATTGTCCACAGACCAAGGTTTTGCTGTTCCACAGACATATGCATTTATTTCAAAGTCCTTGGATTCATCACTCAAAACAACTCCATGATTTGTTCTCTACCCTAGTCCTGTGATTGTCTTGTGGATTGTACCTCTGTTACTGGGCTCTGGCATCTATCTTCCTATGAGTGCCGCTCAGCCCCAGGGCATTGTGGGTAAGCTGCCCAAAGGTCTGGCCGTACCTGAACTTGTAACCTGTGGGCAGATTGAAGGTAAACTTAAGGTTTCAAAATAATACTATAGTTAATCAATAACGTTATAGTAACATTTGATCTAACGTGATGATATGATACATTTTTAAATAAAATATGGAGATTTCAGAGCTGTGTGTGAGGCTTGGTACTATAGTGTTTTGATTAAGTTTAGACCCACCTGGAACATGGCCGGTGTAGGAGGGCAGCAGGCCCCGGTGGGACGGGTAGACTGTGGGGATGGGGGGCAGGACTCCTGATTCCTCCCCAGTTAGGTGCAGGGAGGTGGGGTCACTCCTCATCTCCTTTCCAAACTGGACCAGGGCCTTGTTTGTGGTGATGGGGTAGCCCGTGCCAATCAGGAAACGAGATTTGGGCACGTACCCAGTAAAACCTGAATACATGCCCCAATGGAAGATCTAGTCAATACAGAGACTCATATACAGTTGATTGTGCTATTCATACACTACATGGCCAAAAGTATGTGGACACCTGCTCGAACATTGCTGCGGGGGCTTCCATTCAGCCACAAGAGCATTAGTGAGGTCGGGCATTGATGTTGGGAGATTAGGCTTGGCTCGCAGTCAGTGTTCCAATTCATCCCAAAGGTGTTGATTGGGGTTGAGGTCAGGGCTCTGTGCAGGCCAGTCAAGTTCTTCCACACAATCTCGAAAAAAAACAATTTCTGTATGGACCTCACTTTGTGCACGGGGGCATTGTCATGCTGAAACAGGAAATGGCCTTCCCCAAACTATTGCCACAACGTTGGAAGCACAGATTAGTCTAGAATGCCATTGTTGGCTGTAGAGTTAAGATGTCCCTTTACTGGAACTAAGGGGTCTAGACCGAACCATGAAAAACAGCCCCAGACCATTATTCCTCCAGCAAACTTTACAGTTGGCACATGCATTGGGGCAGGTAGCATTCTCCTGGCATCCGCCAAACCCAGATTTGTCCGTCGGACTGACAGATGGTGAAGTGTGATTCATCACTCCAGAGAACGTGTTTCCACTGCTCCAGATTCCAATGGTGGCGAGCTTTACACCCCTCCAGCTGACGCTTGGTATTGCGCTTGGTGATCTTAGGCTTGTGTGCGGCTGCTCGGCCATGCAAATCCATTTCATGAAGCTCCCGACGAACAGTTATTGTGCTGACGTTGCTTCCAGAGGCAGTTTGGAACTATGTAGTGAGTGTTGCAACCGAGGACAGATGATTTTTACGCGCTTCAGCATACGGCGGTCCCGTTCTGTGAGCTTGTGTGGCCTACAACTTTGCGGCTGAGCTGTTGTTGCTCCTAGACATTTCCACTTCACAATAACAACACTTTCAGTTGACCAGGGCAGCTCTAGCAGGGCAGAAATTTGACGAACTGACTTGTAGGAATGGTTGCATCATTCTACTGCCAACATTAGTCTATGAAGTTTGCATGGCTGTGTGCTCGATTTTATACACCTAAATCCACTAAATTTGAAGGGTTGTCCATATACTTTTGGCCATGTAATGTATGAGTTATTTCAAATGGTACCTCTGGCATACTGTACCTACCTGAGATAAAGTACTTGTGTGGACTGCTGTCCTCCATGAAGTACGGAGACACTTTGGGCTTCCAGGGGTCCAGGGCCTTGTAGGGGGCTGGATCTTTGGAGATGGCTGTCAGAGGGGTGCTCAGTCTCCGAGGCTGAAGGGGGTCGACAGACAGACAGACAGACAGACAGACACTATGGTTGAGACAGAGAAGGTATTCAAGCTTCTGGCTCCTACCAAAGGCCCTATCCTAGACTATAGACCTTTGATTATAAGATGAGAAGATTTTTTCACATGGTATCAATATAAAGCTGTTATCATTCAATCAACCTAAGTGGCTAACAGTAATTGCTTGTGTTGTTGAGCTTTCCTGACAGCTCCTACACAATGAGAGATAATGTGAATCTCAGAGACTTAATTGTTCTGAATCTGTGGGTGGTCTATGATTGGAGAGCTCTCCAGGTTGTGCAGCCGGCCTCGTTTAGACTGAGACAGTGAGTGATAAATGACACTGACAGTGACACAGGATCTCAGCATGGATTATTAACCAGGTGTGTGTGTGAGAGAGAGAGAGAGGGAGAGAGAGAGAGGGAGAGAGAGAGAGAGCATGCGTAAGTGAGAGAGAGAGATTATAGCTGATTACTTTAAACTCGGAATTGGTGGTGTTGCTGACAAGCGGTATGTCTGCTGATGCCAGACGAACCCTCCTCTGCTGGTCTCGGTCAAACTCAGACAGGGCCTCGCGACACGTCTCAGCGTAGGTACGAGAGAAGTAGTTCTGGCTTTTGGGGACAAAGCCTGCAAAAGAGTCAACACAATGCAAAGCATACTTTACAGATGGAAGAGATGAGGGAGTTCTGCTTAATGTATGAAAACTGAGTAACAGTGTATTTACCAGTGTAGCCCGGTATCATCCTCTCCAGATTGATGCATTCTCCATGGTGGCTCCTCCAGTTCTCGTCCCGCGGGCCTGTATCTGTCTCTGTGGAGGGGAAGCGGCCCATGTGGAGAACCAGGCGACGTGAGCGCGACACCTCCGGAGAGGACAGCAGCTTGGCAGTCAGCTGGCCGTAGGTCTTCCCTAGGTGGTACTTCAGCTGGGGGCAGTAACCTGCATACCTGAGAGAGAGAGAGGTGGTGGTTGTGGTGAGGATTGTGATTAGATTTCAAGCAGGCCTTTTGGGATTTATTCTCTGTCATGTTGACAGTAGGCCTAGTGTAAATATTTTAAACCCTTTTTCTTATTTACGATGCTTATATCAATGAATGGCTTTATTGAGGTGAAAGGTGACTGTATGGATCTCATTGTAGTTCGTTTAAGCTGTGTTGTGTTCCTTCGCTGGTGTCAGCAAGTTTAGCCTCTGAGTTCAACCTTCCTGGGGACGGTTGCCATGGGTGATGGCCATCACAAAATACTTTTGCCTCGAGCAGTGGACTTGCTCTTGCTCATGGAAATTTCGTGTAGGTTTGTTAAATTGTTTGTTTTAATTCCTTAGGCCTCTAGTAGGTCGAATGTATATTATGTGTAACTATATAAAATGGCGAAATATAATCAAGTAAAATGTAAAAGTTTTCACAAAGATAAAATCTATTGAATTAGGCACGAATAAAATAATGCATCATTGAACATACAATAATGCATCATTAAAAAGCTTTGGAATTTCACTATAAATAGCACACCATGCACGTAATGCAAATAACATCCGAATATAACACACATCTAGCTAGAGTGTATATTTAATTAATGAATTTGCTAGAATACAAAAACAATAGGTCGTTTCAATGTGAATGACCTACCCCGGTATGTACTGCGGATCAGGTGTCACCAGCACCTTGCTGAATTTTGGGGGGAATTCCTCCATGTTGACCGCACACTGTACCACTGAACACGGAACTCGAGATGGGACGCGGACAGCAGCCAAACTTTGCAGTTCTGTGTTTGCAGGTGGTTGTCAGGTGGAGACGATGTGAAGCGCGCAGAGATATTTATGCTTCTAGACCAGGTCAGTGATCCATTATTCCGTAGTTGTTGGCATTGTGAGGTAAGACAGTCATCTGCGCGCCTTTTGCCCCCAACATTCTAAAGCATTTTGTTGTTGTTGTGGTTGTTAAGTACTCTACTCTAGGCTATCGCCATCAAACATTCCCATGCACTTATGGTCAAACAGGTGTGAAGTGTCATTTGAATAAACATTAGCCTACCAAATATTTACGTTTCACATATTCAATAGTTTAATTTTATTATTTTTATTTTATTCCATGGCTAGAGTTGTTTTTACACAAGCCCTCCTGTTTTTTGTTTTTTTTTGCCATCTCACATGTTTCCCCCACTTTTTGTTATCAGATCTAATATTTTATTATTGGAAAAATAGATTAGAATAGAAATTGATTAATGAATTGTTCATTTTGAAATAAAATTACATGTAAATTTATGTGGCATGTAATAGCGACACCTGGTGAATTAATGCAGCAATTTGCATTGGCCGGGATATTTCCTGGGCCACTCAAACTACTCCTCTTCTGAACATCATCGTCTAGCTGTGGAAGACCCTTTCCCATGAACTGCCAGCTCCCTGAATTTGTTTTTGTTCGTTTTTTCAAAGTATCTTTGAGATTCTGTATGAAAGCACTACATATAATACATCTATAGTATTATTAGGTGTTCACAGATCCTTGTGGTCAAATAACTCAAGCGTAGATTGGTAACTTTTTACTAATTTGGCACACAGAAACTATAGGCCATGAGTAACTTGGTCAAAAGAATGGCACCGATTGACCAATAACTGAAGCGGTTATAAGCAGCCTCACTTAAACCCTCATATCCGCCGCTCAGTTTGACCTACAGACTTTCCTCATGCTGAACAAATTTGCCTCAAGAACCCTTAAGGTCTGTCAGGATAGATTTTCCTCCATCTTGGAAACTTTTGAAACCTTTAAAAAACGTCTTCTCATAAACCATAACAACACCAAATGTGGTATGCAGACCCATTGCACATATCTTAACTTAGTTTGAGAAAAGCTAAGGGATTGGTTAAGAGAGGGCTGAGTTATTGATACATTTTACGTGTCCATTTAAATCCTTTGTACCCCTAATAAGAGATGTATTTTATATAGCGCTTATCAGTGCTTACCAACTTGAATAGGTCAGCAAAGACATTATCACGATGAGCCATGTTAACTTTAGCATTGATATCCTAAAAAGTAAGGAAACTGTTAATCATTTGAAGAAAAATTACTATATAATGCAAAAAAATCTTCTCATGGACTAAAAGTCAGATTCTTTCCAAGTGTTGTATTTGGACTCATCACAATATTTTAAATTGAACCTTTATTTAACTAGGCAAGTCAGTTAAGAATAAATTCTTATTTACAATGACGGCCTACACCGGCCAAACTCAGATGACGCTGGGCCAATTGTGCGCCGCCTTCTGGGACTCCCAATCATGGCTGGTTGTGATACAGCAAAGCTAAGTGATAGGTAACCAGTTTATAATAGCAATAAGGCACCTCAGGGGTTTGTGGTATATGGCCAATATATATATTTTGTGCCTGGATACAGCCCTTAGCCGTGGTATATTGGCCATATACCACCCCCCCCATATTATCATATTCCTGAGTGACAATTGCATTTCACATCAGTGTTTACAGGTGCCAATTCTGCCTGTACACTCAAAACAAATGAGTTATGTGTGAATCCAAATGTAAAATAAATGAGTGACAGCCTATGTGTAGGCTATGCTTGTGTAAGTAAGTGACTCGGAGCCTATGGAGTTGTAGCCATGTACAAACTTCATGACTTAGTGACAACTGACAATATTGTGTGGACATCTTGATGTATCAGTCTTCTTTGTGGCTGTGAGCTGATGAGACATACTGTCACCGTTCACTAGGGAACTGGAATGTAGATCCTTATCAGAATCACCAGAGGAATGCTCCTTCTACACATTCCAAAAAGTTCTGAATATCAGATATCACGTTGTGTTGGAGTTATTACAGATGCTTTATCTAGTTTATGCTTTGTCAGTCTATGCCTTGTCACACCTTACGTCACATCTACCCACTCACATACATGACAAACCTCTCTGTTATGTAAGGTATTATTGTCCAAAGATATTGATCTTTTATCAGCAGCTAACTGATTGAGAAGCACTACAGTCAATCTGTGGGACTGTCACATGGTGTAGCTATCACTTTGGCCTTGTCGTGACTTGCCCCTGTCATACCTGAGTTTTATGGTGTTTGGTGGGGGGAGTTGGGGGCTCAAGTGAGTCATACTCCCAAGACAAACCACAGAGATATGCCAGGGAACAGCCGCTCCACACAGGCCTCCATATGCATGCAGCATCACCGCCGTGACAGGACGATTGATGAGGAGGTGTGTCATAAGAATGCAGGCGGAGCGTCAGGGATGTTTCAAATTCTACTTCACAAACTCACCTCAGTTAATGACTATGTGTGCTTCTCTAAACCAGAGACTTTTTCCTTTTCCTCCTCGTGCTGCTAGAAGAGTGAAGAGGAGGGGACAGGATTTCGTTTTTTGAGATGGATTTGTACAAGAGCTTTGGCAATCCTCTGGAGCCCTGGGTGACTGAGAGCCCCCAGGGGAGAGTATCTCTGGAGGGCCAGTGGGAAAGGGGTGACTCTGGAGATTCCCTCACGCTTTCAGGGACCACTTCCATGTCTAAAACTGATGTGGGGACACTGATGCGGTCTGATACAGAGGATTCTGGGGTGGAGATCTGTTCTGAGGCTTCTCTCCCCTCCTCTCCTCTATCTGTGTCCATGGGTAATACAGATATTGATCCTACATTCAGGGACGAGGACGGACTCCCCTCTACCTCTGCTCCATGCTTTCCTGTCCTCTCTCTGCCATCTTCCTGCTCCTCTTCCTCCCTGTCCCTCTGCTCCAAAGCTCAGCAGTCCAGGGAGCTGGCCGCGGTCATGCACCTAAAAGTGGAGCAGGCACTGAGGAGGGCAGACTCTGGAGACAGAGATGCTGTGCCCCGACAGCGGTGTCACACAGCTTCACTACCGTCACCTCACTTAGTGACCCATATCCAAAGGGCAGGTCACAGGTCAGGGAGCGTTGGTCTGAGGAGTACAGTCAGCCAGTCAGTAGTGGACGAACAGGCCTCAACAGATCTGCTCCAGCACAGAGGCCTCTCCCCACATCACAAAACACTGCCTGCTCCAACAGACACAGAGGTGGGTTTATATTGAAAGGAGTTGTTTACTTCAATCTTATGATTCTCTGACTGTTTTCTTACCTTCAAAGTAATGGTGGTTCAGAGTGTTGTGTCAGTAACCGAAAAGTTGCTGGTTCAAATCCCGAGCCGAATAGGTGACAAATCTGTCGATGTGCCCTTGAGCAAGGCACTTAACCCTAATTGCTCCTGTAAGTTGCTCTGGATAATAGCGTCTGCTAAACGACTAAAATCTAATTGTAAGTTTGGGACTAGACAGAGTGATCCATAGCCATCTGATAGTTTTGAACATACATTAGAATCGGATTGTTATCACTGTTGTTGTTATTACATATGTTATTACGCAAAAACATATTACACAATATGCCGGACGGAAGTGTACTTTTTACCATTACCAAAGTTAACGGCTGCAACACACACACACACACACACACACACACACACACACACACACACACCCACACACACAGTTAGACAGACAGAAATACAAACACTAAGGTGGGGTTTGTTACTACGCCGATGACAGTATCCATCTGGAGCTTTGCCATCTAGGAAATACAGTACTGTATGTTGTAGTATGTCAGACAGTGAACCAGTCTGTGAACCAGTCTGTCCAGGTGAGCAACAGGCATGAGTGGAATGGAGCCAAGCTGGTGTGGTGCTGCCTGGGAGTGTGTGGGTGTTGTGTTGAGCAGTCTGCTGTGTTGTTGATAAGACTGTGACGGACATGTCGCGCTTCTGCGTCAGATGGCGATGCGAAGGCAGTCCCATTGGGGAAAAGTTCTTTATTGACTAATTTTGGCCGAGATAATATTTCATCTTTATACAAATTGTCCGTTTTCCGCAACAAGGATTCCTCTTTGTAATGTTATTATCCAGTAGAGTGTAGAGTGTTGTTTGGTGTAAAGAAGCAGAGAGATGTTTGTGTTTCATATTTGCCTCAGTAATACAGGAGCATTAAGTCTTATTAAATGGTGATATTAGTCAGTGTATGTGGAGGTCTTTGCTCTCAGCAGGACTCAGAGACAGGGTGCTGAGTGTTTATGAGGAAGGAAAAGACCAGTTAAAGGCCACCTTATTATCTTAGCTCTCTTTGAGGAAGAAATACATTTCATGCTCCTAATGATGGTGCACTTTATGTGTTTGTATGTATTAAGGATCCCCATTAGTACCTGCCAAGGCAGCAGTGACTCTTCCTGGGGTCCAGCAAAATTAAGGAAGTTATACAATTTTAAAAACATTACAATACGATTTCACAACACATTAAGTGTGTGCCCTCAGGCCACTACGCTACTACCACATATCTACAACAGTTACTAATCAGCAATGAAAATATCAGGTCTACTGCCCCAGCAGTCATAGCATTAGATTGCTATTCTGTTCAGCAATACATGTTTTGTGAAGTAATATGCCAGAGTTAATTTACTGTATACTTTTCCATGTGCACTGTTATCTTCATTGCTTGTTGTCTTTACAGATCAGGGAGAAGGATGTGTGTGAGGGGGAGTATGAGGGGCTCACTCCTGGGCTAGGCTACCTGGAGCAGTTATGCCGGATGCTGGAGGAGATCGCCAGGCTACAGATACGTAACCAAGGGTTGCAGGTGGAGATGGAGGCTCTCCGGGAGCAGCAGGGGAGCCAGGTAAAAATATATGTTAACATTTGGCATCTCAGGGTCATGTGTAAATAGAGAATGATGTGGATGAAGCTATAAACAAGTCAATGTTTTACTAGATTTGCTGTGAGCATTGACACACTCAGTATAACAGGTAATTAACCAACATTTGACTGGATGTTTCTATCCATATAGAATTCAGAACGTAACCAGTTTGACTTTAAGACTTCTGAGGAAGGCGGCCCCTCTGCCAATGAAAGACTTGAAGTCAAGGGTTATGAGGACTTACCCTACCAATCATCTCAAAACAATAGTAACGTGCATCAGCATTTTCGACAGAGGTCAGCATCGGACACAACACTCATGGTGGGACATCTGAGTGAGTGACCATCCACATATCTACAATACTGTGTCATCATTGGTGTATTTGGGTTGAAACTGAAGGTTGTGAATTGCATGTGTTTTAGAGAAGGTGAAGGAAGTGTCTGAAGGGAGGTACTTGAGTACAGAGGATCTGTTTGAGCAGCCCGAGGATGACAAAAACCAGGTATGATGTAAACTAAACTCAAATGCACACACACACACACACAAGCATGCATGTATGCATGAACACACAAACACACACAAACACAAGCATGCACGCACACACACTTAGTCATATTGTACACACACTCAAATAGACACAAATATTTAAGCTGTATTTCTGTATTTGTGCGTGTTGTTAGATGCATGCAAACCTATGGTAGAGTCTGTCTGTGTGAATGTATGCTTGTATGCCTGTGCCTATGTGTAAATGTTTTTTTAATAAGTCTGCATCAATGTCTCTGGTGACAAATATCTACAGTATGTTTCTCTCCAGGAGAAAGAAGAAGCAGGAAAGAAAGAACAGGGAAGGAGGACAAAGACCTGGAAGCTGAAGAGTGGCTCTCTGAGGAGGGAGGAGACCACAGAGGAAACCAGGTAAGACAACATCGACACCTAGAGGACAGTGTGTGTGTTGTCGTACTATGCATGATGCTCTTATAAAATGTCCATGGCTGCTCTAACATGGCAGCCAAATGGGAATGATGCACTGTTGCATAGATAATGCACAGTGTGCTGGGGAGCTGTGGCGGGCACACATTTAGCCTAGGCATCTGTTCATGAAAATTCACTCTGACCCATCCCAAATGGCCTCTTTGTTTACAATCACACGTAGGCTCACCCTCGGTGGCCTACCTCATCTTCCCTATGCCACCCTCTGCCCAACCCCCCCCCCAAAAAATGTGCAGCTTTATAGCTAATCTCATGCTATTTTGCCATGAGGCTAAGAGAACATGTTGTAGTTTTAAAACTAATTTCCTGCTATTCTACACATTTTGCCATGAGGCAGAGAGAAAATGTTGCAGTTTTAAAACTACATTTATGTTGTTCTAAAAATTTTGCAATGGATTATGACGTGTTCATATGCTATCTGGGGGGGCAAAGTCCCCCAACCAGTGTTTGTGGGGCTCCCCACAATGGGGGCTGCGGGGGTGTGTGGTACACCAGTGCTCACTGTACATTTAAGGAATTATATTGTAAGACTTAAATATTCCTTCCGTGCAATCTTTAATGGTTCTGGTGCATGATTTTCTTTTCACATAAAGCCAACAGATGAATTCATCCGTGAAGAAGGCTAGCAGGCGTTGGTTGGGACAGCTGTTCAGGAAAAGGAAAACTGTGCCAGAATGAGAAGAGCAGAATGTTCCAACATTACTGTAACATTCCTCCTCTAAGACTATACACTGTAGCACATTTTTTACAAATCTGTGGATGCATAGGACTCAAATCTATTTAGTCATCTCATTATATGGATATGTATATGTATTATCTGCTTCTACATTTGTAGTTATTTATCCTCAGGTACCATATTATTTTAATATTGCAATTATATGTAGTCAATGTGTATTTATGTTTCCTTGATGTCTGTCAATACAGTAGATAGTGAAAGTCTACGCAACCCTTGCACAGTTTTCACATTTTGCCTGATTCAATTAAATTTTCCCCCTACCAATCTACACAACCTACTCCACATTTACTGGTGGTAGATGTGCCCATAAAACAGAATACACATTTATTTGTTGCTGTGTTTACCGTCCCCCTACCCCCAATGCTGTGAAAAACCCTGATAACTCCTCATTGATTAATTTAATTCTACCCCCATAAATATTAGTATTTCTGTCTGTAATAAAGCCCTTTTGTTTGAAAAAAACTCATTCTGAATGGCTAGGCCTGGCTCCCAAGTGGGTGGGCCTATGCCCTCCCAGCCCAGGCCCATCCATGGTTGCGCTCCTGTCCAGTCATGTGAGATTATGGCCTATTGAATTTATTTAAATTGCTGATTTCCTTCTATGAACTTTAACTCAATAAAATCTTTGAAATTGTTACATGTTGCGTTCATGATTTAGTTCACTATAAATCAAGCATTTTTTTAAGCTCTATCCCAGAATTTTGGAAAACAACAAATTCCTCTACTTCCCTGCCTAATCAAGTCCTGTCTGACTCTGGCATTATAACTGAGAAGAATGGGATAAGTGACGCTTTTAATCATCATTTTATCTCAGCAGGCTTTTTAACTTGTAGTTAATCTTTGTTTTAATTTAAACAATTTACTACCTGTGATGTGCTAGATGCCTTGCTTATGATTGATGTAAAAAAAAAAATACACTGGGGCTGATATGCTTGATCCATTTTTGCTTCAGCTCTCTGCCCCACTGATCTTGGAATCGTTAACCCATATTTTTAAGCTGACGATTATATCTGGTACTATCCACAAGGTTTGGAAGGTGGCCCATGTACTCCCCCTTCACAAAGGTGGAGACCCTTGTGAACTAACTCATTATTGCCGTATTTCTAAACTTTCTTGCCTTGTTTAATTGATTAATTCTCAGCTAAGATCTTTCTTATCTTTGAAATGTCTTCTAAATGAACATCAGTCGGGTTTTAGACCAGGTCATTTCACTATCCCTGCTGCATTCCTAGTTATTAACATTTCCATTTGAGTCATTTAGCAGATGCTTTTATCCAGAGCGACATCCAAGAGCAATTAGGGTAGAGTGCCTTGTTCAACGGCACATCGGCAGTAAAAATTACTTGACAGATAAATCTCAATGTGTATCTACCGATGGTGTTAAATCAGGTTTTCTGGACTTATGAAAGGTGTCCCGCAGGGGTCGATTCTGGGTCCTATACTTTTTACTGTTTACTGTATATTAAAAATATTGACTTGTCTGCAAACATGTTTTACCTGCACTTGCATGCCAATGATACTGTTGTGTACAGTGCCTTCGGAAAGTATTCAGACCCCTTGACCTTTTCCACATTTTGTTATGTTACAGCCTTATTCTAAAATGGATAAAAAATATTAATTCCTATGACAAAGGAATTGACAAAAGCCAAAAATAATGACAAAGCCAAACGTGCTTCAACAAAGTACTGAGTAAAGGGTCTGAATACTTATGTAAAAAAGGTACTTCTGTTTTAGATTTTTTTTATACATATGCAAAAAAATCTAAAAACCTGTTTTCACATTATGGGGTATTGTGTGTAGATTGATGAAGACAAAAAACAATTGAATACATTTTAGAATAAGGCTGTAACGTAACAAAATGTGGAAAAAGTCAAGGGGTCTGAATACTTTCTGAATGCACTGTATGCTATTGCCGCCACGGTTGACCAGGCTCCCTCTGAACTAAAGTCTGCCTTCATTGTATTACAGAAAGCATTATTGACCTGAAATTAGTATTGAATGCAGGTCAAACTAAGAAATAGGTCATGACTCTCGGTAAATAGTAGAAAGCAGATTATTCATTCAACGTTCCTATTGGTCTTAGACTATGACGACATCATCTACAGTATATGAACGCAGCTGCAAATTCATTAAAGCCATTAGATGCAGTTCATTACGGGCGACAGTTTTAGTACTCATCACTACATTCTCTACCAAAAATCTGGTGGGCCCTCTTTTATGTCACATAGGTTGATACATTGCTATGTTTTAATTTATAAACCCCTTTTACAAAAAAACCCATTGTACCTAACATCAATACTAAACTTTAGACATATGAGTTACCACACCCAGTCTCAGGGATGGCTAACCCTGGAAATTGAGCTTTTTGTTTTATTGCACCTTATTTGTGGAACAATCTTCAAAATGTTCTTAAATTGGTGGTTTTAATTCCTCTTGGGCCCTCAAACTTAACTCAGGACTGATTTTGTCCATTGTTCCACTCTAATCAGGGACTGATTTAGACCTTGGACACTAGGTTGATGCAATTAATAATCAGGTAGAACAGAAAACAAGCGTTTTCCGGACCTCATAGGGTAAGAGTTGAATACCCCTGCTCTAGGGCGATTCAGAAAGCCGATAGAGGACCTTATTACTGATTAATGTGTTTGTTTTTATTGTTTTTCTTTCAGCTTGTGTGTATTTTCTGTCATTTCTGTAATTCAGGGCTCATCTGTAAAAAACTGATTGGTCCCATTATGACTCCCTGAAAAAAATAATAAAAAATAAATAACATTTTCAAAGTTTATTATAGAACAAATGAAGATATATTGAATGTTTATTTTCATCTGGATTTTCCTGGTCAGTGTATGTCATGGAAAGAGCAGGTGTCCTTTCACCACTTCAAATCAAATCAAAGTTTATTTGTCACTTGCTCCGAATACAACAGGTGTAGACCTTACAGTGAAATGCTTCACACCCCATAGTTAATACTTGCTGGAAACACCTTTGGCAGCCAGGGATGCTGGCCCATGTTGACTCCAATGCTTCCCACAGTTGTATTAAGTTGGCTGGATGTCGTTTGGGTGGTGGTCCATTCTTGATACACACGGGAAACTGTCTTCACACCCCATAGTTAATACTTGCTGGAAACACCTTTGGCAGCCAGGGATGCTGGCCCATGTTGACTCCAATGCTTCCCACAGTTGTATTAAGTTGGCTGGATGTCGTTTGGGTGGTGGTCCATTCTTGATACACACGGGAAACTGTTGATCATGAAGAACGTAGCAGCGTTGCATTTCTGGGCATAAACCGGTACGCCTGGCACCTACTACCAAACCCTGTTCAAAGGCACATAAATATTTTTTCTTGCCCATTCACTCTCTGAATTGCACACACACACACAATCCATGTCTCAGGGCTTAAAAATCCTTCTTTAACCGGTCTCCTCCCCTTCATCTACACTGATTGATGTGATGTTTAAGTGACATCAATAAGAGTTCATAGCTTTCATCTGGATTTTCCTGGTCAGTGTATGTCATGGAAAGAGCAGGTGTCCTTTCACCACTTCAAATCAAATCAAAGTTTATTTGTCACTTGCTCCGAATACAACAGGTGTAGACCTTACAGTGAAATGCTTACTTACAAGCCCTAACCAACAGTGCAGTTTTTAAGTAAAAAATAAGTATTAGGTAAACAATAGATAAGTAAAGAAATAAAAAACTGTAAAATGACAGTAAAAATAACAGTAGCGAGGCCATATACAGGTGGTACCGGTACAGAGTCAATGTTCGGGGGCACCGGGGGGTGGGAAGGACACAATGCAAATAGTCCGGGTAGCCATTTGATTACCTGTTCATGAGTCTTATGGCTTGGGGGTAAAAGCTGTGAAGAAGCCTTTTGGACCTTGGCGCTCCGGTACCACTTGCCATACGGTAGCAGAGAGAACAGTCTATGACTGTGGTGCCTGGAGTCTTTGACAATTTTAGGGCCTTCCTCTGACACCGCCTGGTATAGAGGTCCTGGATGGCAGGAAGCTTTGCCCCAGTGATGTACTGGGCCATACGCACTACCCTCTGTAGTGCCTTGCGGTCGGAGGCTGAGCAGTTGCCGTACCAGGCAGTGATGCAACCAATCAGGATGCTCTCGATGTTGCAGCTGTAGAACCTTTTGAGGATCTGAATGCCATGCCAAATCTTTCCAGTCTCCTGAGGGGGAATAGGCTTTGTCGTGCTCTCTTCACAACTGTCTTGGTGTGTTTGGACCATTCTAGTTTGTTGGTGATGTGGAGACCAAGGAACTTGAAGCTCTCAACCTGCTCCACTACAGCCCCGTCGAAGAGAATGTGGGCGTGCTTCCTTTTCCTTTAGTCCACAGTCATCTCCTTTGTCTTGATCACGTTGAGGGAGAGGTTGTTATCCTGGCACCACACGGCCAGGTCTCTGACCTCCTCCCTATAGGCTGTCTCGTCGTTGTCGGTGATCAGGCCTACCACTGTTGTTGTGTCGTCTGCAAACTTAATGATGGTGTTGGGGTTCATGTCTTGTCCATGTCTGTCTGGATCCCAACATCTGCAACAGGATGATTATTTTCACAGTTTCTAGTCTTTTTTAAAGGGCCAGTGCAGTCAAAAACGTGATTTTCCTGTGTTTTATATATATTTCCACAACGAGGTTGGAATAATACTGTGACATTTTGAAAATGATGATAATGCCCTTTTAGTGTAAGAGCTGTTTGAAAATACCCATTGAAATTTCAGCCTGTTTTAGTGGGAGGGAGTTGTGGCCT
The DNA here is from genome assembly GCA_023634145.1 of Thymallus thymallus. Lineage (NCBI taxonomy): Eukaryota > Metazoa > Chordata > Actinopteri > Salmoniformes > Salmonidae > Thymallus > Thymallus thymallus. The sequence goes on along the minus strand of CM042403.1, from coordinate 27,925,661 downwards.
TCCATGGTGACATCACCATGTGGTAAATTAGTTAATAGACCAATTAGAAAGAGAGATCAGTTTCAGTTTTCCACTCCCAGACAGTCTTACATGAGAAATTGCACTTTGCTTAGAAGCTATTTATATATCCAATTGATGAGATTCGAGACATTTATGAATACAATCGTAACAGAGATTTCTCCTTACTGGATCTTGATTGAAGCTGTGATCGAATTTATGCTCCTTTTATGATCAGTTCCAGGGAAAGAAAATCTTCCATGAGAAAAGGGCCAATTTATTTACAGTAACTGACACAAGTCATCAGCACTCCAAATAACCCTGTGTATAAATGTATAGGCAGTTCATCGTAACAATTACTACACAGCATCACAGACAATTACCAATGTACCGCTTATTGTTGACAGTAAACAGTCCAGTGGTAATGATGCGTAGATTCTTATGATGAACTGAGCTATAGGGCTTTTACCTCCTGCACCACAAGACAGAGAGATGGTGTGACCTCAGAGAAATGCATAAACATCCTAAATCATCAACCTACCAACCTTATATAATAGTTCTACATGACTGAACATCCATAGCCAGTTCAGACCAGTGGTTGTTTTTTTAAATCATTTATTTATTTTTCTTTATTGACCTAGGTTGAGGGGATAGGCCTCCCTTATATCATTCCCATGTAAAGAGATGTCAATGACAAACACATCCAAACAAGAGAGGGGGAATAGGATTCATAGTTCATACATAAAATACATTTATTTGCTATTTCTCTGCTTTCGTCTGCAAGACAGTGTCCTTCACGATCCATTTGACCCAGACAGCATCCATCTGTGCTATTAAATATAGAGATACATCTGTGTGGGGTTGTATGTATGTGAGATAGAGAGGAGCCATGCCAGTATGGCCCCTGCCTAGGTCTCTACATGATGCCACAGGAGGACAGGGGGTTGGCGATCTGACAGGTGCAGGCTGACTGGCAGTACTGGCGCACCGTCTGGTAGCAGCTCCGGTCAGCCTCCCCGCCCCACTGCACCGGGCCGTTGGGGTCAGAGGGCAGCCGGCTCAGGATGCTGGTGTTGATGGCCAGGGCAGCCAGCCCATAGTCAGTGAACAGCACCGTCTCACGCCTGCACGTTGGACACGAGATGAACTTGTACTTGGGGCAGGACTCGTAGAGGATCTGCAGACACTCCTCACACACCGAGTGCAGGCAGGAGAGGATGCGAGGGCGCTTGCCTGCAAAGTTGTAGGTGTGGCCGCAGGTGGGGCAGTCCAGGGGCTCACAGGGCATCACGGGCCCTGAGGAGGAAGAGGAGGTGGACGAGGAGGTGGAAGAAGAACGCAGCACGTACTGGTTGACTATGACGTCCTCCATCTTGTAGTGGAACTGCTGGTAGCAGATCTCTGCAGCGCTGGCTTTGCGCTGGGCCAGGTAGCTCTCTCTGCGGCCCATGCGGGCCATCTGAACTGGGGGAGATGAGACCATGGGTCTGGCGGGGGCCAGATCAGTGCAGGTCATCTCCAGGGCTAGGTCACTGCACGCCTGGTTCACTATGATCTCTCCCTCTCCCCCTCCATCCCATGCCACCCGCGGGGGAGGAGTGAAGCAAGGCTGGGTGACTGGCAACGTGCATTCCCGTGGGAACTTTTCCGACTGGATGATCTTGACGGTATCCATGGGGATGGTCACAGGCTGCCGCCTGAGGCAGGACATGGACATTAAGCTTATTTGTGTGTCTGTGTCTTTGTTAGAGAGAGGGGGCTGTGACTGGTTCAGCAGGCGATGCCCCTGGCTTGGGCTGGGCGTGGGGCGGGGCTCTGAAGTGGACTGGGAGTGTCAAAGTCAGCCATTAGAGGGGACATGGGGACGTATGATTCTGTCCATTGTTTCAATTTGATGGCCTCCCACGTCTGTGGTGCTGTTACCCTGAGTCTTTATGTGGGACAGAAGGACAGAGGACTATAGCCAGAGCCCTCAAACCTGGAGCAGTGAAACAGACTTCCCTATTACACAAAAACAGTGTCCTCTGATAACACTACTGATAGACGGGGATAACAGTCCGAGCCTTGTAGTTAGTCCTCTTAAAACTGCTCTTTGCAGTCTTAGGTATACAATAAAGATATGTACTGGATATTCAACCACAATAACAGCTGAACAACAGACAGGACTCAACACATCAGCACAAAGATATGTTTTCAGTGATAACACCAATAAATAATCTTATATGTACATATATAGATGATTATATTATACACTTACAAAACAGGGTTGTGAATAGTTCTACTTTCTCAAAATGGAGAGCTCAAGCAGCACGGGCTGTTCAGTAGTAGGTCAGTCTGTATTGTCTCACACAGCGTCCTGTGGCTTGCCAGGGGAAACTGACTCAAACAGGTCTTGGGGCTTGCTTGTTTCTAGGTGGTTGCTGCTCAAACCAGCCTTTCCTTCCTGTTTCTGTGGAATGGCCTTGTGTGTGAAAACAACTTGTAGACACTCAGGCTGTAATCTCCTCTCTCGCGCTCTTTCTCTCTCTCTCTCTCTCTCTCTCTCTCTCTCTCTCTCTCTCTCTCTCTCTCTCTCTCTCTCTCTCTCTCTCTCTCTCTCTCTCTCTCTCTCTCGCTCTCTCTCTCTCTCTCTCTCTCTCTCTCTCTCTCTCTCTCTCTCTCTCTCTCTCTCTCTCTCTCTCTGCTCTTGGTCGAATATGGTTTTGTGTCCTTTGACTTCCTTGGCTGGAGTCTGATAAGGCAGGGGTCTTTTTTTAGGAGGCAATGGAAAGCTGTTGGAATGACTCCCCTGCTCCTAAAGGTATCACTTCTGAATTCCTCTAACGACGGAGTGAAGGAAGGGATGCTTGACTTTCAAACTGAGTCCTCCCACTAGTCAGCTGATAAAGGTCTCTAGGGAGACCCTGTCCTCGTTACAGTCTGTCTGTCTGTCTGTCTCTCAGAGGTTCAGAGTGACAGCAGTGGCCTCAGACAGTCAGATGGTGTGACAGTCTTCCTCACAATCCTCTTTGGCTCAGTTACCTGAGGAAAGAGAGGAGAGTTTGAGTTAAAACTATTCATCAAAATAAATCACACATGTATTATTGTTAACTTATGTTATTGCAATACTATAGGATGGATGTGATACGATATGTGGATGGATATGGATACTCTCTCTATTTTAAGACATGCCTCTTTAGAGGGTACACTGAAATATTAAGAATAGAGCCTCCTTTGAAATCCTTAATAACCATAGAGAAGGTGCTCTATTTGTTATCAAAGCATACTGTGGTTGTAGTTCTCTGAAAGAATTATGAGTCTGGGTGGTTTTAGTCTCCTCACGCCGCTAGCGTCCTGCCAACTCCCATCATCCTACAATATGGTGCATGAAAGAGATGCGTGTTTGGTCAGAGGCAGATGAGCAAAACCATTGGAATTATTAGAGTGGTAATGTGTAATTGTATGTAGTACTATGTCTGTTTCCACGACAACGCAACAAGCAGTAAAATGACATCTTTTCTCATCCATACAAGGCTCTCGTTAGACATGATGCATGAAGAGAGAAGGAGAGCGAGGGAGTTGACCTACATGCAGAGAAAGAGAAAGAAGGAGAGAGAGAGAGAGAGAGAGAGGAGTGCAGCAGTCCTAGTTACTATTAATGGTCTATTTATCTATGCACTTTAACTGTGGTTTCCTGCCCCCAACCTCCTCTGAAGATTCACACGGAGAGAGAAAGCTGTACCTTTACAGGCGGAAATACCCTAGCCCATTAACCATCAACCCCCAACACACACACACACACACACACACACATTCTCTCTATCTTTCTCACTCTCTCTCTCTCTCTCTCTCTCTCAATATTCACAGTCCCATAAAAACATTTAAAACATGACCAACGCAATCCCACCGTGGTGCAATGGAGCATCTCTGCTGAGCAGGAGTGTCGAAACTCTCCTGTATCTCACTAATGAAAACATATATTGAACCATTCTGTTGTCTCTGACTATCCTCCCATATCTGTCCCCAGTCAGAGAAAGACAAGGCCGTTAGCCAGAGTCACTCACAACTGCTCTCAACGTGTCCCTCCTGCAGCGCAGTGCCGCAAAGCTTTTTCTTAAATAACTACTCTCTCGCCCTTTCTCTCTGACACACATTTGTTCACAAACTCTCAGTCCAATTCCCAGTAGCATCTGCCAGGGCATGGCCAATACATGCCAGAAGATCTGTGTCATACAATACATTTCATATCCATGTATTATCCTTTGATGATGCATGGCTAATTCCAGTCAATACTGTATTATTCCCTTTAGTGTCCATTCATCCATCCACGCCCCCACACACACATACCAGACACCTGAGGTACTGTATGTATGTAATCAGTCAGTCAGAGACAAGGGAGCTGGTTTATTATTGAGATGTTTGACCAGCAACATTCCGGCCGAAATTAATCATGTAAAATAAACATCCTATTTGGAGACAGTGATATAAAAATGGAAGCTGATGACCAAGGAGGCCTCCTGCTGAGGCGGGACGTTAGTGTCTTGTGATAGACGCCCCTCTTCATTTATGTAAGAGGCTAATATCAGAACCACACAGAGGAGGGTTATAACTGTAGCAGCCCTACGTTAGTCAGTCAGGCCTGTGTTGTTAAGATACCATGCCTATTATTACCCTCACTTATATCATACGCACATTTAGCTATTTAAGTATTTCTCTGCCATCGACCTGTATAGTATAGTTAACCATGCAAATATTCCTTATTTATCCATATCAACTTGCAATATTTGTATCATTTATTTTTTCACCTAACACTCTGTAACAATGTACAGTGTACATATTCAGCCATTCACCCATACTATGCAATGTCTTTTTATAGCTTTTTGCACTCCAGACGTCTTGTATTTTTATACTTTTTCATACTACCGCTCTCTGTATCATGTGTCGTGTATCTGTCTTTTGTGTATTTTCGGTCTGGCATTTTGCACCTGCCCTGTGTTTTTTCGTAGCTGCTTGACAAAGAAATTCCCCCTCGGGGATCAGTAAAGTACCTATCTATCTATCTCTCTGTTTGTCTGTCTGCAGCCCAGCCCTGCCCTGCCCTGCCCAGTAGTCAGCCCGCCTGCCCAGGAATGAAACTAATGAAATCATGTGCTGAACATTTGACCCTATCAGCACAAACAAACAAGGAAGAAAAAGGAGAGATGGAGATAGCAGCGCTCTGGCGAGAGAAGAGAATCACAACACACACATTCCTACGTACACGCACACTAACACAAAGAACACTCTCACTCTTATTCTGCACCCCCCATCACATACACCACCCAGGACACAGACACATTGAATAGACAGACTAACATGCGTGCAGAAATGCTATTAAACGCTAATTAGCCAGATTACTTACAGTCTCATCTTTCATGGACTCATTACAGATTCAAGAATATATGTAGTCTGGATTATTCACATCCAATGGCATTTCGCCACGCATGTTTGTGTGATGTTCTAGATTATTTTGGAAATTCAAAAAATAGAACCAATGCAGAAACACACATTATCAACAAAAAAAACACCCAGAACATTCCTACCATCTTCCACTCCCCCATTCCTCCTCCCTCCATTTGCCTACACACACAACCTAAACTGCTGAGTCCAGCCGTCTCCCTCACACTGCCTCCTGGCTGCATTCCACCTGTGCAGTGCAGGGTGCAGGAGAAGGACATTATGTTCTGAATGTGTCAGACACTATCAGCTGGCTCTCTCTGCCTTTATCCTACCTCTGCATCTCCATGACACATGCCTTCACCCTCAGCCAGGTGACCTGAACTGGACCAGGCAGAATGACTGGTTGACTGATGACTGTGCCTATAACACACCCAGCAACAGTACACCGAGAATGCTGGCTATGTTCTGATTAGTGTCCACAGCTCTGTCTTGGCTGATAAAATATATCTGCTGCTCTGCTCTACCCTGTGGGGGTTAGGATGTATTATGATTACATAAATGATATGATGACCTTAGAGTTGGCTGTGGACAAATCCCCAGATGTATCCCTGTTGAGTGCAGTGAATCTAATTAAAGTGCTATACTCTAAATTAAATTCCATAATTCCATAAAGCACAGCTTAATGTTGTTGTTGATCAGTATAGGCCTATGGCATTATGATTATGATCTGCATGGTTGTTTTTTGTGTGTTCTTATCATTTAACGTATGCACTGTGCTACCATGACGTGGTATTCAGATGTGTACATTCAATGTTGTCAATTCTGAATTTTGACTAGGATGTTGATGTGCGTTCGGCTCTATTCTCTGTATATAATTCTGTCGTGATTGAATGAGGAGATATGAGGAGTGATTATGTGACTGTGAGTGTGAGTGTGAGGGGGAGTTTTAAGAATTCAACTCCTGCCATTCAAAGCAGACGTCAGCCATTTTCCCCCGCAATTCATTACAGCCAAGTACTCTTTGTGCTCGCCTCTCTCTTTCTCTCTCTTTTCGACCTCTCTCGTTTCTCTCTCTCTCTGTGGTTCTCAGGCAGCAACATGGCCCGCCGTCCGGCCACAGAGCTTGTCGGTGTCGACACCAGAAGAAAAATAACAATGATAACAGTAATGGCCCCTCTTGACACACAGCCTCATGAAGGACTTATGAGGCACATGTTGAGATACATACCAATCAATATTCCAGTGGCTCGATTGATTGAGCTGATTGATTTCTGTGGAAACTCATGTCTCAGCTCAGGGAGAAGCATACACAGATACTGTTGCTGTGATGAGGATGGGTGTAGATGGAGATATGTAACAGATGAGTATGTGTATTTTTGGGGAGCTTGGCTCAGTGAGAAGGAAGGAAGGAGCAGGTTTAGCGCAGCGGCAGCGTGTGGGAGTGGTACGGCAGTAGCAGCAGCAGTTATGCAATCCCAGCATGGCAGCAGGAAACAGCACCCAGACTGCAGTCAGCACCAGCCCAGTGCCTGGTCAATATGGGGATCCCTCACTGCTGTTGACAGCTACAGAACAGGCAGTTCCAGCCAGGCCCCTCCCCTCCCTCTTCCGTCCCTCCCTAGAGAGATCTGTCATATGTCATGACCTCTGGGGATGATACCCCAAAGATAGCCTTAAAATACCCTTTGCCCTGCAGTCAACACAAAATGGAATAGCTGTAGACTGAATCGGACCCCCCCACCAGGTGTGTGTGCTTGTGTATGTGCGTGCATGTGTGTGTGTGTGTAGCGGATGCATACGTGTGTGTGTATGTCTGCGTGTGTGCATGTGTCCTCAGAATGGAGGATTGTGATGCAACGACCCTCTCAACTGCAACAAAGACACAGTACTACAGACGTAGGATTTTAATTTGACCCCTTTTGCAGCAGGAGGAAAATAATTCTGCAGCAGGAGGATTTGAATATCTGAAGAACAAGTTAATTGCATTTATTTAAATGTTTTCAAGAAGTTTAACAAATAGTCTGATAATTTACACATCAAAGAAAAGTGTCTCAGCTCAACAAAGTCGTCTTTGGATAAACTCAAATGAATAAACATCTTGACAGCTTTACGAAGTTACATTTACAGGCTTTCAATCCAAAGACCAGAACTATATTGACAAATTATACATAGCTTAACTATAAAACGTGGACGAGCATCCACACTGGAGGAAACTTTATCGTTCTACAGTAGGCCTACATCTGTCAATCAAATGATGGCCCAAATCAGCTCATGAACTCAACCACTCAACACACAGTAGCCTGTTATCCGTTCTCACATCTTTCGTTATGTGACAATTAATAGGCTAACGGGTAGCCTACAGAATGTAGCCTATTGGAAATTAATCAAATAACAAGTGGCCTACTGCAACCATCGATGGCACTAGATTATCACCAGCTGATGTCTCATTAAACCATCAATATGGTCTAAATTCACCCTCACAGCTGATCTCAGTTGCAACCACTATCGGTCACCTCTACCGCAGCCTAAAAGATGATGTCGCTGTTACCCTTAGTCCTGCTTGCAACCAAAGTCTTTCAAGATATGTTCGCCCTCTGGCTGGTATTGTAATCAGAACAACTTAGTCCTTTTTGAACAGACTAGGGGCAATTTTTCTATTTGACAAGCATTCTATACAATATAAATAAAGTGTTTCCTTGTTTACCACTGCAAATCTACCGTGGCAATTTACCCGACTCTTTGTATGAATGGAAATATAATGTTGGTGTAGCCTATTGTTATTCTTTTATTAGTTTCCTCTTTATGTTATCCACAAGTGTCTGGTCATTTCTGATCAAGATCGGGGGTAAAATATCCCTGGACTGTCCATATTTTAAATGTGTATATATATCAAGTAATTCGGGGGGAGATTGAGTTATTTGTGCCAGTAGGGCGTGGGCCAGAATCAACCTCTCCGCCGACAAAGTAGACCACCTATATGTGCACGCTGAAGGCAGTTGCCCTAAACGCTAGACCACGATTGAACTCAATTTTGAACTTAGCATTCAATTGACACTTGTATGTAGCCTAGTGGAGACCAATATCTATCTTGTGTTATTAAGTGATATAAAACGATGGTTGTTGATGTGTATGGCTGCATTTCAAGTACAGTTTTGTACATTTGACTGTTGCAGTAATAGGATCTAGGCCTAGCGTTTGAGCGAGAAAATTATTTTGATAGCAAGCCCTGATCCCAATGACTCGACAGCCACAGCATGGAGAGAAAGAGAACTGCTCTTTTTCAGGGACTAACGAGGCTCATTCCAATTTTTTGCAGCAGGAAAGTTCTCTGCGACAAAAGAGTGATCAAGTTCAAATCTGACATCTGGACAAACACACACAGACACACACACACCAACACATACATTGACACACACACAATATGGAAACACATGCACAGACAAAAATATCCCACAGAGCCCTCTTTCAGTGTACACTCACACAATGATGCATCCTTGATCAAGCCTTTTACCTGTGTTGTTGTTTAGTCCTGCTGTAACATATCGTCTCCCAGTTCTCCTACCACCTTGCCAAGCCTGGTTCTTGCTGTGTGATGTTGTTGTTGTTGGTTTTGGATATTACTGTGCTGTGAGGAGACAATAGTCTTGTTACAGGGTAGAACGTCCATGTGCGTGTGATAACATGGCCCATTGGTCTCGGTGCGTCTGAGAGCAGAACAGAGGGTGTTTTGCCAGAGGGGCGGAGGAGGAGGAGGAGGAGGAGGAGGAGGAGGAGGAGGAGAAGGAGGAGGAGGAGAGGAGCAGCAGAGACAAGGTGATCATTCCTCTCTGTGAGACCCTGAGAAAACAAACAATAGAGGTGGAGGGAGGAAGGTAAAGATGGAGGAAGGGAAGGTAAGATGGAGGCTGAGCTGTCAAAGGATGGATGCGTCTCTCCTTCCTTTAGTCACAGTGATGGAAGAGAGGCTGGTGGTGGAGCCCTCCTCTTCTTCTTCTCCTCTGTCGGTTCCCTTCGTCCTTCACACTCTCTCCCTCTCGCCCTGTAGGCTGTGGTGTGGCCGAGCGGCGGTTTCTAGCGGCACCCTCTCCATCCCTCCTCCTGTCTCTTTCTCTCTGTCTGTCAGTCAGCCAGCCAAATAGGTTGTGTAATTCCGTGAGTTCCTGTGATGCCTCTCTGGGTATCTTCCTCTCCTCCTCTCTCTCTCTCTCTCTCTCTCTCGCTCTCTTCCTATCCTCCTCTTTTGGTCTCAGAGCCTCAGGTCTTCAGGTATTCACTGCTGTCTTTCTTTCATAATTTCTTATTTTCTTCCGCCTTGTTATCTCTCCTCCAGTGGCGTCTCAGTGCTCCCTTTCTCACACGGCTGCTGTTGGTTAGCCTTGCTCCTGCTCCACTCCTGTCAATGCTCCTCTGTGCCACTCACACACACTGGCTCACGCATACACACACACACGCTTGTTCTCTGTTTCTGTCTCTCTCACCATATGTATCTGGCTCTCTCCCTCTCTTTCTCTCTCTCTCTCTCTCTCTCTCTCTCTCTTTCTCTCTCTCTCTCTCTTCTCTCTCTCTCTCTCTCTCTCTCTCTCTCTCTCTCTCTCTCTCTCTCTCTCTGTGTGTCTGAACCTGACACTTTCTATTGCATGCTTTCTCCTCCCCTTCTCTTGATCTCTCTCTCCTTGCTCTCTCTCTCTATCTTGCGCTCTCTCCCTCCCTCCCTCTCTCTCTCTCTCTGCAGTCTCCGCTGCAGTGCCTCTGCAGGCTGGATCACGTTTTCTAGTCTCCAGTGAAAATATTTCAGCCAATGAGGGCCCTGAAAACCCAACCCCCCTTCTACCCTGCACACAGAAACACACACACTCACTCACACCACCTACTGAAAGATGGAGGCTATGTGCAGAGAGCACTGAATCATACTCCATATACAATATTAATCCATCACACACAAACAAAAACACATTCTCGGTACACAGGCCAGACACACAGGAAATACAGGAAGCTGCTAACAAATAGATCTGATCTGCAGAGTGCAGCACATCTGAAATTGAAAAAACAAATCATAAATCCAATACACAAATTCATTAAAATATAGAATATTTAACAACACAACACACATGAATCATATTGCATCACATTACATACCAACATACTATACTGAGCAATACAGTTCATATAGGAAAAACAGACCACATAGTAACATTTGAATTCTATCTGCATTATTCAAAAAGATTTAGAATACTCATGGTGAGATTTCACTGAAACACAGTATCACAGAAGAAACGGGAATATTCATGTCATTAGTTCACTTTCACAAACACAAAGTGGCAGACACTTAAAAGCAGTGTCCCTGTCTGGCCGTCATGCCATAGCCTCAGCCATCACGGACTAGCATTACATAACAAGGATTTTAATCAGTTTCCCATCTCCACAGGCCTGCATGTTGACCTATAAATAATCCTCAACTCAGATTGAAAAGATGATCTATGAAAGAATATCTGTGTGTGCTTCTATATAACCCACACATTGAGAGAACATTCCATTGAAGTTGCTTGATTCTTTATACTTTGGCTGTGAAAGAGAAATATCTATGTCTCTCTATACACACATGTATTGTATGCGCTAGATACAGTAAGTAGCCTAATAACCTCATGTCTTTTTCAGATTGTGTTAAAGGAATACTTTGCGATTCTTCCCCAGTCAGATAAACTCATAGATACCATTTTTATGTCTCTGCATCCATTATGAAGGAAGTCAGAGGTAGTTTCGCGAACCAATGCTAACTAGCGTTAGCACAATGACTGGATGTCTATGGTATCTACTAGCATGCAGAGACATACAAATGGTATCCACGAGTTCATCTTACTCTGGGGAAGTAGATGAAGAGCTTCATTGACAAAATCCTGATGTATCCCTTTAGCACACTAAAAAACAATATGATAATGTTATGTTATGATTATAATTGTTGTTATTATTATGTTGATACACAGTAAGAAAGAAATAGATAGATAGACAGAAAGAGAGAAGGGGGTTGGGGGGGGGGGGGGGGGGGGGGGGGGGGATTGGAGGAGGGTTGTGTTGACCGTGATCTACCATAGAGATTCACTTCCTCTCACACAAGCTTGCCCAGCCTGATAACCAACTGCAATGTTGCATAAACACAGCAAATTTTATCTCAGAGCAGTTATCGCACTGTTATTGTAAGCATTCATCCTCTCCATAAAATATAGAGGGCTAAATGTATTAAAGAAAGGCTGCCTCGATGAAAACGCAAAGGAGTTATGACACAATACAAGCTATAGAGAAATAAACAGAATAAGAGACTATGCTAAGGGTTAGCTATTTAAAAAAGTTGAGATTTTGTGCAAAAAGAACACAATTCACATGTGGCTGTTTTGAGATTAGAGACAGATCCTTCTAAGATGGGTGTTGGAGGGTCTGGGATAGCACCAATAGGCAGTTGTCTGTGTTCCTTCACAATTATGATTACAATCCAAATCCGCACTTGACATTTAAGGGTTAGTGTTGCGGTCAGCATTACAGCTGTAGAAAATTGTAATACTATTCTAGGGTTAGGGTTAGATGCAAAATTAGGCAAGTAACTCCAATGACACATTTCTCTGAATAGGGGAAAATAACCATTACCAGATTCACTGGGAATACATGACTTAGTATGACGAAATACTCCAGGCCACAGCGTCATACTACTTGTCAGACATAGAAAACTGAAACTGTATAAACCTACTGGGCGTTGGGGTGGGCTTGGTGTGGGGTTTTGGGGGGTCCATGGGTGGTTTTTGAGCATTTATTTGGAATACTCACGTCTTAAAGGTACACTCAGAAAGATTATGCTGTCACAAGCAGCACCGGAGATATTGAGGTGAGCGAGACGCAAGACTTCGCTCTCACATAGTCACAAACAGTATCTGCTCATGTGCACAGGTTCGCGTCACACTGTTCACAGTGTGGTAGCCAGGGCACCAGAACAGCAGAGAAGTATAACCTCGCACTTCAATTGTTGCGTAAATGACCCACTATGCTGTTAACTGCTGACCAGCTGTGTGGAATACTCCAGTGTCCCTTCAACCTTAGCCTGAGCCTAGAAAGGGTCCCTGTGCTGTGGAAAACATCCAGCCTCGTCCCAGTGCCCAAGAAGGCACACCCCACTGTCCTGAATGACTTCAGACCTGTAGCGCTAACATCCCACATCATGAAGACCCTGGAAAGGTTAGTCCTCGCTCACCTCAGACCCCTGGTGTGTACATCACTGGACCCCCTGCAGTTCGCATACCAGCGCAACATCTGGGTGGATGATGCTATCATCTACCTTCTGCAGATGGCCTACTCTCACCTGGACAACGCAGGTTGCACTGTGAGGGTTATGTTTGTTGACTTCTCCAGTGATTTTCAACACACTGGGTGAGAAGATGAAGAGGATGAAAGTGGAAGCACCCTTAGTCTCCTGGGTCACAGACTACCTGACCGGTAGGCCACAATTTGTGCGACTACAGAGCTGTGTGTCAGAACGGGCAGTGAGCAACACAGGGGCCCCCCAGGGAACGGTCCTGTCCCCCTTCTTGTTCACCCCCTAAACCTCTGACTTCAGATATAACTCTGAAACATGCCACCTACAGAAATTCTCGGATGACTCCGCAATTGTAGGGTGCATCAGGGGAGGGCAGGAGGAGGAGTACAGGAGCACAATCAGTGACTTTGTGTTGTGGTGTGAGCAGAACCACCTTCAGCTCAACATCAGCAAAACAAAGGAGATGGTGGTGGACTTAAGGACAACCAAGGCCCAACTGACTGCAGTCCCTATACAGGGGATGGATGTAGAAATGGTTGGGTCATACAAGTTCCTGGGAGTCCATATGGACAACAGGCTGGAATGGGCTGGTAACACCGGGGCCCTGTACAAAAAGGGCCAGAGACCACTCTACTTTCTGAGGAGGATCAGGTCCTTCTACGTGTGCAGTAAACTACTGCATACCTTCTACCAGTCTGTGGTGCATCTTTTTTTCAGTGGTGTGCTGGGGAGCCAACATAAAAGCTGGTGATGCTTCTTGGGTAAATAAGCTGATCAGGAAGGCCAGCTCTGTCCTGGGGATGAGACTGGACACTCTAGAGGAGGTGGCGGATCCTGGCCAAACTGCTGGCCATCATGGACAACGTCACCCACCCTCTGCATGCCATGGTTATGACGCCGAGGAGCACCTTCAGTCACAGACTGATCCCACCACGGTGTGCCAGAGAGCACTACAGGAGGTCCTTCCTGCCGGCGGCTATTAGACTATTTAATGCCTCACCGGGGTGCCGTGCCGTCGGCAACACAGACCTGGAACTGTTGGGGAGTTAGGACCTAGTTTAACAACTGTGCATCCATCCGTGAGTAACTCTGGTCCGTAATCACTCATTCACTCAGGACTTATTTATTCATTCAGGTCTGTATATACAGTGGGGAGAACAAGTATTTGATACACTGCCAATTTTGCAGGTTTTCCTATTTACAAAGCATGTAGAGGTCTGTAATTTTTATCATAGGTACACTTCAACTGTGAGAGACGGAATCTAAAACAAAAATCCAGAAAATCACATTGTATGATTTTTTTATAATTCATTTGCATTTTATTGCATGACATAAGTATTTGATCACCTACCAACCAGTAAGAATTCCGGCTCTCACAGACCTGTTAGTTTTTCTTTAAGAAGCCCTCCTGTTCTCCACTCATTACCTGTATTAACTGCACCTGTTTGAACTCGTTACCTGTATAAAAGACACCTGTCCACACACTCAATCAAACAGACTCCAACCTCTCCACAATGGCCAAGACCAGAGAGCTGTGTAAGGACATCAGGGATAAAATTGTAGACCTGCACAAGGCTGGGATGGGCTACAGGACAATAGGCAAGCAGCTTGGTTAGAAGGCAACAACTGTTGGTGCAATTATTAGAAAATGGAAGAAGTTCAAGATGACGGTCAATCTCCCTCAATGATCATGAGGAAGGTGAGGGATCAGCCCAGAACTACACGGCAGGACCTGGTCAACGACCTGTAGAGAGCTGGGGCCACAGTCTCAAAGAAAACCATTAGTAACACACTACGCCGTCATGGATTAAAATCCTGCAGCGCATGCAAGGTCCCCCTGCTCAAGCCAGCGCATGTCCAGGCCCATCTGAAGTTTGCCAATGACCATCTGGATGATCCAGAGGAGGAATTGGAGAAGGTCAGGTGGTCAGATGAGACAAAAATAGAGCTTTTTGGTCTAAACTCCACTCGCCGTGTTTGGAGGAAGAAGGATGAGTACAACCCCAAGAACACCACCCCAACCGTGAAGCATGGAGGTGGAAACATTATTCTTTGGGGATGCTTTTCTGCAAAGGGGACAGGACGACTGCACCGTATTGAGGGGAGGATGGATGGGGCCATGTATCGTGAGATCTTGGCCAACAACCTCCTTCCCTCAGTAAGAGCATTGAAGATGGGTCGTGGCTGGGTCTTCCAGCATGACAACGACCCGAAACACACAGCCAGGGCAACTAAGTAGTGGCTCCGTAAGAAGCATCTCAAGGTCCTGGAGTGGCCTAGCCAGTCTCCAGACCTGAACCCAATAGAAAATCTTTGGAGGGAGCTGAAAGTCCGTATTGCCCAGCGACAGCCCCGAAACCTGAAGGATCTGGAGAAGGTCTGTATGGAGGAGTGGGCCAAAATCCCTGCTGCAGTGTGTGCAAACCTGGTCAAGAACTACAGGAAACGTATGATCTCTGTAATTGCAAACAAAGGTTTCTGTACCAAATATTAAGTTCTGCTTTTCTGATGTATCAAATACTTATGTCATGCAATCAAATGCAAATTAATTATTTAAAAATCATACAATGTGATTTTCTGGATTTTTGTTTTAGATTCCGTCACTCACAGTTGAAGAGTACCTATGATAAAAATTACAGACTTCTACATGCTTTGTAAGTGGGAAAACCTGCAAAATCGTCAGTGTATCAAATACTTGTTCTCCCCACTGTACATGCTCATGTACAGTTGTTATATCATATCACGTGCAATATTGCAAGTAATTATTGGACTTATGTAGTCATTCTCTCAGGAATGCATATTAGTATCCTGTCAGTTGTATCTTTTTTCACTGCTTTTAGTATATCGAATGTGCAATACGTGCAGTTATCTGTAATTAAACCCTGCGCACTAAGGACTGTATTTTAAGGGAATTACTATTATTACCCAAAATTATATCATACACACATTTAGCTATTTAAGTATCTCTTCCTGTTATTTACCTGTACAGTTAATATAACCATGCTAATATTCACTTACCTGTAAATTTAACTGTATATTTACCTGTACAGTTAATTTAACCATGCAAAATATTGACTTACCTGTTCATTTAACCAGTATGTCTAATTAGTATACTATTATTACCCTCACTCATATCATACGCATTTTTAGCTATTGGGTGTATTTCTCTGCCATCGACCTGTATAGTATATTTAACATCCACCAATGTATAGTGTACATATTCAGCCAACCACCCATACTATGTCTTTTTATAGCTTTTTTGCACTCCAGTCTTCTTGTATTTCTATACTTTTACATACTGCCGCTCTATGTATCATGTATCGTGCATCTGTCTTTTGTGTATTTTTGTTCTGGCATTTTGCACCTGCCCTATGTTTTGTTGTAGCTGCTTGACAAAGACATTTCCCCTCGGGGATCAATAAAGTACGTACCCCTACAAATCTGCTGGGCTAGACAATCTGGACCCTCTCTTTCTGAAATTATCAGCCAAAATTGTTGCAACACCTATCACTAGCCTATTCAACCTCTCTTTCGTATCGTCTGAGATCCCTAGAGATTGGAAAGCTGCCGCGGTCATCCCCCTCTTCAAAGGGGGAGACACTCTAGACCCAAACTGTTATAGACCTATATCCATCCTGCCCTGCCTTTCTAAAGTCTTTGAAAGCCAAGTTAACAAACAGATAACTGACCACTTCGAATCCCAACGTACCTTCTCTGCTATGCAATCTGGTTTCCGAGCTGGTCATGGGTGCACCTCAGCTATGCTCAAGGTACTGAACGATATCATAATCGCCATCGATAAAAGACAGTACTGTGCAGCCGTCTTCATCGACCTGGCCAAGGCTTTCGACTCTGTCAATTACCGCATTCTTATTGGCAGACTCAACAGCCTTGGTTTCTCAAGTGATTGCCTTGCCTGGTTCTCCAACTACTTCGCAGACAGAGTTCAGTGTGTCAAATCGGAGGGCCTGTTGTCCGATCCTCTGGCAGTTTCTATGGGGGTGCCACAGGGTTGAGTTCTTGGGCCAACCCTTTTCTCTATATACATCAACGATGTCGCTCTCGCTGCTGGTGACTCTCTGATCCATCTCTACGCAGACGACACCATTCTGTATACATCTGGCCCCTCTTTGGACACTGTGTTTACTAACCTTCAAACAAGCTTCAATGCCATACAACACTCCATACGTGGCCTCCAACTGCTCTTAAATGCTAGTAAAACCAAATGCATGCTTTTCTATCGAACGCTGCCCGCACCTGCCCACCGGACTATCATCACTACTCTCGACGGGTCCGACTTAGAATACGTGGACACCTACAAATACCTAGGCGTCTGGTTAGACTGCAAACTCAACTTCCAGACTCACATCAACCATCTCCAATCCAAAATTAAATCCAGAATCGGCTTCCTATTTCGCAACAAAGCCTCCTTCACTCATGCTGCCAAACTTGCCCTTGTAAAACTGACTATCCTACCGATCCTTGATTTCGGCGATGTCATTTACAAATAAGCCTCCAACACTCTGCTCAGCAAATTGGATGTAATCTATCACAGTGCCATCCGTTTTGTTACCAAAGCCCCATACACTACCCACCACTGCGACCTGTATGCTCTCGTTGGCTGGCCTTCATTATATATTCGTCGCCAAACCCACTGGCTCCAGGTCATCTATAAGTCTTTATTAGGTAAATCCCCGCCCTATCTCAGCTCACTGGTCACCATAGCAACACCCACCCGTAGCATGCGCTCCCGCAGGTATATCTCACTGGTCACCCCCAAAGCCAACACCTCCTTTGGCCACCATTTCTTCCAGTTCTCTGCTGCCAATGACTGGAACGAATTGCAAAAATCATTGAAGCTGGAGGTTCCTATCTCCCTCACTAACTTTAAGCATCAGCTGTCAAAGCTGCTTATCGATCACTGCACCTGTATATAGCCCTTCTGTAAATAGCCCACCCTACTACCTAATCCCCATATTTATTTTTATTATTTTTCGCTAATCTTGCACTCCAGTATCTCTATTTGCACATCATAATTTGCACATCCTTCATTCCTGTGTTAATGCTAATCAGTAATTTATATCACCACTATGGTCTATTTATTGTCCTACCTCCAAACCTTATTGCATTTTGCACTACATTTTGCACTCTGTATATAGATTTTCTATTGTGTTTTTGACTATGTTTGTTTACTGTGTAACTCTGTGTTGTTGTTTTTGTCGCACTGCTTTGCTTTGTCTTGGCCAGGTCGCAGTTGCAAATGAGAACTTGTTCTCAACTGACCTACTTGGTTAAATAAAGGTGAAATAAAAAATAAAAATCTATCTATCTATCTATCTATCTATCTATCTATCTATCTATCTATCTATCTATCTATCTATCTATCTATCTATCTATCTATCTATCTATCTATCTATCTATCTATCTAATCTATCTATCTAATCCTATGAATTGAAATGACCAATTTGGGTGCAATCAATAAGGAGTTCAAATTGTCTTTCAACAAAATAATGTTGCAGGAATGCTTATCTCATCTGTTGCTAACTATAGAAACCATTTTAGAACAATCTGAGATAGTGGGTGTCATGGCTTGCTGAAATGACATGGAACAACAAATGTGGCAGTGATATTTTACATTCTTGGTCCTTCAGGTGCACTTACTGTTGTGGCAGGCAGGGAACAGTAAAGAGAAGCATGTGTGTGTGTGTGCGTGCGTGTGTGTGTATGGAGTGGATTATTACTCCAGTACCATGAGGAAATGTACTGCTCCTTCCATCTTTAAGATATCATTCATTAACACATAGCAAAGCAAAATGACAGCAAGTGGAAAGTGGAAATATGGCACCACCTTTGACCTTTGATCTCCAGGCTCCATTCACGGTAGTCAGTAAGAGATTGAATGTGTGATAGTGAGTTTGTGAGTCCATCCCTAATATCTGAAAAACAAGGTAGTTCTGAACTTCTTTCGAACTAAGGTTGAGTACATTATTAATTCAATAACAGAAAGTTACCAGATAATGGCATACATGCTCAATAAGTATATGTATTGTAGTGCCCTTTTTCCTCGCATTGCCAACGACATTTGATGTGTCAATAGCTGTGGCTGTACAGTGTTATATCTTGGTAATTATACTCTTTCAAATCTTAAATTATGCAAGTGTATTCCTACTGCAGCCCCACCTAGAGTTTGTAATATACCAAACTATAGTAACTTCATGAAGGGCAGAAAGTTCAAAGGGAACATTAGATACCATTGGACACTGAGTTCTATTCAGATCCTTCATCAGCACCATCATCAGTATCATCATCATCATGATCTTCATTACACATTCAACATACATGCACATACATTTAAAGCCCACAAAGCAAAGAACAAAGAACACCAAACGAAGGAGCGTTGTGACTCCCAGTTAGAGGGTCGAGGTCAGTCGTTCAGGTATGGACCACGTTACGGGGGTGTGAAGATTACAGAGTTCAGAGGTTAAGAGGGACCGGTACAGATGATTGATAGAGAGAGGGAGTGTAAGAGAGGTGGAAATGTACAGTGCGTCGTGGGCCTGTGAGTCTGGGACGATTTTTGGGTTGAAAGAGGAGGCTACTCAGGTTTATGGTTAAACAGTCCAAACAGTGGAGGTCCAGGATGAGGAGATGTCTAACCGTAGAAGCCGTGCAAGAAGACACAGACGCACAGGAGGATGATGGCGTTGGCATTGACCACGTTCCTCCACAGGGGTTTCTCTGAGGTGTCTGTCAGTTTCCTCTGCAGCTCAGCCTGCTCCTCAGCACTCAGCTTGGGAGCTTTTGATTTCTCCAAGCCACAGAAACTCAACAGTGCCTTCTTACAACAGCCTGGCTCCTCTGTGGGCTCTGCAGAAACACACAAATACAAGGATGAGGAAACAGTGTGTGCAGGCGGATGTGAGAAAAACAATCTGTATGTATGTCCAGGAATAACAGATAGATAGAGATGGGAGAGAGACCTCTCTTACCTTCAATATCCATCGAGTCAGATTCTTCTTCTTCTTTCCAATTGTCCTTCTCCAGATCCACCCTCTCCTCTGTGCTGTTCCTCAGCTGCCAGCACAACCGGTACAACTGGAGATTGAGCGAGGGAGAGGCATGGGACAAACAAATGGGGAAGTTCATTTAGAGAGAGTTTTTATTCAATTAACATTCATGGATAGAAGAATAACAAAATAAGTTTTGCTGTTGGGGCAGTTGTAACTTACATGTTTGTCGTCGATGGGTTTGGTCATGAGGGAGATACTGACTATCAACAGACAGGAGATGCAGAACAGAATGATGGAGAAGTAGAGGTAGTGGACCCCACAGATGATCTCAGGACAGTTACTGGGGCTCACACAGCTTCCTGTCCCATAGGCAAACTCAGTGATCATCCTGGTTAAGCCAATAGCCAGACCTATCGTAAGGCCATAGAACACACCCTGAAAGTGTGGGGGGGATGGTGTATGTAACTCAACACAGTTTCATGGTTCACTTCCTATTGCACAAACATCACGTATAACACAAACATACACAGGAACAAGGCAGCAAATGGTGAAAGTGGCAAGCAGGGTCCTTTGAGCCTAGCCAGTAGAGTACAGATAAACTACTTAAGCAATAAGGCCCGGGGGGGTGTGGTATATGGCCAATATACCCCGGCTAAGGGCTGTCTTTATGCACGACGCAACGCGGAGTGCCTGGATACAGGCCTTAACCATGGTATATTGGCCATATACCACAAACCCCTCAGGTACCTTATTGCTATTATAAACTGGTTACAGCCAATCAGCATTAATGGCTCAAACCACCAAGTTTATAAACTGCATTATAAACTGGGTGGTTTGAGCCCTGATTGCTGATTAGCTGACAGCTGTAGTATATCAGACCATATACCACAGCTATGACGAAACATTTATTTTTACTGCTCTAATTACGTTGGTAACCAGTTTATAATAGCGATAAGACACCTCTGGGTTTGTGGTATATGGCCAATATACCACGGCTAAGGGATTGTATCCAGGTATATATACCACACCCCCTCTGGCCTTATTTATTAATTAGACCACAGGTTAAATAAACCAGTTCAAACCCCAAGTAGCTAAATTAAACTAGTTTATATCACACTGACTTAAGTTGGAGACTCACCTGCTCATTGACGCGCTTACAGAAGATGGCGAGCATGAAGGTGGCGGCGATGGGCGGGGTCAGGTAGCTGGTGATGGACTGGATATAGTCAAAGAGCTGGCCGCTCTGAGCAGACTGAACCACAGGGATCCAAGCTATACTCACCCCGATCAGAAACAGGATAAACACCCTACACAGCCAAGAGTAATAAATCAATATCAATATTACCCATTTATCTAAATACAAACAGACACAAACACTAGCATATACACACATGTATTAAAGCAGTAGAACTCCAAAGAACTCGAACACGCTGAGATGTGTGTTACTGTACCTTCCGGCGATCATGAGTTCCTTCTCAGAGGCGGATTTACGTATCTTGGTGTAGATGTCCATGGTGAACAGTGTGCTGGCACTGTTGAAGATGGAGGTCAGTGAGCTCATCAGAGACGCCATCATCACCGACAGCATCAAGCCTCGCAGACCTGCAGGAGAGAGGGGAAGGACATGAGGAGAGGGCGGGGGGGGGGGGGGGGGGGGGGGATCCGAAGGAGAACAGGAATGGAGGGAAGGCGGGTTAGGATAGGTGTGGAAAAGAGAAAATAGGAGAATGAAGAGATGAACAAACGTGATGGTTGGTTGTATTAGCAGCAACACATGTTTTCCTGGAATAAGGAGTAGTACTTTATTGAATCCACTATTTGTAGCAGCATTAACAGTGTTGATAGGAGTGCTAGGACTGTTATTGGTACTAGATGGACTAGTATATTTTGTTACCCACCATTTGGCATGAGGTCCACCACCAGTTTGGGATAAGCAATGTTAGTGCAGCCAACACTGGCCCCACAGTACTTCAGACACTGATCTGGTTCCACACACGCCACCTCGTCTGTGTAGAGGATTCGGCTGATCATGCCAGGGAAGACCATGAGAAACATGGGCAGCAGCTTCAGGTAGCCACACAGGATACAGCCAGCCTTGACATGGGAAAGACTCTTTGCAGATAGACAGCGCTGGACAATCACCTAGACGACAGGGGGAAAAAACAAGCCTCCAGTGACTAAAGAGGTGATGGATTGAATCTTCAAGACTCAGTTTTCATGGTCAAAACATAAGTATGGTGCCTCTGTCTTGCTTGAATATGCCAATATGAAGAGCAGAGGGAACGAAAGGGCTTTGAAGTAGAATGCACTCATCATTCCTTCCATGCCCAATACAACTGCTGAACTTCTGACAGCCACACGTGTGTATGCAGCTTGTCTTGCTGAAACATTCATCAAATGAAATGTTTTCCTTTCCAAACGTGACCCAAATCCCTGATCCCAGGAGAAGGCATGGCACTATCATATATGATTAGAGAAACAGAAACCCAGTTCTGCTAATTGAATAAACTGGGTATGCTTGTTCTTTCATCACAGTCACCTCTGTGTGCCTGGCTTTTAATCTTATCTAAGTCTGTGGGAAGTGCATTTGGGTCTAACTAAAAGCATGCCTCTCTTCATAAGGTAGTCACTTAAGCTAAGACAAGTTGAGAGCTGTTGGTAATGATACACAAATTAGTGTGTGTGTGTGTGTGGGGGGGGGGGGTGGGGGTTAGATAGAGTGCATGGGTTCAAGCGTATGTGTACAAGACACAAATGTGTGTGTGTGTGTGTGTGTGTGTGTGTGTGTGTGTGTGTGTGTGTGTGTGTGTGTGTGTGTGTGTGTGTGTGTGTGGGTGTGTGTGTGTGTGTGTGTGTGTGTGTGTGTGTGTGTGTGTGTGTGTGTGTGTGTGTGTGTGTGTGTGTGTGTGTGTGTGTAAATGAGGGTGGGTGGGTGTTAGACTTGTTCATTCCCTACGGAGCAGTAGGCTACCTGATCAGTGCACCAATACCAAGTAGCCTGGATAGTGAGGCCAAACACCAGGCCTGGCCAGGGCAGGTCCCCTGTCACCGCGTCCCTGAAGATGTGGAAGGAGTCAGCCCGAGGGGTGTAGCAGCTCTCACTGATGTTGACCCCAGTCAGACTAGGGATAGCCTCCATGTAGCGCTTCTGGAAGTTATCATAACCTCCCACCTCATTGAAGGCTGAGGAGACAGGCAGAAAAGGGTTGTGAAAGAGGAATGAGAGAGGTCGGATGAATTTGAAGAAGAGAACACAGAAAGGGGGGGAGGAGAATAAGGAATGCATGGAGAAAGGGAATGAAGAAGGGAGGACAATTAACAGGAGGAGGACAAGGAAGAAGAGATATAGAGTTATAGGAAAATAAAAAGAGGAACCAGGCAGTATGAGGGATATACATGAAGAAATACATTACCATAACCCATGAGGATGAAAGACCCCACGACCATGATGATGGTCTGCAATGTGTCTGTGTAGATCACTGCAGCCAGTCCACCTGAGGTAGAGTGTACATGTTAAGAGTCAGCCAACACAATCCCACTCATTACTCATACAGGGTTACAGTCAATGACTAAGCTGTGGAAAACCACTGTTGTACTCATTTACGTTTATTTTTTACTGTAATGATTGCCTTTGGTCAAAAGGGATAGTCTGTTAATGGTCTATCATATAGAATCTATAACTCCCCCTCAGTAGTTGTGTACGCAAGTATTCATCCCCCTTGGCGTGTTTCCTATTTTGTTACATTACAACCTGAAATTTGGATTTCATGTAATGGACATTCACAAAATGGTCAAAATTGGTGAAGTGAAATGAAAAAAAATACTAAAAATTATAAAAAATTTAAAATGGAAAAGTGGTACGTGCATATGTATTCACCCCCTTTGCTATGAAGCCCCTAAATAAGATCTGGTGCAACCAATTACCTTCAGAAGTCACATAATTAGTTAAATAAAGTCTACCTGTGTGCAATCTAAGTGTCACATGATCTGTCACATGATCTCAGTATATATACACCTGTTCTGAATGGCCCCATTCAGAGTCTGTAACACCACTAAGAAAGGGGCACCACCAAGCAAGCGGCACCATGAAGGAGATCTCCAAACAGGTCAGGAACAAAGTTGTGGAGAAGTACAGATCAGGGTTGAGTTATAAAAAATATCAGAAACTTTGAACATCCCACAGAGCACCATTAAATCCATAACCCTAAAGGACCACTTTAAGCCTTACACTCCACAGAGCTGGGCTTTACGGAAGAGTGGCCAGAAAAAGAGCCATTGCTTAAAGAAAAAATAAGCAAACACGTTTGGTGTTCGCCAAAAGGCATGTGGGAGACTCCCCAAACATATGGAAGAAGGTACTCTGGTCAGATGAGACTAAAATTGAGCTTTTTGACCATCAAGGAAAACACTATGTCTGGTGCAAACCCAACACCTCTCATCACCCAGAGAACACCATCATGTTTTTCATCGGCAGGATCTGGGAAACTGGTCAGAATTGAAGGAATATTTTGCATCTTCAAAAAATCCATTTTAATTCCAGGTTGTAAGGCAAGAAAATAGGAAAAATGCCAAAGGGGGTGAATACTTTCGCAAGCCACTGTATAGGAATATACATGTAGGTCATTGATATTCATTTGAGCACAATGACAATAGAGTAGACATGGTGGCATATATACATTTGCGTGGGGCTGCCTTACAGACTGTAAATCAAGCCCTTAATGTCTGACAAAGAATAACAGTGCACAAAACCTGTGCTGTTGACTGCACCTCGAAGGCATCGATGTGTCACTGACCTTGCGGATGGCCTGTCAGTGAGCTAAAGTCCAGGCATTAATGCATCATTACAGACGTGGTTTATCAGGGAGTATGGGTAATTAGCCATGTGGTACAGGAGATAAACAGGAGGAAGGCATATGTGTCGTCAGACATGGTCTCTTTTAAAGACTCAAATGCAGCGATACAGGACGGACTTTACTCCAATCTGCCATGGTTACAGATAAGAACTCCATATCGGTTTACAGGGACACAGTCGATATAGGGCACCTCTCAGTGGATTAGTTATACAGTATATCGCTGTTATACACTGAGTGCACAAAACATTAGGAACACCTTCCTAATATTGAGTTGCACACCATTTTTGCCCTCAGATCAGTCACAATTCAACAGGGCATGGACTCTACAAGGTGTCAGAAACATTCCACAGGGATGCTGGCCCATGTTTACTCCAATGCTTCCCACAGTTTGGTCAAGTTGGCTGGATATCCTTTGGGTGGTGGATCATTCTTGATACACACAGGAATCTGTTGAGCATGAAAAACCCAGCAGTGTTGCAGTTATTGACACACTCAAACTGGTGCGCCTGGCACCTACTACGTTCAAAGGCATTTAAATATTTTGTCTTGCCCATTCACACTCTTAATGGCATACATACACAATCCATGTCTCAGTTGTCTCAAGGCTTAAAAATCCTTCAACCTACCCTTCATCTACACTGATTGAACTGGATTTAACAAGCAACATCAATAAGGGATCATAGCTTTCACCCGAATTCACCTGGTCAGTCTATGTCATGGAAAGAGCATGTTTTGTACACTCAGTCTATTTTGCTGCTATAAACAGTTACATGGTGTGTAAGTGACGAGTATATATAAATATACCTGTGACTGTGTATAGAGCAGTAATACTTAGCAGGAGAACCACAGCAAGGTAGATATTCAGCCCCAGAGCCTGATTAATAAAGATGGCTCCAGAGAACATATCTGCCTGAGAGAGAAAGAGAGATAGAGGGAGAGAGAGAGAGAGAGAGAGAGAGAGAGAGAGAGAGAGAGAGAGAGAGAGAGAGAGAGAGAGAGAGAGAGAGAGAGAGAGAGAGAGAGAGAGAGAGAGAGAGAGAGAGAGAGAGAGAGAGAGAGAGAGAGAGAGAGAGAGAGAGAGAGAGAGAGAGAGAGAGAGAGAGAGAGAGAGAGAGAGAGAGAGAGAGAAAATACAATCATTGTCGTAAAAAAACTACTAATAGCTGAATGAAGACCGGATGGCAGAGCATCTTGCGGTTGAGTTCGTTTTCTACAGTACATTAACATGGACTTTTAGCAACTCAATGAAACTTTGCTGCCCCTTGCTGAAACAAGCAAGGTGTTGTAGCAAACGATGAATAGAATGGGCTTGGAACCTCTAACCCTGGCAATTTGACTGGTAAACTCATGGTACACTCGCAATGGCTGCCTAGTATTGTGATGCAATCATTTCCATGATAATGTAGAATGTTCATTCAAATAATGGTAGAGGTAGGCACAGTGAAATGTAGTTGCCACGAGCGCCACTGCAGATATTAATGATAATAATTAATTTCATTTGTAAAGCGCTTTTCTCATACCCAAGGTGCAAAAATATAATAATAATAATAATTAATCAAAACACTATATACATTTGTAATCAGATCTGGAGGACATGGGAACAGAATTCCTTGAACGCTTTTCTGAACAGCAGAGTCTTGAACTGTGCCTTAAAGGAGGACAAAGACTAATAGTGTCTGAAAGTGCGTTCCACAGCTGCGGTGCCGCGCAACTGAAAGCCCTGTCACTCATAGTTTTTATTCCGCTGCAGGGCTGCTGAAGGGAGATGGACCTGGAGGACCGAAGGGCGAGTGTAGGGCAGGAGGGTAGAATGAGGTCAGACAGGTACTTGGGTCCATAATGGATAGCTTGGTAAGTGTAAACCAGGATTTTGTGGTCGATGCGTGAGCATGTGGGGAGCCAGTGGAGGTTAAACAGCACTGGAGTGATGTGCTCACAGGGGGAGGGGTGGCTATTTTGATGAGCGAGATGCAAGACTTCACAGTCACACATAGGATTGGGTAAGTAACTTTATAAGTATTATCCATTACAGTTGCTAGTTACCTGTCTAAAATTGTAATCAGTAATGTACATTTTGGATTACCCAAACTCAGTAACGTAATCTGATTTTATGCTTGTGTGGGGCTGAAAGAAATAAAAGCTGAAATAAATCATTCTCTCTACTATTATTCTGACATTTCACATTCTTAAAATACAGGTGGTGATCCTAACTGACCTAAAACAGGGAATTTTTACTAGGATTAAATGTCAGGAATTGTGAAAAACTGAGTTTAAATGTATTTGGCTAAGGTGTATGTAAACTTCAGACTTCAACTGTATATAGTCTACCTAGTTGTTTTTTATGGACTGAACATCAGTAATGTACAATGAACAAAGATATGAGTGACTCACTGAGATCTTAGTGAAGACATAGAGGAAGAGTGAGAGCACTGAGAGATAGATACGAATGCGTTGCCCTCCGAACCTCTTCCTCAAGTACTCTGGCATGGTCACCACCTAAACCCATCCAGTAGACATGATTACACTGTAGAATAGCACTTGATTTTATGCTACAGAAATGTAAGAAATGGCAAATGGTAATTACACTGTAATAGCACAAAAGGTTGTTCTCACCCCAGCTTTGATGTAAATGGGCACAAAGAGCCATCCAAGAATGATCACCACCACGAGGGCCTGGGAAAAAACACACACATCCTAAGGGCTCAGAATTTATGAAATGACAGATTCATCTTTTTACTAGAAGTGTTACTTCTTTCACCCACTGCTGTTCTCTAGTACCTACAGGCTTATCAGCCCCAAGATATTAGATAATACACGTTTTATACACAGGCACGTTTCAGAGGTGATGATGATGTTTGCATAAAAGGTTATCATGGTATTTATTTACATTAGACATTGCCACTCACATTCCATTCAAATCCGCCAATGGCAAGTCCAGCAGCAGCCCCAGTCCCTGCGATGCCCACAAAATGCCCACTGCCAATGTTGCTCGCAAAGAGGGATGCCCCAATCTGGAGAGGGGTCAGAGGAAGGACAGTTCATTATCAATTTCTACAGAAAGTAATTATATTATTTTACAGTTTTTGCATATGGAAGGTCATTGAGGAGCACTTAATTCATAAAGGAACATTTACAACAATGAGCAATCTCTAATGAAGGACATATCATTTATGTGCTTCCAACGCATCAAGATGAAAGATTATGACCTTATAAAATAATTTATCTGATTTAAGTATGAGCTGGACACTTCCATGGAATACCGGCACGTATTAGGATAGTTCAGGAGTCTTTCCAAATATGGGCGAGTGTCATATACAGTGGCCAGTAAAGTAATGTATTGAAGAGATAATGAAGAAATAAGGCCCAAGGAGGTGTGGTACTGGATACAGCCCTTAGTCGTGTTATTGTATATTGGCCATATACCACAAACCCTGAGGTGCCTTATTGCTCTCTCTAAATTAGAGCAGTAAAAATAAATGTTTTGTCATTCCCGGGGTATACGATCTGATATACCACGTCAGCCATTCAGCATTTAAGGCTCGAACCCCCCAGTTTATAATATGTAATCGACTGTCCTGAGAGAAGACTTCTACTCACAGGCCACCACACCATGCTTCTTCCTGCCAGGAAGAATCCACCTACGGTGGCTCGGTTTGTGCTCACCATAGCCTGCAAAGAGAGAGGGGTTAATTGAGTTGTTTTGAGATACCATATTCATGTGTCAGAGATCATGTTGATCAATAATCTTGTGGTTACATGATACAGTCATTTGCACCTCTTTCAGTTATATATACAAGGTCAATATACATTTTTGTTTATCTGGTGTTTAATTGGACTCTGTTAGTTTCACACTGATGGTTTACTACACCTTGTAAACATTGTTTGGGTCAATCATCAATCAGCACTGCCTACTGGGCACACACTGGTTGAATCAAAGTTGTTTCCTCATCATTTCAATGAAACTACATGTACGTTGAACCAACAAGGAATAGACTTTGACGCCTGTGCCCAGTGGCTGTGTAGTTAGTACTGTATCAACACCCCACACATAGCTGAAACAATATGACAAAGGCTCAAGTATTCCTCAGCAATTTAATTCAAACATTCTTGGTCTATAAATGTCTGGCAATATTATTGTATTTTGCAGCTGGTTCATAAATGTAAGCAATCCAGGTACTTAATTGAGAGGTCAGTGCACTTGGTATTCATAGGCTACTTGATATCAAAGAAATACACTTGAGGAGAATTTTGGCACAATGTGCCTGGCACAATGGCCCAATTGGACAATATCTGCAGCAACAAGTGTACTGCATGAGTCCAGCCATTAACCTATTACTGATTATGTTTTTTTGAAAGTGTAGAATATCATAATAAATATTTTATTTTTGTAAAAATAAGGACTTTGTCATATTATCACTCAGAAGGAAACACAATTCGAAACACTCTCCAGAGGCTTCTATTATTTTACTTAAAAAATAATACTTTTCTCCAGATTCAACTAAAACCATGCACTCTTTTCCTTGTTGAGGGATTAACTATTCATAGACACAGAGTTGTTTTAGAGTGTGCAGAATGGTCAATGGTCAGATTAAGTAACTCACCCATACTCCGACTGCCAAGACAACCAAAAAGTAGATCACAATGACGGAGATATCCGCTGGGTTATTGAGGGCCACGGTGCCATTGTTAGACACACTTCTAACTAAGGAGAACCCAAAATAATCCTGTGTCATTTTGTTTGTTCAGAGCTGCAGAGGTGACCAGAGGTTAGATGTATTGTAGAAGCCTCTCTCCTTTACTGCTGTGCTGCTGACTCCCCTGTCACCTGCAACGCTACTTATGTACTACTGACCCCACAGATAGGTGTGTGTGTGTGTGCACGTGAGCACGCATGTACGTGTGTGCGTACCAGTGGAGGCTCTTCAGATGAGGAAGGGGATGACTGTACTCCACAGTGAATTTCAGAAATATTTTAATAGTGAAACATTTAAAAAGTTATCTTTTTTAGATAAAACTAATCTAAATAAATTCACGTCACCAAATAATTGATTTAAAGACACTGTTTTGCAATGAAGGTCTACAGTAGCTTAAACAGCACTCTGTAGGGTGTAGCCCAGCTCCATGGTGTAGCCGGAGGACAGCCAGTTCTCGTCCTCCTCTGGGTACATTGACTCTGGGTACATTGACAAAATTTAGGAGGCTCTCACCCTCTTCCATAAACTTACACAGTAATTATGACAACTTCAGGATGTACGTCCTCCAAACTATCCGAGCTCTTTCAGCATGAACTGACATGTTGTACACCCAATCAAAGGATCAGAGAATGAATCTAGCACTGAAAGCATAAGCTACAACTAGCTAGCACTGCAGTGTATGTGGTGAGTAGTTGACTCAAAGAGAGAGAAAGATAATAGTTTTGAACAAATTCCCTTACTCAAAAATGAAGGTGAAGTAAGAGAAAGCGAGAGATAAAGATATTTTGTATTTTTTTCAGTTTCACTTACCTAGCTAGTTTAGCCTACTCAAACACCCTGCTCAAACCGAGAGGGATATTATGTTAGCTAGCTGGCTATGGTAGCTAGCTGGCTATGGCTATCCAACACTGGAACTCTTCCAATTCAAGATTAGCTTTTGGTTTTATTAATTTATTGTCTGCCGGTGTAACTGCTAAACTTCTTGCTGACTGTACACTGTAATGCATGATCGTAGTGGGTTTACTAACACCTTAGTTCTAGTAGCTATGTTGACTATGACGTTAGTTCATATGGTGACAACGATGTAGGATGTGTGTAGCGGTTAGCGGTTATGATATTACAGTTTGGTTTGGAAATATTTGTTTGCCTGGTCACAGACAGCTGATGTGTTGTGCACTGAAGTCCAGAAGCACAGGAAAAGGTGAGAGGAGGAGAACGTGTAGATGCGAGAAGCACTTCTACAACGATCAAAATGATAAAAGAATCAAAAGGATTGAGGAGTACACCACATTAGTCACTGGCTTCATCAATAAGTGCATCGATGACGTCGTCCCCACAGTGATCGTACGTAAATACCCCAACCAGAAGCCATGGATTACAGGCAACATCCGCACTGAGCTAAAGGGTAGAGCTGCCGCTTTCAAGGAGAGGTACTCTAACCCGGAAGCTTGTAAAAAATCCCGCTATGCCTTCCGACGAACCATCAAACTGGAAAAGCGTCAATACAGGACTAAGATTGAATCGTACTACACCGGCTCAGACACTCGTCGGATGTGGCAGGCCTTGCAAACTATTACTGTCACACCCTGATCTGTTTCACCTGTCCTTCTTCTTGTCTCCACCCCCTCCAGGTGTCACTCATCATCCCCTGTGTATTTCTACCTGTGTTTTCTGTCTCTCTGTACCAGTTCGTCTTGTTATCCAAGTCAACCAGCATTTTTCTCCCAGCTCCTATTTTTCCCAGTCTCTGTTTTTCATAGTCCTCCTAGTTCTAACCCTTGCCTGTCCTGACACTGAGCCCGCCAGCCTGACCATTCTGCCTGCCCTGACCTCGAACCTGCCTGTCACCCTGTACTGTTCGGACTCTGATCTGGTTGATGAACTCTTACCTGTCCCCGACCTTCCCTTTGCCTACCCCTTATACTTGAATAAATATCGAAGCTCTAACCACCTGCCTCCTGTGTCTGCATCTGGGTCTTGCCTTGTGTTGTTATAATTACAGACTACAAAGGGAAGCACAGCCACGAGCTGCCTAGTGACACGAGCCTACCAGATGAGCTAAATTACTTCTATGCTCGCTACAAGGCAAGTAATACTGAAACATGCATGAGAGCATCAGCTGATCCGGATGATCACGCTCTCCGTAGATGACGTGAGTAAGACCTTTAAACAGGTCAGTGTTCATAAGGCCGCAGGGCCAGATGGATTACCAGGACGTCTACTCCGAGCATGTGCTGACCAACTGGCAAGGGTCTTCAGTGACATTTTCAACCTGTCCCTGACCGAGTCTGTAATACCAACATGTTTCAAGCAGACCACCATAGTCCTTGTGCCCAAGAACACTAAGGTAACCTGCCTGAATTACTACCGACCCGTATCACTCACGTCTGTAACCATAAAGTGCTTTGAAAGGCTGGTCATGGCTCACATCAAAACCATTAACCCAGAAACCCAAGACCCACTCCAATTTGCATACCGCCCCAACAGATCCTCAGTCCCCTCCTGTACTCCCTGTTCACTCATGACTGCATGGCCAGGCACGACTCCAAAACCACCATAAAATTTGCTGATGACACAAAAGTGGTAAACCTGATCACCGACAACAATGAGGGAGGAGGTCAGAGACCTGGTCGTGTGGTGCCAGGACAACAATCTCTCCCTCAATGTGATCAAGACAAAGGAGATGATTGTGGACTACAGGAAAAGGAAGACCGAACACGCCCCCATTCTCATTGATGGGGCTGTAGTGGAGCATGTTGAGAGCTTCAAGTTCCATGGTGTCCACATCACCAACAAATGATCATGGTCCAACCACACTAAGACAGTTGTGAAGAGGCCACGACAATGCCTATTCCCCCTCAGGAGACTGAAAAGATTTGGCATGGGTCCTCAGATCCTCAAAAGGTTCTACAGCAGCACCATCGAGAGCATCCTGACTGGTTGCATCACCGCCTGGTATGGCAACTGCTCGGCCTCCGACCGCAAGGCACTACAGAGGGTAGTGCTTACGGCCCAGTACATCACTGGGGCCAAGCTTCCTGCCATCCAAGACCTCTATACCAGGCGGTGTCAGAGGAGGGCCCTAAAAATTGTAAAAGACTCCAGTTACCCTAGTCATAGACTGTTCTCTCTGCTACCGCACGGCAAGCGGTACCGGAGCGCCAAGTCTAGGTCCAAAAGGCTTCTTAACAACTTCTACCCCCAAGCCATACGACTTCTGAACAGCTAATTAAAGGGCCACCAGACCCCTATTTCATTCACGCAGCTGCTACTCTCTGTTCATTATCTATGCATTATCTATGCATAACTCTACCTACATGTACATATTACCTAAATTACCTCCACTAACTGGTGCTCCCGCACATTGACTCTGTACCTGTACCCCTGTAAATAGCCTCGCTATTGTTATCTTACTGATGCTGTTTAATTATTTGTTTTTTTTATTTTATTTTATTTATTTATTTTTTGTTTGACTTCTTAAAGCATTGTTGGTTAAGGGCTTGTAGGTAAGCATTTCAAAGGTCACACCTGTTGTATTCGGTGTATGTGACAAATACATTTGATTTGATTTGATAATGCTGTTTGTATTTGGCTGCTATGGAAGTGAACTGTGTTGCGTATTATCAGGGTGTGTACTCATTCTTCCGATTCTGTTGAAAAATGTTTCTTAAAAGGAAGCAAACAGAACGAAACAGGGACAAACATACCTGAATTTGTCCAATAGAAAATCTTGTTCGCAACTGTTGGACTAATGATTACACCCTAGATCAGTTAGATGCAGGCAAGAGTGTGCAGGGCAGTGTTGAACGTGTCACTGTCTGTCACCTTGATTACTCAAATTTCTCTCGACCTGTGCACCTACTGTACATTGTAAACTTTCATTCATAGGCTAGGTTGTAGCAAGCTCATGATGTGTATAGGTAAAATAGCCTAAACATATTGATGTTACATTGAGCTGGGCGAATGGAATATGAATGACAGTCATCCAATATGCTGTAATAGAAAAAAGGCTGTGATCATAAAAAAAAAGATTGTCCTCCCTCATCTTAAAAGGCACCGGCCACCACTGGTGTGTTGGTGTCTTTGAGACCATGCAGAGGTGTGTATGTGAGCTTGCCTGAAAATGAATGTGTCAATGCAAATACTGTAAATGAAGAAAAAAAAGTAATTGGTCTCAGATGTGTCAGAAATGAAAGAATGTACTTTATGGCAAACAAAGGGTCATTAAAGAGGAAATCAGCTACATCCATTTTTGGTCTTATAAATTAATTACATGTACCCATTGATTCTTGAACAATACACAGTAACTTCATGAGCTTAGCTCAACTGTTGTGCCCTATCAGAACCCAAAATATAAGCTTGTTTCACTCCAATGTTTGTAAATAAACACTATATAGCATAAAAACATGGTTAAAACTATAATGTTGGTTGGTCAGTCCTTGCATCCATAGCTCTGTCTATGAATTTGAGAGTGGTTACATTCTTCCAACCCCAACGCCAGCTTTTTATCGATACAGGGGCAGGGAGTAGCTTTGTTACTGTTAGATGGGTCAACAGTGAAAGTTCTGTGGCAGCAGGTAAATTGTGGACTCCTGGGAGAAAGATCATATGGGAAAAACAATTTAGTGGGTTTTTGATAAAACAATTAGGAAGGGTTTATTGGCTATAATAGGACATGTTTAATGGGGAATAGTAGATATAGTAACAATAATAGCATTGAATGTATTTTTATGGACAAGTCCATGAACTCTTGTCAATACCTACCTATCGTGATTTATTTCCACAAGAAAACTATTTTTGATTCAAGGTCAGTCAATCAAAAATGTACCTTCTTCACAAAGCTATCTCACCCAGAGTAAACACACACAAAGATAGTGGGTTAATTATTACTCTGCCCCTCCATCGTTCCTCTTCAGGTTGCTGGTGAAGACTTGAGTGTGTGTGTGATAAGATGCTATCCATAAAATTGTTTTAATCGCTCTCATCTCATCACAGCAACAAACAATCTTGTTCCATAAATGTACATTAGCCATTAGTCTCTACAGGTATATAACATTTACAATGTCACTGTATGATCTTACCCTTGTATATCATTATCACCTGATTCTTTATCTCAGCAATTTCATAGCCTGAACTATGCCCAACCTCATTTGAGATTATCAAGATGAATTTGTAGCAATATAAAAATGACAATTTAATTTATATAATTTTTTATACTTTCTACTAATTGTCTCTGCATTCCTTGTAGTGGGAAGTTTGTAATACCATTCTCAGCATATACCTATAAATTAATGATAAAGTCGAAAAAATACATTTTAAAAAATCCCTTTAATGGAGCCGTTATGTTATTACGAACCCTGTAGTTCAGAGGGTAAGATACCAGAAACAACCACTAGGTGACTATCAAGTCTGGCGCTTAACATGGTCAGATGCAGGACAACAAAGAGCCGGGAAGATTAATAAAAAAAAATATATATATATATTAAAAAAAACAAGCCAGGATTGTGTTCAATTGGGCATATAGAAGCAAAACTTTTGCAACAGAAAACTAAAATGGGTCATAATACACCTACTACTAGCCTACCGTCCATTTCACTCCAATAGAAGTATGAAGCTAATTCATTGGAAATGTAGACTGCACCAAGACACCATTCTGGCTTTGTCCATCAGGGGGAGGAATACCATGAGAACATTCTCACCAAAAACACAAAATCCTACACAGTAAACTATATGAGTGTATGAGTAATACAGAGATAACCTGAATGAAAAGTAAAATACACATACAGCAGGATACATCATAACCAAATAGCACATGACCGCAGGGTCATAGATTCACTTATGGCGACTGATGCGCACGAGCATGCCGTTCATCCAAGCATTCACACAGAACAGGGTATAAACCCACATAACAAGTTCCCAGGGTGGGTAATATTTTAATGGCATTATTTTAAAGACCACACATTATTCATAATAATAAACAAATGTACTTGCACAACTGAAAACTCCAGACACTGTCCCATCAACCTTAAAAGGTGGACATTTCAAAATGGTAAGATGGATGGCACACGTTCACAGGGGCTAGCAGTGCACACAGAGGTCAGATGGCAGAGTGGAAAGGGCAACAGACAGTAAATCGAGAGGAGAAACAACAGACAGACATCTTACAGTGAGGGGAGCATAGAACGGGTTCAAGTCAAGGAAGAGAGCACAACAACATTCTGGGCAATAGTCACATTTCCACTATGCTGTGTAACGTAATGAAATACATTTTCCCTAATTAGAATTACAGACATCGACTCATGATCGATACTAAATTGTCCTAACAAAAATCTCCCGTGGAAATGTCACTTGAAAACCAAATAGTCAGTTAATTATCAGCAACTATGGAAGGGAGGGGATGGAATGGATCTAAGAAAAAAATACCACCTAGCGCACAGAAAGTGGGCCAGGGACAGAAAGCCTTGGAGGACAGAAAAGAGGGAGCGAGTTTAAGAGGACAGTATGAGAGGGTGAATGCAGCAGCAGGGGAAGAGGTGAGAATGTAGGACAAAAACGACAGGCCACTAGAGAACAGATTCTTCCTGACGAGGTCTTAATTGAGCATGATAATGGCACAAAGAGACAGAGGCGAGCGATGAGGAAGAGATTAGAGAATAGAGAACAAAAGATCTGAAAATAGTAAAGGGGGGGGGCAGTGGGAAGGGGTGGCTAACTCTAGCTAAAGACTATCAGGGGTTAGAAGGAGGTGTTCAGGGTTGGGCCTCTCCCCCTTCGCTGTCCTGCTGGTCGCTGGTCCACAGGGTCAGGTTGTCCCGCAGCAGTTGCATGATGAGGGTGGAGTCCTTATAGGAGTCCTCGTTCAGATTGTCCAGGTGTCCGATGGCCTCATCAAAGGCTTCCTTGGCCAGCTTGCAGGCCTCCTCGGGGGCGTTCTGGATCTCGTAGTAGAACACAGAGAAGTTGAGGGCCAGACCTAGGCGGATGGGGTGGGTGGCCGCCATGCTCTTGCTGATTTCGTAGGCCTCCTTGTAGGCCCCCTCTGAGGACTCCACGGCGGAGGACTTCTTCTCGGCTGTGGCCACCTCGGCCAGGTAGCGGTAGTAGTCGCCCTTCATCTTCAGGTAGAACACCTTGCTCTCCAGCTGGTCTTCTCCACAGCTTTTGATGAGGAACTGGTCGAGCAGGTTGAGCACGTCCTGGCAGACCGTCTCCAGCTCCTTCTCAATGGTCTCCCGGTAAGCCTTCACCAGCTCCAGCTTCTTCTCGTTGCTGTCGGCCATGGCCCTCTGCTCGATGCTGGAGGTGACGCGCCAGGAGGACCGCCGGGCCCCCACCACGTTCTTGTAGGCCACGGAGAGCAAGTTGCGGTCGTCGTTACTCAGAGGCTCGCTCAGTTCAGTCACCTGGTGAGGATATAGAAGTGTTAAAAATAATGGTGACAGGATGTGAAAATGCTACTATATCATAAACCTTCTATAAACCGAACAAATGTACCATTGACCTAACATTCATATGCTGAAGAAAAGCTCTAGAAATGACAAAGGTGTGACGTTGCAGGGTGCATACATGCCCAGGCTATATTTAAGTTATTAGCTGAATATGTATCTATCATCATCGATACATCTAAGTGCAGCCATTTCAGCCCTTGCAGACAGGGTCTGTGGGTGCGTTTGTAAAGCAGCAAAATCTGGTCGTTTATAAACTTCCACCATCCTATTTGTTTGTTATTTAAGAAAATGTACCTGTCTGGAATAAATTTGACGATTATTCTGTAAATTAGTCTTTTACAGGAAAGGTGAGAACAGATTGGAATATCTAGTTTTATTCACTCGGCCCAAAGTGCTGTAGTGAACGAACGCACCCAATGTGTGTCCCCGTTCAGCCTCTAGGCTGGTGGTGCTACTACTGCATCATCGACCAGCCGTAGCCGCTAAACCAGACCACAACCACTTTCATTGTTAGCTCAGCTAGCCCTTTAGCTACCACATTCACTTCTAAAAAATATATGGCAAATTAACATAGCAACAGACGCGAAATAGCAAACCTTGGGATTGTGTGCACGAGGTTGCAGAATGATTTATGATATTACACGAATCCTGGAAACGATTTCTTAAATCAAGACGATAAACCCCAGGTACTATAGTTAGCTAGTTAGCTCGTTAGCAAGAGGCTACATTGTCAGACTAGTGTGGTGAATGATGCAATAATCGATTACCTTTGTTACAAACTGATATAAATTACTGTCACATTTGGTCATTCTTCCAAGTGAGCTGCATTGCTCATTATGCACAATTATGTCTACCTGTTTCATCGCTGAGGCCATGTCATCGTACCGCTCCGCCTGCTCAGCCATACGGGCTCTCTGGATCAGTTGCTCTCTATCTGCCATTGTCGCTGTTGATGTGCCGAAGGTCGGGCAGTCAGTTCCAAGATACAGGAGACTATTGACGATTGCTTTCGAATACACCTAGCTATGTGTATTTTCCCGGTGACGTCCAACGCTACAAACAGCACATCAAATGTCACTGCGGATTATTTTAAAAACCCACTTAAAATACGAGCTAAACGATAATGAAGCAATTTGGTTTTTAATGCTGTCGAGGCGCAAATTAGAAATAAGACAATCAGTGGCTACCCTCCAAGTCCTCGCTCCAACCCCTGCCCGACTATCTCACTACCCGGTGGCTAACTAGCTACTGCGGCCTCCCACTGCTATAGACATGGGGTGCAGCTTCCAAGCGTCCTGTCAATCCAGTCTGTAGGGGGTGGTGGGGGGGCGGGGAAAGGCTGCTGCTATTTCAAGATGACGTCACTTTCTAAAAATAGAACGTACGCTGCAGGCGTGCACCTGCGCAGTGCGACGTACTGCATTGGTTGCAGCAACTGAGAGCGCGTACGTGTAGGGTTGCTTCTAGTGCAACCTCTCCTCACGGTATGCAATTAATGGTTCCAGCATATTAGGATGAAGATTAGAACATAAGCAGTGCCTTCCCTCACATCTGCACAGTCCCAAAGCCATGATAGCATTTATGCCAACCGCTGTAATATACACACATGACACTGAAAGGTGCAGAACACTTGTGTTGGGGAGCGTGAATTAAATGTAGTTCAAAAATTTAAATGCAACAGGTAAAGTGTTGGACCTATGTTTCATGAGCTGAAAAAAGCACCCTGCCCAATCATGTGAAATCAATAGATTAGGGCCTAATGAATTTATTTAAATTGACTGATTTCCTTATATGAAATGTAACTCAGTAAACTCGTTGAAATTGTTGCATTTATATTTTTGTTCAGTATACATTTTGCAGACTGCAGTAGCTAAACTAAATTAAAATCTAGGTAGTGTTTTCATTACTTTTTTTTTGCCATGTAGCGGTGTAGCTAACTGAGATTCTCTAAAAACACCACTTTGATACAGCTTTTACTTTTTCGTTTTAGGTTAGGAAAAATTGGCTTAGTTAGGTCAAGGTTAGGAAAAGGATTAGGGGAAAACGGTCTTCTAACCTTTTTCAAAAGTAACTTTAGTTAAATAAGAAAAATATAATTTAAGGGCAGCTTTAGCATAGTTTAACTTCTTCCAGTGTAAAGTAATTGGTAGCTTGGTAAACTAAATTTTCAGAGTAGCTACCAGTCACTGAGAAGGGAAACTAGCATTACATTATCCTCATGCAATAAAACACCTTGAACAAACCCCATAATAACCTCTTGATATTTATTTTGTATTAATTTCTGCAACAAATTAATATATGAATACTCCTCAAAGTTCAAGTTTTCAATTTCACAGTTGCACTCGTAAACACATTATGTAGAGGCATATGTCAGGTTTAGATTAGTTCTCTTTTATGATTCACTTGATGTGAAGAAAGAGTAGCAGCACATCAGCAGGACCAGAGGAAGCAGAGTCTGCTCTTCAGCCATTTTCATATTAACTGTCATAGCACTTGACCTTTCACCTAGACGCAAAGCACAAGACCTGCCACAGAGGGGACATAACACACATATACAAGGTGTTCTTGTGGAGAATTCTTCCCCAAAACCTCAACACTGCAGCCAATGCAGATGCGTTTCATACAGTACATTCCCATTTCATGGTGTCTGTCTCTTTCTCAGTTTCACCTCACTCCCACTCTCGATCTCTTCATCATGGAGCACTAGCGTTCATTTTCTCCTGGCAGCTGTCCCAAAAGTTGACCAGCCTCTTGTCTTTGTTGGCGCAGAAGTCAGTAAAGTCTCTGAGCAGGCGGTCAGCCAGCTTCTCGTCCCCAAGCACGCCCGTCCTCCAGGCCTTGGTCAGCATGGTATTGTAGGCCCAGTAGTAGCCCACCGACTCCTCCGAGCCAAACAGGCCTTGGCTGGCTGATGCTGTTGAATTCCTCCTCCTTCGCTGCTGCCCACTAGAGTACTTCCTCTTGGAGTAGGGCAGCTGGAGGAACACTGTGCCTAGAGAGGGAGACAGAAGGGGAGCAGGGAAGACAGAGAGAGAGAGAGAGGGGAAGGAGAACAGTAGTGTGAGGGAGGGTGTTAGAGGTAACAAAGGGCATATTGAAAAAAATGTGTCTGACAGAATTAGAAATCATGCTCATCTTTGTTCTAATATGTACCTACCTGTTACATGGATGTATTGGGGCTTGTTCTCTGATGGGAAGGTGAAAGCAGAGGCAGAAAACTTATCTTGAACAAAACCGAATCTGAGCGAGAGATAAGAGAATGTTTGGATAAACACTTAAAGCTCTTTGCTGCACAAACTGTATAGTGCCTCAGAGTTTATTTATATACATCTCTATCCCACATTTACAGAAAACAAAAATAACAATGTTTTATTGTCACATACACCAGATAGATGCAGTGAAATTTGTTGTTTTACAGGGTCAGCCATCGTAGTGTGGCGCACCTGGAGCAAATTAGGGTTAAGAGGCTTTCTCAAGGGCACATCGACAGATTTTTGTCGATGTGCCTTGTCGGCTCGGATATTCGAACATGCAATCTTTCGGTTACTGGCCGAACGCTCTATCTGCTAGGCTACCTGCCGCGCTCTAAATTATGTATAGAGAATCACCTACCGGTACAGTATGGCCTCCTGAAAGAGCTGCATTCTATCCCAATACGTCTCTGGTTCAAACCCTGCCAAATAATTATCACAGGGTAATAATATTGAAAAGCATGAACACCCAAAGCAACATACCCAATCAACTGTTTATGCTTGTGTCCCTGTACATTTCCTTACAAATCTATGTGAAAGATGGGTGTTCTATAAAATTATGGAGACAAACTGTGTACATGTGTACAATGACAGTCGTGTAAAAAGCTCCTAGTGTCTCATCACCCTCAAACAGGTTGTCGCTGCCGTCCCTCTGCAGACGGTGGATGTGGAGAGGGATGAAGAGCTGGGCCCGCAGTGGATCACCATACAGGTAGGAGGGCAGCGCAAAGGGCACCTCCAGGACGGGCACCAACAGGAACCCACAGGAGGCAGCCTTCCTGTGCCAGCCTTGGACCTGTAGAGATGGGAGTATGGTGGAGAGTCAAGATAAACATGGGTCTTGTTGTTAAACTCTCTCCTCCAAGTAAACATAATGTGATGTGTTGTTGTGATGTTGGGAATTAGTGAACCGTTTTGAGCCCATAATATGGTTTGATAATCAGCTGGCATGCCTTGTGACCCCTTAAGTATAACAACCTGAAATATTTAATTCAGCCGTTTGCTACATATCCGTGGCAACTTCAAGAAATATGTCAGTATGTCATAAAAAGATCTTCCATTAAATAATGCTGACAGGAACTCTGTCTTAATGTGTAGGGTGCAGGGCGCCAGACTAACTTTTTTCATAACATTTTCAATCGATTGCACTAGCACATGATTGGTCCCACCAATTTCTCGTCGCTGCGCGCCGTTAATGACCGGACCTGTGTCCCATAACGCACCTGCATTCCATACAGAACCAGGCTAATAATGACTAGCCATCTTTTAAATTAGCATGCCCTTGCAGGGCTTGCCATTCAGGTAAATTTGCCAGTGGCAAAATCCTACCTAGCAATAGACTTGCGTTTCTGTACTGTAACCATGTAGGCTACATTTAGGCCACATGCCATCACGTATGTAGGCTACATACGTGATGGCAGCGTTTGCAAAACAAATGGCCCGTGATTGATACAAATCATCATGAGATTATTATTATTAAATTTTTGTACCTTTATTTAACTAGGCAAGTCAGTTAAGAACAAATTCTTATTTACAATGACGGCCTACACCGACCAAACCTGGACGAGACTGGGCCAATCGCCCTATGGGACTCCCAATCACAGCTGGATATGATACAGCCTGGATTCGAACCAGGTACTGTAGTGACGCATCTTGCACTGAGATGCAGGCCTAGTGGCCTAGTGGTAGGCCACTAGGCCTACCTTTCAGTTAGCATTTAATTGGGCCGTTTTCGGGGGAAAGCCCTTAGAATTGTTCATTCAAACAGCGCATGATGAATGAATTGCGCATGGCAAAGATTCAACCAAGACTTCAGACCAAACTTTTTCAATACCTGGTTTGCATACCCATTGCTTACAAAAGCAAATTGTGAACCAAAACAAACGTGACCAGCAACAACAACAAAAAATCACTGGCACCCTAGCAACTAACTAGTAAAGTCAAAGGGTCACAAATGCAAGTGTTTTGGTCGCAGTTTTGAGCCCTGAGACCCTTCTGTCTGTCTGTCTGTCTGTCTGTCTGTCTGTCTGTCTGTCTGTCTGTCTGTCTGTCTGTCTGTCTGTCTTACCATCTCAAAGAGAACAGCTGCAGTGACGGCCATCCAGTGCAGCTTGACCTCGAAGGCAGCGTTGAGGGAGAAGTTGCCATGGTAATAGCAGCTGCACCACTCGGTGCGGTCGCTGCGATTGTTAACGTCCACATCCAAGGTGACCGTCTTCTGCTCTGGTACAGTGGCAGCTGAGGAGAGAGACAAGGAGGGAGGGGAGAGAGAGCAAGGGAGTAGAGGGACAGGCCCAGAGATCAGGCCCAAAGGGAGAGATGGATGTAGGCAGGAAGAGGACATTTACATGGATTTTATGAGATTAAGAGGACATTTACATGGATATTATGAGATTAAGAGGGTGAGAGACAGAGTTGTTGGATTATATAGAATGTGGTACATGTGTGGGGGCGGGGCAAATGTGATGGAGTTAGAAACTTCACAATGATTTTTAGTAAGTTATCGAAGGTCAGTGAAGCCACAATATTCCACCATAGCATCCTCTCTTGTCGTGAAATACCTCTGTTATACTCAGAATTTGTCTCCAGGCAGATTCTGTACCAGGGTTGGGGTCAATTACATGTAAATTCCAGAAGTACACTGAAATTCTAAATCCATTTCTCTTCAACGCCTTTCAGTTAGGACATTTTAGAATTGTAATTTAGTTTACTTTCTGAAAATGACTGAAATTGAAATGGAATTGACCCCAAACCTGTTCTGTACTGACTATGCATTTAGATACTTCAAATTACATCACAATTCTTTTTTGTCCATATGATTATTTCTTTCTGAAAAGGTTAGTGTGCCATTTTTGAAATAGGCCTATATGTTTTAATTACCAAGGCAGTAGACACAACACAAACATGGTCTTCATGACAAACATATGCATACAGGAAATACTTTCTACAGCTAGATTATGGTGTCATTGTTTCATGATTTCCCAGAGAGGAACCATTGAGTTTATTAATGTACAAATTACTATATTTTATGGTTCTGAATTATGATTCAAAACTCATATTAGTCTCACAGAAATTAATCCAAATAAACCAGGTTTTATGGGAGAAAGGTTTTAGCATTTATGTTTTAGCAATGTTGGGTATAATGACCATATCTGTTTTCTGAGCAGATGGGGGCATAGCCTACAGTTAGAGCTGTTTCTCTCCCAGTGTTAGACAATTTCATGGGAAAAAGCTGGTTTATATAAACCGAAAAAATAAACTCCAAACTCATCAGTAATTTAAAGGGGCAATCCTTAGTTTAAACAATTACAAAGTGGTCACCCTGCTTTGGTAAAAGCTGATGGATGGGTCTGGAGAAATGTAACCACTCTCAAATGAATAGACAGAGCTATAGATGCAAGGACTGACCATCCAAGATATACAAATAATAGTTTTAAGCATGTTTTGAGGTGATACAGTGTTTGTTTACATTTACAATGTTTACAAACACCGGAGTAAAACAAACTTAGGTTTTTGGGTTCTGATGGGGTACGACAGTGGAACTAAGCACGAGGCATTTAGAAGTTATAATCTTCAAGAATCAATGGGTATATATCATTACTTTATAAGTCCAAAAATGCATGTAGCAACTGCAGATTGCCTCTAAATTGCTGTAAAAGTGGCAGCATAAACAGCACAGTAAGAAAATCACAGTGAGACAGAAAAGGAAGGAATTGGTCAAGACTCCCTAAATGCAGTAACATTCTATAGTGGAAACTCATTAAACGGTACAGAGAGAGAAAGCAAAGAGAGGACAGCGCATTGCACATAACTGCACTACTGTACCACAGCCACTACTACCACAGCATGCACTAAACACTACCACACCAACTAGTTCTCTAATTGGATGGAAAAGAGAACTACCACACCGATTACTGCTCTGATTGGAGGAAGTAGATGCAAATCACATCCATCAATGATCTGATTGGATGGAGTTGTTATCAATCAGTCAACAGTGGCACGAGTACTACCATTAGATGTAATATGTACTGTACTGTACATACTGAAATGCCAATTCAAGCTACAATTGGTGGCAGAGGGGCTTGGGATGAGAATGGGAAAAGGTTTAGGTGTACCACCAACCCAAGCTCTGTAAGCTGGAGTAGATAGATCACCAGCAATCACATGCAGCCCTGTTGTTGCCTGTAAGGGGGGTGGGTACTGAGGTCCAATGCCTTGTGTCACACAGAATGAACAATCTCACCAGGATAATTATTAGTTCAGATGGT
This sequence comes from Thymallus thymallus, assembly GCA_023634145.1. Lineage (NCBI taxonomy): Eukaryota > Metazoa > Chordata > Actinopteri > Salmoniformes > Salmonidae > Thymallus > Thymallus thymallus. The sequence continues at coordinate 27,881,425 of CM042403.1, read as the reverse complement.
AGATGGCAAGTAATTGATTCAATGATGTGAGAGCAATGTTGTGATGGTGAGGAATTCAAGTCATGGAAAGTACTTCACAAGTAAAATTGTGGTTAGTATATAATGAATCATGGGCCAATTATTCAAATCTAAGAATAAATTAGCTAGAGGATGATTGTTTTGATGGCTGTTTGTAAGTTACCTGAATGCCTCAATTAAATAGAATAGTAGCTCCTCAGTTATGGAGTGGTGTTAAGTTATTTAGAGATCAACTGTTAACAAGTTACTAATGATTTTTGGAAACTTTCAAACCAACAATTCAAACCAAGTTAATAGAAAAATGTCTAACCGGATCTCAACCAACCATGTCCCAATCTGATGACCAAGTTAGCACCACTTCATATTTGCATACAGGCATGCAGGAATCTTGTCTGGTGGCTCTGTGTGACACCTGCTATGGGACCCTCCCTCCCAAACACCTGAGGGCCAGTTCCAGGGTATGTGTCTGACTGTAAGGGAGGGGGAGGCATGCTCATTCTGATCGTGGAGGGGAAGTCATGCCCATTCTGGGGTGGAGTTGAGGTTGGGTTGGTGGGTGGGCTGAGGCTCAGCTCTGGGGAGGAGCAGGCTGTGTGTACCTAGCAGTGCTGCGGCCTGGCTGCGTCCTCCAAAGCTGCGGCTGAAGGAGCTGTGCCTACTTGCATAGGAGGCAGGCCGGCTGGGAAGCCAGGGCAGCAGGAAGGCCGGGAGGTCACAAGGTCGACGCTCCTCCAGGACAAAAGCCACCTCGAACCACTTCCTCTGAAACAGGGCAAAGTCCTCCAGGGCTGCCACAGGTGGAGGCAGCTGGGATGTAGGGCCTGGAGTACAGTAAAGATAGAGAGATATACAGTATGTATGGTTATTATTGAGCCTGGTTAGTTACCACCAGTGGCTGGAAACCTCAAAATGAGAACAATCAATATCGGCATGACTGAGAATCAATGACTGGAAAGAGGTCAGTGTTGGGAGCAGGCATGGTTGGGGTCAATTCCATTACAGTCAATTCAGAAAGTAAACCAAATTCAAAATTAGCTGCAATGAAAAGCATTGAAGAGAATTGGAATTGGAATTTCAGTGCAGTTCCTGAATTGAATGGAATTGACCGCATGCCTGGTGTGCAGCATGGAGAACTACCTTGTTCTACGAGAGCAAACCAAAGATAGTTTTTTAAATTGATACGTTTTCAGATTAGCTTTGTGCAGACTGTGTATGTGTCTCTCTAACCTCGCTCGCCGTCTTTCTCAGCCACTATCCTGTAGAAGTAGAAGCCATAGACAAAGGTCCTCATGGCATCCCCCGATGCATGGGCAACCAGGCCCTCATCCAGCATCTTCTACAGAAACACAGGGGACACAGCAATACTGATAAAAACACAAACACACAAATGCTGCATTCACTACAGTGTGTATCCGGCACATACTTACCAAAGGCAGATAAACGTATATACCTACCTGCATAATGTCAACAGCCATGCCTTGTGTGGCCACGCCCTCTACGTTGTTAACCAGCCAATGGACGATCTCAGCACTGATGAAGCAGTTAGGGGGCAGGCCCTTCTGCTCAGGTAGTAGCTGCACACCTGTTCTATATTTCACATAACAGGACAGAAGCGTAGCTCAAACACACCCATCTAACTGCAGGGACAAAAACAAACCACACCTAAAACACTTGAGGTACAATCCATTTTAGAATAAGGCTGTAACGTAACAAAATGTGGAAAAAGTCAAAGGGTATGAATACTCTCCGAATGCAATGTAATCCCATTCAAAATCCTATTTTCCCTAACCACAAACCTAATTCTAAGCCTTTTCTTGTGGGGACCGTAGAAATGCCCCCACTTACTTGTTTTACTGTCCTTGTGAGTACTTCTGGTCCCCACAAAAATAAACACACACTCTCAGGGTCTTACGTGGGGTGTTTGATGGCCTCCAGTATCTCCATCAGGGTGGAGGATGAGGACAAACTTAAGGCTCCAGTACCAGACTGTCCACTGTAAACTCACAGACATAAAAGCCTGGTTAACTTTGACTAATGTCATCATCATTAACATAACACTTTCCAATTAGAAACATGATTTTGAACACTTTCCAATTTAAAATAAAAAAATAAAAAAAATAAAAACGTATTTATTTCCCACCTGGTTTCTGTGGTTAAGCTGGGTACTGTGTCCCCTGTTGCCTGGGCTGCAACCCCACCGGCCGCCGCCCCAGCCCCTACCTGACCACCTTTGTCTGTGGCCCCTCCTTCAGCAGGATCTGTAGAAACCTACAGGGCAATCAGCAAAGGTTAGAATGAACAGTCTCAGGCAGTTACTCTGCTGCCTTCTATTTATTTAATGTACATTACATATCAATCACTCCTGGTCTCATGTTAGTTAGACACTGAAGAGGATAAATCACATCTGGGATACATTGCCTTGGTCGACTTGGCTCAAATCAGCCAGGTACTAGTTGTAATGTGTAGTCTCTTCACAAACTAACAAACCAAAGTAACAAACAACAACGGTGTGTCTAAGGTAGACTCATGCAGACATGCAGATGTCATGCCAGAAGGACAGTACAGGATGCAAGCTAACAAAATAGCTACACGGACTGAGTTAACCTTGTATCTTTATTGATCTTTTTATTTCTGTGCACACCCACAGGGCCCTACACACTTACACACACTGCCACTCCAACACACACACAAACACTCACTCCATCATTTGCTCACTCACACATAATATGCACATACATTTATAGTGACTCTACACACCCACTCACATGCAAGCTGCCGCTACTCTGTTTATCTTATATCCTTCTGCCTAGTCCCCTTACCCCTTACATATCTACCTCCATCACTCCAGTATCCCTGCACATGTAAATATGGTATTGGAACTGACTTAAGTATGCTTACTTAGTAACTTATTTTTATTTTATTTAACCTTTATTGAACTAGGCAAGTCAGTTAAGAACAAATTCTTATTTACAATGACGGCCTACCGGTGAACAGTGGGTTAACTGCCCTGTTAAGGGGAAAAATGACAAATGTTTACCTTGTCAGCTCGGGGATTCGATCCAGCAACCTTTCGGTTACTGGCCCAATGTCCTAACCACTAGGCTACCTGTGTTCTTCATATTTCTTCTTATTTCTTGTATTTTTTCTAGTATTACATTGTTATTGATTATTGCGTTCTTGGGTTTTGAGTTTGCATGGAAAGCATTTCACTGTACTTGTGCATGTGACATAAAAACTTGAAACAGGACAACACACACAACCTTCTACTCTAACAGATGCAGCGGCATCCAGTGCCCCTAGTTACTGACCTGTGTGTGATAGATGTAGGAGGAACGAGGGCTACGTATAAAATCCAAAATGAAGGCAGCATCCTGTCAGCATAGGAAGAGGGATACACCACAGAATGAAAAACCCAGAGGCCATCAACAGGAAAACAAGGGAAGGAGAGAAAAGTGGGGAAGGAGAGAAGGAAACAAAGGCAAAGCGAAACCCCATAATAAGGAAGCAGAGATAAACCCCTATAAACGGCAAACCAACATTCCATACACACCAACAACAAAAAATGACAGAAAAACCCAAGACAGAAACTAAGCTCCCTTTAACCCAAGACAGAAAGCCCTTGATCATTGTGTTCCTTCCCAAAAGCACACAAAGACACCCACCTTGCGAGGGCTGTCCACATATGTAGTGGTCGTGGAGACAGTGGAAGACTCACTGGTGGCAGCTGAGGGTTTCCCCTGTTGTTGCTGCTCCTCTAGAGTCCTTCAGACAGGAAACACATCATTGTGAGACCGGTACCTTCAATGTCAGATACCCTGTGCTTCTAATAATTTGAAAACACACAAGGTTCCATTGAAAGCACACAGACAAGACAACTACACTCACTTCTGGTTCTGCTCCAACTCCAGGAGAGCTGATAAAGCGGAGGTGCCTTTCTTGCCCAGAGGGGGCGCTACAGGCTCCGGGGGGTAGGCAGAAAGAGGACCAGTCACCTGTAGACCCTTCATCGCCGGTCCTTTCTACAGACAGAATGAGAGGGGAAGACAGTATGACAGGAAGCTTAAAACTTCAAACAGCTCAAGACAACAACATTGGCATAGGATCATTGTTTCTGACAGAGTCAGTTTCTCTCTTGGCTGGGTTTGCAAGACTGCTCAATCACATTACTTGAGTTGATCTTTTGAGTTTCTGTCTTTTAAAATTAGTAAGACAGTATTTTAGGGTATTACCCTGATGATCCTGTCGGAGCGGTGGCGTCTGCGGATGCGGTTGAGACCCTCCAGGAAGCGGATGAAGCCGTCCAGCATGGCCCAGTCCCCGGTGCCCGTCATGCCCTCTCTGCCTGCCACTGTGCCCGCTCCCTCCCCGTACACGTCCCAGTGCCCCTCCCCGTCCGCCACACGTCTAGCCCCCCCGGCCGGCAGCAGCAGGAAGCGGGTCCGCCAGAACTTCAGAGAGTCTATCAAACTACGGTAGATAAGGTAGAAATAAGAGTTATTGAGAAATGTGACTGTACATACAGTGCATTCAGAAAGTATTCAGACCCCATTACTTTTTCCACATTTTGTTACGTTACAGCCTTATTATTTTTTTACCCTCATCAATCTACACACAATACCCCATAATGACAAAGAGAAAACAGGTTGTTATAGATTTTTGCAAGTGTATTAAAAATTTAAAAAATGAAATACCCTTAGCTATGAGACTCAAAGTTGATCTCAGGTGCATCCTGTTTCCATCACCTCCGGTAAATTCAATTGATTGGACTTGATTTGAAAAGGCACACACATGTCTATATAAAGGTCCCACAGTTGACAGTGCATGTCAGTGCAAAACCAAGCCATGAGGTTGAAGGAATTGTCCGTAGAGCTCAGAGACAGGATTGTGTCGAGGCACAGATCTGGGGAAGGGTACCAAAACATTTCTGCAGCATTGAAGGTCCCCAAGAACACATTGGCCTCCATCATTCTTAAATGGAAGAAGTTTGGAAACACCAAGACTCTAAACTGAGCAATTGGGGGAGAGGGCCTTGGTCAGGGAGGTGACCAAGAACCCAATGGTCACTCTGACAGAGCTCCAGAGTTACTCTGTGGAGATGGGAGAACCTTCCAGAAAGACAACCATCTCTGCAGCATTCCACCAATCAGGCTTTTATGGGTGGCCAGACGGAAGACACTCCTCAGTAAAAGACACATGACAGTCCACTTGGAGTTTGCTAAAAGGCACCTAAGGACTCTCAGACCATGACAAACAAGATTCTCTGGTCTGATGAAACCAAGATTTTACTCTTTGGCCTGAATGCCAAGAGTCACGTCTGGAGGAAAACTGGCACCATCCATACAGTGAATTATGGTGGTAGCAGCTATGGGGATGTTTTTCAGCGGCAGAGACTGGGAGGGAAAGATGAACGGAGCAAAGTACAGAGGGATAAAAACCTGCTCCAGAGCGCTCAGGACCTCATACTGGGGGCGAAGGTTCACCTTCCAACAGGACAACGACTCTAAGCACACAGCCAAAACAAAGCAGGAGTGGCTTTGGGACAAGTCTCTGAATGTCATTGAGTGGCCCAGCCAGAGCCTGGATTTGAACCCGATCGAACATCTCTGGAGAGACCTGAAAATAGCTGTGCAGCAACACTCCCCATCCAACCTGACAGAGCTTGACAGGATCTGCAGAGAAGAATGGAATAAACTCCCCAAATACAGATGTTCCATCATACCCAGGAAGACTCAAGGCTGTAATCGCTGCCAAAGGTGCTTCAACAAAATACTGATTAAAGGGTCTGAATACTTATGTAAATGTGATATACACTGCAAGTGTTATTTTTAATACATTTGCAAACATTTCTAAAAATCTGTTTTTGCTTTGTCATTATGGGTATTGTGTGTAGATTGATGAGGGGAAAAAACTATTTAATCAATTTTAGAATAAGGCTGTAATGTAACAAAATGTGGAAAAAGTAAAGGGGTCTGAATACTTTCCAAATGCACTGTAGATACCTGAAGTCCTCGGAGCCAGCAGAGCAGATGTACTGGTCCAGGTAGTTCCACTTGTACTCCTCCAGTCTCTCATGACCAAACTCCACCCAGCAGGACAGGAAGTGGGCGTCAGAGTGAGGGGGGCACAGACTGTAGCTGTACTGGATCTGGGCCGACTCATATGGGTACCTGACACACACAAACATTTTTTAGCAGGTGAGTGACATGCAAACATAATCTGATGATTTAGCTGGGAGTATAGGTCTAATGCAAGGCTGGAGACTCACTTAGGGAGATAGCGGGTAACAGTGATGATTTTATCCTTCAAGCAGACTTTATGGAAGGTACGGCCCATACTGAGCCAGTACAGACTCTCCTCCTCTTCTGGCCTGCGCCGAGAGACCAGCCCTGAGAAGGAGGAAGAGCGAGACAGAGGGTAAATGTCTGCACTTTGTCCAAACTGAGATTACTGTGGTTTACCAAATTATTAAATTATGCAAATATGCTGTATAACGGACTCATTAGCCTCTCTAAGCGAACAGTATCAGCCAGTAGCTAACTGTGACTGTAGTGGTATTAGGTAACTGTGTCAGAGCTGAGCCACAGGCCTGGACAGAGACAGAGAGGGTATAGAACACCTCTGGTGTAGAGTGGACTACTGCTGAGAGGCGGGGCCACAGCGGGCTGGGGTTTCCTTTTGTTTGGTTGGACAATGATCTGGTAGCCCTGCATCAGCCGCTGACAGATAAACTCCTCAAACACCTGAGGGGCACTCATCACCGGGGCCTCCTCATCCCGCCTGAGACAGAGAGAGAGGGAGGGTGAGAGGGTGGGGCATGTAGCTGCTGGTGTATTAGTTGCTATATATTTCTCAGTAAGGCAGTAGACCATGCAGTCAGTGTTGCAGTAGTCATTTTGTATACTACGTGAGGTATGTGTGTACTCTGCGTTTCACATTTTCTACCCCTCCAGGTCAGTGTGTGGCAGCATGTCGTACCAGCTCTCAGTGTAGTCATTCTACAGTGTGTGTGTGTGTGTGTGTGTGTGTGTGTGTATATATATATATATATATATATATGTGTGTATTTTTGGTTTTACTAAACTTGTTGTGACTAGTAGAAAATGACATTTCACTGATCCCCACAAGGAAAAGGCTATTTTAGGCTTAGGGGTTAGGTTTAGGGTTACAGTTAGGGCTTAGGTTTAAAGGTTAGGTTTAGGGTTAGGGAAAATAGGATTTTGAATGGGAATCAATTGTTTGGTTTCCACAAGGATATTAAAACAAAGGTGTGTGTGCGTGTGTCCTGTACCTCTCTAGGTCAGTGTGTGGTAGCAGGTCGTAGCAGCCCTCAGTGTAGTCGTTCTGCAGGGTCTGCCATTCGGGGAAGTAGTCAGTGGTGAGAGGCAGACAGGCGGGTGTGGTCAGAGACTTCCAGTCTACCCCCACTGTGCAACAGAAGCTGGGCACTGTCGGGGGGGCAGACAGCAGCAGGGCTTCAGGGGAACCCCCGCCACACACACGGACGCAACCAGACAAACATACCATATATACATACCATACGTACATACATACATACATCACAGAGACAGACACAAACAAACAAGTGCCCCATGGCAAACACACATACCACCCAACAGGGTGCATTTTGTGTAGGTAGGTAGGTAGGTAGGTAGGTAGGTAGGTAGGTAGGTAGGTAGGTAGGTAGGTAGGTAGGTAGGTAGGTAGGTAGGTAGGTAGGTAGGTAGGTAGGTAGGTAGGTAGGTAGGTAGGTAGGTAGGTAGGTAGGTAGGTAGGTAGGTAGGTAGGTAGGTAGGTAGGTAGGTAGGTAGGTAGGTAGGTAGGTAGGTAGGTAGGTAGGTAGGTAGGTAGGTAGGTAGGTAGGTAGGTAGGTAGGTAGGTAGGTAGGTAGGTAGGTAGGTAGGTAGGTAGGTAGGTAGGTAGGTAGGTAGGTAGGTAGGTAGGTAGGTAGGTAGGTAGGTAGGTAGGTAGGTAGGTAGGTAGGTAGGTAGGTAGGTAGGTAGGTAGGTAGGTAGGTAGGTAGGTAGGTAGGTAGGTAGGTAGGTAGGTAGGTAGGTAGGTAGGTAGGTAGGTAGGTAGGTAGGTAGGTAGGTAGGTAGGTAGGTAGGTAGGTAGGTAGGTAGGTAGGTAGGTAGGTAGGTAGGTAGGTAGGTAGGTAGGTAGGTAGGTAGGTAGGTAGGTAGGTAGGTAGGTAGGTAGGTAGGTAGGTAGGTAGGTAGGTAGGTAGGTAGGTAGGTAGGTAGGTAGGTAGGTAGGTAGGTAGGTAGGTAGGTAGGTAGGTAGGTAGGTAGGTAGGTAGGTAGGTAGGTAGGTAGGTAGGTAGGTAGGTAGGTAGGTAGGTAGGTAGGTAGGTAGGTAGGTAGGTAGGTAGGTAGGTAGGTAGGTAGGTAGGTAGGTAGGTAGGTAGGTAGGTAGGTAGGTAGGTAGGTAGGTAGGTAGGTAGGTAGGTAGGTAGGTAGGTAGGTAGGTAGGTAGGTAGGTAGGTAGGTAGGTAGGTAGGTAGGTAGGTAGGTAGGTAGGTAGGTAGGTAGGTAGGTAGGTAGGTAGGTAGGTAGGTAGGTAGGTAGGTAGGTAGGTAGGTAGGTAGGTAGGTAGGTAGGTAGGTAGGTAGGTAGGTAGGTAGGTAGGTAGGTAGGTAGGTAGGTAGGTAGGTAGGTAGGTAGGTAGGTAGGTAGGTAGGTAGGTAGGTAGGTAGGTAGGTAGGTAGGTAGGTAGGGAAAGGAAGGACAAGCAAAAGAGAGAAATCCATTTGGAATGAAAGGAAGGTGTCCAGAGGTTGTTGATAAAGTAGGAGGAGAAAGTGTGGAACAAAAAGTTTAGAAAGGAACAAAGATACAAGTTGGAATGATAAGAGTGGCGTGGGAAAAATAGCCAACGACAGACAGAAACGGACAGACAAAAATAAAAGTAGAGAAAGAGAGAGGGAGAGAGAAAAGAGGGGGAGGAAAAAGAGAGCAGAGTGTTATTCTCATTGCCTTCATTGCACCTGATGATGATTCCAGTGTCATCGACAGAAGTGGGGCTCTGATCAACACATGCAGGAGATTGAGGCTCTGTGACAATCGACGTGGCAATCTGTGATGATGTGATAAGCATGTGATAAGCCGTGATCTCATCAGCAGTGTGATTACAACACACACATGCACGTATATATGGCTCATACAAACACATATATACAGTACATGCAAACAAACACACTACACATGCCACATAGAAACAATGGACAGTAACTCATGCATGTACATTTTTAGTAATTTAGCAGACTGTCTTATCCAGAGCAATTAGGGTTAAGTGCCTTGCTCAAGAGCACAGACACATTTTTCACAGTCGGCTCGGGGATTCAAACCTTTCAGTTACTGGCCCAACGTCCTTAAGCGCTAGGCTACCCGCTGCCCATGCAGACAGACAGGAGTCACACACACACACACATATACCTGGAAGAGGCTAATTAAGCACATACAAATGAGAGCAGAGACTCTAATACTATTATGTATAATAGAGTTCAAAATAGCAGATAAATTGAGGAGAGAGATGTGAAGCCTAAGGGAGATAATGGAGGAAGCCGAGAAAAAGCGAGAACCTGGAAGATAGAGAATGGAAGTGAGAGATACTCAGAGAGGTAGAGAGGACATTAGAGAGAGAGGGGGATGTGAGTGACCCTTTATGAACCCTGGTCTTTCCCTCAGTATGATGTGTGAGGCTCACAGAGACAGACACCGAACGGAGGATTCAGCCAATCAGGGGTTCAGCTGAATAAGCTCTCAGTGCATCATGTGAGGGCTTATTCCAATTATCAGTTCGGCTGTCAGGCAATATTCACAACCAAACTGATAGGATATTATTATGTACATGACATATGTGTGACTGTGTCAAAGTGTGTCTGTGTAGTGTGTCTGTTTTCTTCCTCAGGGCAGCACAGACTCACTTGGATCCAGACTGCCAGAGGAAAAGTCCTCAAACGAGGAGCCACGGTTTACCGGTGTTCCTGCACAGACATTATCAGCATTAAAATCATTTGCGTGATCATCAATATATCATATAACATTAAGAGAAAAGATAACTGGCCGGGTTTGTGTGTGTACTAGTGTGTGTGTGTGTGGGTGTGTGTGTGTGTACCAGTGCTGTTGCTGCTGGCTGGGCTGCCATGAGTATATTCCTCCATCCCTCCGCTGGAGTACAGCCCATTCTCTCCTGCTTGTCGTCTCTCTGATGCTGTCCGTCTGAACATACAGTTCACAGGGGTGAAACAATCAATAGACTCAACTGTAATTACATAAAAGAGGCATGACCTTCCCCCTGGGGCGTGTCTAACCTGCCAGTGGCTTCGTGATAGGCCAGTTCCAGGAGCTCGGCGGAGGTGTGGGCGGGGTCTCTCTGCTCGCTGCCCTGCAGTTCAGCCATGTTCTGTCTGGTCTGGTGGTGGATCTGGATGGCCTCTCCCGACGGACCTGGAACACATCAATGACACATTAATTACATTCCACGTGAAAGATGTCATGTACAGGAACGTATGGATTCTACCTGTAGCATCATGACTGCCCTATGCACTGATACTTCAAATGTTTTACTTTCATTAAAATCGTCAATGTAGTTGCACGTGATTTAATGCTACATGTTAGCTGTTCCCATTACATAACCTCATTTAGCTCTATGCTAACCTGACCAGGTGGTAGTGATTATTTCCTGTAACAAATTCTGCATCAGCCTATCAAAGATCTTAGGCTTTATATCCACCAACCAATGGCATTTCTTAAAATAGGTCAACTTGGCCACCAGAGATATTTTAAACCTCCAAATGTTACTTTTGTTTCACTTGGTCTGTCACAAGTGGTGTGCCAATATCGCACAATGTATCCTTGACTAAGATACTAACTACTGACATTTTAAAGGCAACTTTTCGAATATGACAAAATCCCAGGTTTTTCCTTATTTGTTTTATATACATTTATGTGTTTTTACAGGAAAAGGATAAAGGTCTATACAACACTTAAGTTTATCTTCCACCCCCCCAAAAAAAATGTCAAATAACGCACTTGATTATTAGAAGTGCTTGTCCACAAGGCTGAAGAAAGATCCTCATTAAATGTATCCTTAATCTTCATTTTCAATGTGTTGGATGCACTTCCCTTCGCAACACACAACAAATGTATTTCTAAATTTCAAAGGGAAAATTACTATATCTCACCTGGGATTCAAACTTGCAGCAAACAGCGAAAATTACCAGGAGCCAGGCTCGCTACACTGAGCTAATCGCCCAGTTGAAATGCTGCACGTTTGATTAGCAGATGGTGCCGTTTGACATCTGTTAAGTACACTTAACAAAAAAAGTGTCTATCAAGTCCAACTACATCAACATTTGTAATTGGCTGATGCAGAATTTGTTACAGAAAATAATCATGTCCAGCAGGTGTTGTTAGAATAGAGCTTGCCATGATATTTAATGGTGAAAGCTAACATTTAGCGTTCTATCACGTGCAACTACGCCAAAGATTTTAATTGGCTGATGCAGATTTTGAGACAGAGAAAAAGTTTACGTTTAAACTGCCGGGTTTGAGTGTGTGTCTAATTCTAAGTGGATGAAGGTGTGTGTGTGTGTGTTTTTGTCCTCACCCACGGGGAAGGTGTGCATCCAGCGCCTGCGGTTGGATGTGAGCTTCATGGGCATGCGTGAGGGGGCGAAGGGGTTAATGAGGGCCCTCTGAGGGGTGTAGCCCCCTGGGCGCACATGGAGGGTGGACTCAGCACTCCCCACCGTGAACCTTCCCGGAGCACTGGAGTCCCGCTGAGACTCCATCATCTTCTCCAACAACTCTGAGAGAGCGAGAGAGAGACAGACACTCATTAGCACAGTTATAATAAACATTCTTATGGCTACTCAGCACATGAATAGATACCATACCCTCACGATTAAGCACCACATTAATCACTCATACAAGGGTTTGTTTCCTGGTACCTCTGGTGCTGGTGTAGCCCAGGGAGCTGCTGACCTCTCCGTACTGGGCTGGGGGCAGACGGGGGATCAGCAGGATGTTGGACACCCTGCCCAGGCTGTCATCAGAGGCCAGGCTCCGCTGCTCGTCAGGCCCACAAGAGCGGACAGGGGGGGACACACCGCCCCCTATTCCCCCACTCACGTCCGCAGACCCCCAGCTTTTCCTTCCACTCACTTCCCTCTCTCGGACCACCCTAGAAGACCGTCGCACTGAGTTACTCCTATTCTTACTCCTAACCCTATGCATTGGAAGTGTGTAATAAATGTGTCGTTGTGTTTGAGCAGCACCTGAAGTTGGTGCTCCTCTGGGCTCGGGACGGCCCTGGGAGTCTGAACACCTGTGCATCATGGGCATCGTAGTCCACCTGGATGGGAAGGCTGTTCTCGTCCTTCGGAGCCCCAAGAGCTGAGAGAGGCAATCAAGAAGAGGCACAGTTCGTTCCAGAAGAAAAAGGAATGATAGTACATTGTGTGGGGGGGGGGGGGGGGATTAACCAATAAAGACATTCTCTCTTACTGTGCTCTTTGTTGTTCTTGAATTTGTCTGCATGGAGCTTGATATAAACAGATGGAGACAATAAATGACAGGTGAGCTTAAAGCCTAATGAAAAAAATAATATTGGCTGCATAGTAGGTGCATCTGTATTAGGTCTATATACTGCATGTACCTTGCGTCCTGCCAGCTTGATGCGAGGAGTAAAGCAGCTGCAGGAGTTCTGGCTTTTGGATGTGTAAAAGCTGTGGTCATGGTAACAGAAAGAGATAACATTAGAACATCCCTTACCTTCTCTAATCCCAATTAATCTCTTCACCAGTAATATTCAAGTCTCCCATCCTGAAATATATGAACCTCACTTAATCATATTACCCTTCCTCTGTCCTCCTCCATCTTTATCCGTAAGCTGTGTCTGTCTGGTCTTACCTGTGGTTGATCCAGTGTGGCAGGTTGTAGTCATCCCCCAGTCGGGAGTCTCCAGGCACTGTCCTGTTGTGCAGCTTGTCAACATCACAGGGAAAACATACAGTAACAATCCAACACAAAATACAAAGATAGTGACATATTGTAGAAAATCATAACTCATAAACTGGTAGCAATAACAGACATTCTATATCTGCACATAAGACCTTGTTGTATTTTGTAGTTTATTTGAAAATACCAACTTTTCAAATACTCAAGGTAGTCGAATATAGTTTATATAGAGTTTCAACTAAAAGGCATTTATTTATGTATGATATTAAAATACAGGTCTGAGAAAACCATATAATATTTGAAGGTATTTGAAAACTTGCCGAATATTCGATGAAGAACCAAGTTAGTTAAATGAGTCAAAATATATTATCATAAACACATGCTTTGGATAGCTCTTAGATATGAATATGAATATAACCTAGAATTCAATACATGGAGGACATAGAATCCTCTCACCTTTAGAGTATACCACTTGTGCAGCATCAATATGATTGACAAAGGTAACTAACTAAGATAATACAGTAACACTTGACATCAAGTTCTTATACATATGTAGTAACTTAGTGATTATTACAACAGATGTTATTACATAGGACTTTGGAAATTGCTTTATAATTGTATAATAATGTAGTTACTACACAAGTAGAATAAAGAAGTCACTATTTCTTGTGTACAGTAGTTAAAAACTCTCAGCTCATTTATATGCAATTAAAATGCATTATGTACACTAATAAAATGTTTCTAAAAACGTAATTAGATTTTTATTAAAACAGGCACAAGAACAGTTTAATGTTAAGTGTTAATGAGGATGCTAACAGTAACAAAATATTGCTATTATTATGTGTCGAAAGGAAACTTTCCGAGATATGTATTTAAATAGTTTTAAAAAGTAGTAATTTTTGTGGATCTGTATTCAAATAGATGTAGTAACCGCCAAAGTAACTATTTGTTCCCCTTCCACAAAGCATAGTTAAAACAACTCTGCTGCACATCGACTTGAGTCCAAATAATTTGGTCATAATGAGGATTGGGGGGGTTAAGGGATTAAGAAATGTTTTATCCATGACTGAAACTTAAGTCGATCTCTAGAAAACTTTTTGGCTCGAGGGCCACATCGGGATTTCGAAATTCAAAAGAAGGGTCACGCATAGTGTGGCCTGTTATATGCGTCATCCATATAACAGAAATCAGTCGCAGTGAAGGAGAACTTTTCAGTCCATCTTACCTTAAATAGAGGCACTGCATGGAGTGGCTGCTCTCCCATACACACCAAGTCTACACCGATACCTGGCAAAGGAAAACAAATATGTCAGAATAATCACTTTAGTCCTATAACCTTCTAATAACAAATCATTTATGATCATCAACAACGTATATGACTGTCCATCCCATTCATGTTGTTAGAACTACCTACCGTTGTCAATCATGCGCTGCTTGGTTAGGATCATGAGCAGTCGGTCCACTTCAAACACACCCACCCCAGGGGTGATGACCACAGACATCTGACCGGTACGGTCAAAGTTGCGATTTATGTAGTGCTTGTCAAAGACTGTGAAAGGCAGAGGACCGTATTTTTGAAAGTCATAAGGAGACAAGATGATATGTGGCTCAATATGAACACTGAGCATCACACTGAATAACGAGCAGATGATGCACTCACCGTTGAAAGACAGGTTAATGGCCTCAAGGTAATTCCCCTGAGCAGCAGTAGAGTTATGGCCGGAGGGAAAACCAACTATCACAAAAGTAACCACATGTACACAAGTAAACATAAATAACAAAGTAATGTTCATAAGTGCCCTGCTCATAACGCAAAATGTACAAAGTTGTGCCTGATTCATTACCTGCTTCTTTTAGCCGCACCAAGATAGGATACTGGATGAAGAGTTTCTTGATGGTGACCAGTAGAGAGGTCCACTCATCACGTCTCTCAGTCTGAGCCACTACCCTACACAACACAAGAGAAACACCATGAGTCAGTCAGACCTTTGTCAGATGAGGGAAAGAGTTAAACTGATAACTACAGCTGAAATCATTAGACATACAAAAACAAACATCATGAAGATATAATTGAAATTGACAAAAATCATTAGGCTGAACGACAGTAAACCTGTAGAAATCTTCATAGAAACGGCCCTCATGGTCCTGTCTGATGGAACCTCTCAATATTTCAGGAAACTCCTCTATAGAAGATGGGAAGAAAAACAGAACATCTAAATCTAATAATAGCTAGCATGTGCTATTCCTGATGTCTCATGAAAACAGGAATAAAAGGCTCACCCAAGGTTTTAGCATTGTAGAAAGTGCGTGAGAAAAGCACCACTGTCACTTCATGGCTGCAATACCTCTCCTGAAAAAGTCAACAAAATCTCACCAGGATAAACAGCTTAAGAACCTATGCATCGTTTACTGCCCAGAAATGTGTTGATTAAGTTGAATTAATGGGTTTATGCATTGCAAGTGTGGCACAGAACATAAGTCACAAACCTTCCATTTGGCAAAAAGATCAGACAAAAAACCACTGACTGCCTTCTCAAAGTAGAGATCCCCTGAAAACAAACGAAAACTTTATTTTCCTCCTCATTGACAAATCACAGGGCTCATTGCTCAATGCCAATCTCAGTAAACCACCCACTCATTTCTTTGTCAAAATCAATTTGCGGGCCAGAAAAAGGGCAGTTATTTGAAAATATATAGGTCCATTAACATTTCTACATACTTTATATGTAGTTTTAGACATTCAAGTGTGGCCTGTTTGTTTTTTTAAATCCAAAATAATAACTCCCCCCATATTGTTTACTAAAACCCTCATGCATCATCCATATAACAGAAATCTGTCACAGTGACGGAGAACTTTAACCTCTTTTTATTTGGGTTCAGTCCATCTTACCTTAAATATTAGCACGCAGACTCAATCTCACACACTCAACAATACACATCTAGCCAAACCAACACCTGATAACCTGGGATAGAAGAGAAACTAACCGTAGATATCAAAGTCCCACATTTCGCAGCTCATCTGGATGAAGATGTACACCATGGCAGAGGTCGACCTGAACACCACCTGAATTAAACATCACAAATATGAAACGCATATGTATCGTAGGGAGACTGGAGTACATATTTATTAACTACATACAGTGTCCTGCAATATCTTAATAGTCAGTTATTTTGTAAGGTGACATTGCTCACCCTGGTGTCTTCACTGATGTAGCCACAGGTGACCTTCTCTCCTTTCACCCATAACTCACTGGCCTGGGCTCTGAGAGTATCAGAGAGAGGATACAAAGTAAGGGACAGAAACTCACATAATAAGATAAAACATATTTACACATGCAATAACATATGTATTATTACTAATATGTTAAGAATGGTATTGCATACCTGATGCCTGCAAATTCCACTTTCTGGGTCACGTAAGCACAGGTGCTCACCTAAGATAAATAGAGTGTTGATTAAGTTCTCATGGGCACCGATTAGGCTACCATTAACAAAACACCAATAGAATATACACAGGTATTCAAACAGACTCCCTCTCACCAGACTCTTCTTCAGTCGCCACATGTCTCCCCTTCCAATGTATTGGTCTTTGAAGGTGAGCTCTACGAGGTCCAGAGTTACATCCTACCACAGAAATCCATATACAGCATGAGCTCTCTTTAAAAATCAGCTTGAAAATGCAGAGTACTGTAATCCAATCAAATCCTATTGGAAATATGATGCATAGAAAAAACACCTTTGGATCCACAATGTTTACGATGACATCCTGGTATGCTCTGAGTTTGAAGGCTTGCGCCACCGTCTGGTCCACACTGATTGTCTCTGCAGGAGAGAATGAATACATTGTATTTAGGCTACAGATTTACTGATGAGCTTCCCTTGTGCATGTCATTTACAATCAAATGGGATATTGATCAGTTCATTAGCTAGGTTCTATAGGGCCTTCCCCTAAAACTGGAGGAAATTAGTCATGCTTTACCTTTCTGGAGGTCTTCTTTGAGACTCTTCACCTGCAGCAAGAGAGGGCTGTTGGAAAAATAAGATAATCTATCATAACTTTGGACCAATATATAGACCCAGGCAAAAGATAACTTCTTGGCATGCATGCTCACCTGTATTCATCTGTGGGGTGTGCAATCTCAATTATGTCCCCAAGGGAAACTTGAGGGAACACCTTGGGGTTCACCACCAGCTCATCGTCTGTGTATCAGGAGGGGTTATTGTCAGCATCCATTTCACCCAACACATGATAAAACACTGTGAACCGTTTTACACTGTCACTGAAAGGAATTCACTCACCACTGCCTCCAAAGCCTTTCTTGTGCACCACAAGTTTGTATGTTTTATTCTTCATGATGAACAAGCTAAAGAAGGCACACCGAATGCATGTTACCAATAATGCATGTTATCCAACCTTTAGGTTACACCCAGCTCTATCAAACCTAAGGAACGAGAAGTCCTGTAGACACAAATAACACCCTATTAGTAACACAGAGCTCCATGCATGTGACACTACTGACTTGACTGTCTCGTGATAGTTGCTAACGCGTTAGCTGCTACTGCTAACTTGTGAGCTTTTAGCAAGTTACCTCTACCTGGAAACACAACATGCGACAATGCACACATATGTTGGATGAGGTACAGACTTGCCTTTACAACGCATTAATATGAAAAATAGGTTAAACGTTATTGACATTAGACGTTTCGTATCTTGTTGTTTTTACAGCACAGCGATGGATCAACTTCCTGTAAAACATGGAGTATAACCGCCCACAGATTAAAAAGTCATTCAGCGATTGGTTTCTTGTCAGTTGTTGACGCTAGCTGATTGGGTGTTCCTCAATATAACGTACCAAGTGATACTGGCTACTGGGTGTGCTTCATTTTCATTCCCGTGCACTCTAGCACAGATGATCTATTATATTAAGCATGGCCGCTCTAACAATTAAAATAAATGTATTCATCAATGGAAGGCAGTCGGGAGGCAAGACCTTTCTCGACCTAGGTGAAGGTGAGACCATTCTAGACAATGTGAGGACAGATACTCTTGTGCAAAACAGGCACAACTGTTTCCACTAGTTACCACAGCCAGAAGTCAAAATTGTCTCGTACAAATTCATGAAAAATGTGATGTTTGATTTTAATTGAAGGTTAATGTTAGGCATAAGGTTAGCAGTGTGGTTAACTCCTATATACAGTGTTTTTTCATCCTACTTATATCAATACAATCGTAAAAACTTAATAATTACAAAACGTATAATTTGACCAAGTAAGAAAAAAGTAGCAAATAAGCCATTCCATTTTTTGTTAACCAAATTCGACAATCTCTCATTGACCTCCACACCACAAAAACGCCACCTGCTGAAGAGTTTGGGTCCAGTTATCACTTTCATTTCCTCTCTGACACTAGTCTCCCTTGGCCAGGGATGGAACTCAGTCTGGGTCTCAATTTACTGTTGCTGGGTAGAATAGTAGAATACACAATATGCAATTTCGAAATTTGGTTGTGCATCAACAGTTTGTCTCTTGTTATGTCAGTCACTGATAGTCACTCAATTATCCAATGTCAGCTAAAAATGTATAGATCGGTAAATTAGCCAGCTATCTAAACTTGTAGTAATCAAGGTCGAATTTGAGCCCCCATTGATTTTGTTAGACAGTCTCACTCAGATATCATATAAAAAACTGCAAACATTTCTCTCCATCCTATGGCATAATGTGTAGAATTTCACAAAATGTACATGAAATTAGTTCTACAATTGCTAAATCTTCTCTCCGCCCCATGGCAAAATAGAATTGCAGCAAAACAGCTTTAAAAAAGCTAAATTTTATCCACACCCAATGGCAAAAAGTGTAGAATTGCACAAAATTAACTCTAAACCTTTTTTTTTTTATCTCTCTGGGGGAGCAACTACGGCCCCTCATGATGACTTCAGATTATTTGTGGCCCCCACCTACATCAAAATTGCCCATCCCTGCCCTAGGCGGATGGGTTGCCTCCAATGGTTGCTTCCTACAATGTTAACTCTGGGCGGATATGACCCATCTATAGCCCGTTACACAATCGGGCGAAAGTAGGGAGGAGCACCCTTCTCAAATCGAACAGTAATATGCGCCGGTCGGTCATTTTGTCGACAAGGCAACATGGTTTCATTGTCCAGAAACATACAACATCTCTTTTCCATACAATAATAGTTTTTGTCAAAAGCAATTCCCTTTTTATGGGAAAACACAGAATCCTAGTAATTACTACACATGCTTAATTATGTCACTTTTGTTTTGAGACGACTTTGCAATGGGCTTTGATTAGGGCACCTGGCTCACGCCTGGGAGGCAGCCCGGTTTCAAATCGAATTTCAGCCGGTGCAAAACACTCCTACACATGCTCCCAAAAGATGATTGTTTGAATGTTTAGAATTTTAAGCTTGGAAAGAGACCGTTAAAACCAGAATTGTGACCACACACCCACTCCACTGAATAGCAGGCTAGTGATTGCTTTGCAATTCTTGCAGCTACCCACTGATTACTTCCAAACCACTCATTGTTGAATTTGCAATTTCCAGCACCGATACATTTTATCTATAATTTATCTTCATTATTTTTCTTCATATGACAAGGATTAAAAAAGATGTGGCAGTAGATTGTCGACTTGATTCATGATGATAACTGCTAGCTAAGATTTTGAAAGTATGATGTTGACATGATCAGCCCAATCAAAGCTACTGTAGATATAACGTGATTTGACATCATTTTATCTGTGGCCAATTACCTTGAGCCTTCTTGGATGGGCACTTCTAATGTAACTCTATGGTAGCACCCAAGTGTCTTGAATTTTCAAGCTCTACCCTTAGATTTGGCAGTAACACGAGTGATAGAACACTGAGCCAAACACGGCGCAACTAGAGAACATCACCAACCACTACGCTCCATATTTTCCGCTGGCTGCCCCACCACCACAGAAAGCACTGAGCTAGGCTGAAACATCTACATTTTGGAACTGCCTTACTAAAGAAAACAAAAAAGAGACCATGTTTGTATGCTGCTTTATTATTATTTAATTTTTTTACATTGCAAACTAATATGCGACACGTATTAATACCAAAATAACATGCAAAACAGGTAACCCCCCCAAAAAAAAAATTCAGAAAGATATTAAATCTACTTTTTGCACAGTGATGAATCCCTATCCATTTTAGCTGTCAGACATCTTGCATTTCCCACCATCGTTATTCTTCTTCGATTAGGTTTAACAGCAGTTGGCTTCCAATAAATGTTGCATTACCGCCACCTACTAGACTGGAGTAACCCTTTTACATTGATTGATTTTTTTTGTTGTTCAAAAAATTTACAAATCAACAAATACCCTACACGTACTAAAAACCCACCTCCCTACTCCACTATTTAAAACTATCTAGTCCTCCCCAACATCTTTGCAGGAACAAGTCGTTTGTATGTACCGTGGCCAAATTAAGTAGATGACAGCGCGTCACAGTGCGACCAAAACAAAGATCTACAAACATGCAAGAGGCATCACTCGACGCCAAAACATGGATTTAATATAATTCTGCATTGTGTCTGGTTTTTGGGGAACCACATGCAACAAGACACGGACATTTATAAGACACACTTTTCTTCCGAATCGTGATAGAAGTATCGCAAAGCACAGGGTTAGTTGAACAATTCCTAGCTAGCGACGCGGTTACGCAGCATCACATATCTGGTTACACATTTTTTTAGCTTATTGAACCTGTCCTCCATTGAGGTGATTCTTTAAGTGCATGCATTTGTATTTTTTGAATTTACTGTTTTTTTTAAATGCAGTGGCTAACTGTTTTTTATTTTCTTTAATGCTGAATTGTTTTGTCACTGTTTTTGGTCAGTTGTTAACTCGGTCAGCAACTAGCTCTGTAGCATTTTACAAAGTGAGAGCCATCCAGTGAAAGGAACTGAGATATGTAGATGTTATGAAGACCCATACAAAAATATTAAACTTTATTTTGATTAGGGGTAATGTCTTCCACCAGCCAGCTCTGTCTCTGTGCAGAAACAATTCAGCCTAGGAACGAGGTTAGCAGTAATACAAATAAAAATATGCAATCAAATTACTGGAAATGTATCTGCAGAATGTTAGGGCTACACAGTACATAATGATAATACAGTATATTACATAAACTATCAAACCACTTATTCTACAAATGAGTCTGAAATGCACCCTAATTTCAATAATTGGACAAAATACTGAATTCATACAATACTTTACAATGCATAAAATAAAGGTCATTGATGACCGGATTAAAATCAAGGAAGTTGATACATTACATCACAAAACAGCAGTACTAAATTATGATTATAGAGGCTGTAGACTCTTGTGTGTCCACGTATGAATGATATCAGTGAAGACTGAGAAATAGAAGCACATGTCAGTCACAGCTCTTTCCACTATTTCAACATCTTTCTCCACATCTCGCTCTCCTTCTCTTGACTTCAAATCCTCTTCTCTTTTCTCAGCAGCAATTCGTATTCACTGCTTTGGACTGGGGCTCCTCCAGGTTGGCTCTGTCAGATTCTAAAGGGGAAGATACCAAGAACATCAATACAGAGTATTGTGATTTACAACCTCAATGCAAGTCCAATCTGAGAGATGAGCAACTGACAACATTTTTATTCCCAAAGCTCCATTATTTTCCTCTCTATATATTTCCCTCCACCTACACTCTCTGACCCAAACCCCTCTGTTGTCCCTTGAGTTGTCTCTTACTGATGCTGTCTCCTCCTCCTATTCCAGTGGAGGTGATCTCTCTCTCCATGTCCTTCAGTACAGAGTCTTCAAAGGCCAGAGATGCCACCCGGAAGAAGAACCCCTGCACGTTCTCCCCTACAACATAGTCACACCGATAGTGAGTGTCATTATCACATAATCAAAATGCTTATTTACAGTAACAAGACCAGCAGCTGCATTGATTGCACACGGCCCAGACATAATTCCCACATTCCATACAGTGAAACAGCTACACCTCTGATTTCACAATAAGCACATTGCACATCTGGAGACCATCTATACGTAATTATCCTGTGGTCTCTAAAACCACAGCTATGCTAATTTCAACATGAACATTGCAATGAAGTCATGGTGTCATGTTATAATAGAGGTCTTTGCTCCAGTCTGTACCTGTCTTGGACGAAACAGACCAAAACTCAGCTTTCATTTCATCTGCCATCTTGATGGCGTCTCGCTCTGTCCTCTGGCGCTCCTCTGGAGCCTTGGGCACAGAGAAAAGATTCAGCAATTGTATTTGAAAGCATAGAAAGGAGCCAAAAGACAGCTAACAGGATAATGTTCTTCATTACAGATATGACAAAAGCATATTATAGACTTATGTGTGCCTATCTATTTACAGTAGCCTATCTATCTGTCAGGAACCATGTACATGTTTGCGCACTCACAAGTAGGTCACTCTTGGTTCCAACCAGGAAAACAGAACAGGAGCCAGGTTCATTCTCCCTCATGGCTTCATCTAACCACTGCCTGTGAGATAAAGGGACATTTCATTTGAGATTGTTCTGATTTATCTTTGTGCTCGCTCTTGACTTTATAATCTATTAAATAAACCTACCATGTGTGCTCCAAGGTCTTAATGTCTGCCATGTCAAATACTGTGATTATCACTGTAATAAAAACACAGAGGCTTGGATACAGCAACAGTGAACTCCTCAGGGTTTCCATATTCTTCAGTGGCTGCGTTTACACAGGCAGCCCAATTCTGATATTTTTTTCACTCATTGATCTTTTGCCCAATCACATCAGATCTTTTCACATCAGATCTTTTCACATCAGATCGTTTTCTGAGCTGATCTGATTGGTCAAAAGACCAATTAGGCCAGACAAAATTGATTCACTGTTTAACGGATTTCCCCACCAGAAAAATTAGGCGAGCCAGCGGAAAACAATAATATATATATATATATATATATATATATACTGTATATATACATATATATACACTGGGGGCCAAAAGTTTGGAATATTACTCATTCAAGGGTTTTTCTTTATTTGCACTATTTTTTACATTGTAGAATAAAATTGAAGACATCAAAACTATCTCATAACACATATGGAATCATGTAGTAACCAAAAAAGTGTTAAACAAATCAAAATATATTTTATATTTGAGATTCTTCAAAGTAGCCAACCTTTACCTTGATGACAGCTTTGCACACTCATGGCATTCTCTCAACCAGTTTCATGAGGACCGCCACAGGAATGGAAGACCCAGAAATACCTCTGCTACAGAGGATAAGTTCATTAGAGTTACCAGCCTCAGATTGCAGCCCAAATAAATGCTTCACAGAATTCAAGTAACAGACACATCTCAACATCAACTGTTCAGAGGAGACTGTGTGAATCAGGCCTTCATGGTCGAATTGCTGCAAAGAAACCACTACTAAAGGACAGCAATAAGAAGAGACTTGCTTGGGTCAAGAAACACGAGCAATGGACATTAGACCGGACTGCAGTGAAGGAAAAGCAGCCAACAAGTGCTCAGCATATGTGGGAACTCCTTCAAGAACGATGGAAAAGTATCCAGGTGAAGCTGGTTGAGAGAATGCCAAGAGTGTGTAAAGCCATCATCAAGGCAAAGGGTGGCTACTTTGAAGAATGCAATGCAATGATGAGCCAAGATCGAAAATTGAGGTAAAATACAAAACAATTGATAATAATAGGACTATGAAATAGGTTGCAAAGGAGTGTCATGAGTGTGCAAAGCTGTCATCAAGGCAAGGGGTGGCTATGAAGAAGAATCTCAAATATAAAATTGATTTTGATTTGTTTAACACTTTTTTGGTTACTACATGATTCCATATGTGTTATGTCATAATTTTGATGTCTTCACTTTTATTTTACAATGTAAAAAATAGTGCAAATAAAGAAAAACCCTTGAATGAGTAATATTCCAAACTTTTGGCCCACAGTGTATATACTGTATATATATATACACACTACCGTTCAAAAGTTTGGGGCCTTCATTTCTCAGAACAAGAATAGACTGACGAGTTTCAGAAGAAAGTTCTTTGTTTCTGGACATTTTGAGCCTGTAATCGAACCCACAAATGCTGATGCTCCAGATACTCAACTAGTCTAAAGGCGGACAGTTTTATTGCTTCTTTAATTAGCACAACAGTTTTCAGCTGTGCTAACATAATTGCAAAAGGGTTTTCTAATAATCAATTAGCCTTTTAAAATGATAAACTTGGATTAGCTAACACAACGTGCCACTGGAACACAGGAGTGATGGTTGCTGTTAATGGGCCTCTGTACACCTATGTTGAGAGCAGACAGTGCATTATAAACAAAGAGACGCATATATTGGCCAAAAAATAACACATCTGATTATTTTTTATTTTTTTCGGGGTGTGGAGAAAAGTGAGGCGGGGCATCCGTGAAACAGTAAGGCCGGACAAAGTTGTATTACTGTTTAACGGATGCCCCGCCTCACTTTTCTCCACACCCCAAATTATATATATTTTTTAATCAGATGTGTTATTTTTTTGCCAATATATGCGGCTCTTTGTTTATAATGCACTGTCCGCTCTCCCTTGAGGCTTTCCCAAGTTGATGCCCAAGAGACCAAACAGCCTCAGATCACGTGCTCAGATCATGTTAAATGTGGGACGTACCTCATTAAAGGTAAACGTGGGAGTACCTCATTATAAACAAACAGTCGGTTAGAAGCGATCAATAGACAACAATGTAATTGAACCAGAGATCAAGGCATTCATCAGCAAAGATGCAGTGCAAGCTGATAGTATTTTGGACAACCAAATTGAAGTCAAAATGATTGGTGAAATCGAAGTGTGTCAGCTGTATGGTGATTATCGATTCATAACTTACATTTTACCGGTACTACCAGTAGTAGTAGGCCAACCGATAGCACTACAACGAAATGCGTTTGAAGTGATGATGCACCGCCAAGAACAGCTAGCATGTCCAGCAAAGTACATCGCCAGTGGCACACACACACTTTGTGCAGATCGAAGGAGGATGCGGTGAGCAAAGTTACTGGGCTCGAATTGAGTCACCTTGCTCTATAGATTGATGCTTCTAATTGTGCATGTTATAAACAAAACATAATATTTGGATGATGATAGGTTATACTCTACGGCTGGATTTATGTATTTTTTGCAATGCTACATTAATTTGTCAGACCTAACTTGATTGACCGTCTTTCTTCAAGGCCTAGTCTATGAGGCCTAATCATATTTGTATAAATATTCTATTAATGCCTAGGTTATAGAGATGCATTCAGGTAATAAACTCATTATTATGCATCAACATTTGAATTTGATTGCAATTATTTATATTATTTATTATTATTCATTCTTGAATTTGTTAAGCTATACAATTAAGTAGATTAATGAACTGATAATACATTCATACGTTACTTTTTTTCCAATAACCTTTGAATGTGATATTGCATTCTATTATACATCCTATGTGAATAATGTTAATTTGTGTATTAATAATAATAATCTGAAAATCAGTCTGAAATTGAATATTTATCCTATTGTTCTTGTCCATATAGCCTAGGACAATGTGGTAAAGTACTGTTATTCCTTATCCACTTAATGTATTATTTATGTATTTCATTTTTTTCGCTCGCTTGCCTCACTTTTCTGGGGGGGGGGGGGGGGGGGGCGGGGGGGGATCCGTTAAACAGTGAATCAATTTTTGTCATTCAACTTTGTCCGGCCTTAGATCAGAATCGGTCTGCCTGTGTAAATGCAGCCAAAGGCATCTCACTGGCTGTCTCAGTATTACCCTGAGCTCCTCTGTAGTATGCTGAAGCGATGCATTTGAATTTTTCCTGGCCAGCTGTGTCCCAGCTATGTAGAGAAAGAGAAGGGGAAAAGTCCCCTTTGAATACAAGTAAAGAATCACAAGTCTCTAATGAAATAATAAAGCACATTATCAAACTGAAACCAGAGCATGACCCTCACTCACATCTGAAGGGAGAATGGAGCTCCTGAGAGCTCAAACCTCTCAATCTCAAAGTCCACTCCTATGGTGGCCTTGTAGTCTCTGTCAAATACATCTTTGCAGAACCTGAAAGTGCAGCACATTATATACAAACATGTTAGGAGGCTGTTTACCACCTAAAAGGAAGATGATATAGCAGCCTGGTCGCAAGCTGAATACTTTACCGGTTAATTAGGCAGGTCTTGCCCACATTAAGGTCACCAACAACCACTGCTTTGGACATCTTCAGTCTGTCCCATCTTCAAAGGAAATATTGAACAGCTAAATCCACTGTTGCTTTTCCAGATAAATCCAATACAAATCAATCAGTGAATCAGTCAGACATGAATCAATCCATCTAACCAGGCAACTCACCTCTGATGCCTGTCGGCTCTGTCTTTACAGGCAGCCTTGGCCTGAGTATCCCAGTCCTCCTTAATCTGCAGACAGGCCTGTGGAGTGTAACACTGGAAACAACAGTAGCACAAACATGAACAGACATCACTCTCTGATGTACAATCACACAGAAGAGTTTAAATGCATTGTTTGGTATCTGTAAAGAAAACAATAATACAGCACTGACTTTTCTTTGGTTATGAGCTTCCATCTGACATACTGAAGGCATTTTTAATAGTGTGCCATGAAAATACCAGCTGTCTACGAAGTCTTGCTGTTCCAGTTATTCCTGCTGACATTACTCATATCCAGCCTTGAAAAATGTCACTCAAACTCCCCTGAACTTTCAATTTAATCTACTTTTGAAAAGGCGCCAAGAGACTGTGTGGGAAAATAGCTACATCCTTCCGTATTAGGAATACAGTATGTCTGCCGCATCCTCTGAAGTTTTTGCAGCCCTGGCAATTTACGTCTTCACTACTCATTTGATTTGACCATTTAAAATACACCAGGCAACGGATACATATGCCAAAAATGTCAAGGATACATACACAAAGAAGTCAAGAGACTTGTTTCTATTGTGGTCCTCATATCTACTCAGAATACTGTCCTGAGGAAGGAGTTTAGGCGTCACTGCATGTTGTGAGAACTGTTGTGAGAACTTAAGAGTTGAGCCTAAACAGCAGCAGCTGATGGAGAGGCCTCCTTGGGTACGGTAGGTTACTAGAAAACATTAACATTAACTTTATTAGTGCTGTTTTCAGAAATAGCCATCCTGTGATCTCACACACTCAATCAGACAACTGTAAGTCCCTGTGTGGATGTCACACGGTTTCAATAACTAGGAGCTCATCAACCACATACTCTTGCCCCCTCCATTCCAAACTGTTTTGCTAGACAGCACTTGTGACTTTTAACAACGGTATACCAAAGTCACTAAAACGTTATGCTAGCTTTTGAGTTGATCCAGACGGCCAGCTGGCTGGTAGTGTGTTCAGGTACCTTTGGGAACTTGGATATGACCCTGTCTCTGCTCACAGGTGGTGGGAAGTGCATCATCCCGTTCCTCATCTCCTGCATTATGGTAAGGCTGTGTGGTGGTCCACCTGTGAACGAGAATCCTGGCCATGACCAGTGCAATTTACTGATTACCTATATTAATTCCCATGCCATAAGTGTTCATATTCCTGTGAAGGGTGCACCCCTTCTCTAAAACACACTGAAACACTGCAGTATGCTTATTCAAACATCAATAACCATACTGCAGTGTTTTTGTGTGTTTTAGAGAAGGGGGTTCACATTCTTTATTATGTAGGCAATGTAGGGCAGTGCACAAATTAGGCTACAGCGGCCTAAGGTTAACCTCAAGTGTCCTTATAATTAGATAGGCTACGGCTACATAAAGCTATGAAAATGACTCAACGATAACATTTCTCAGATGAACAAAAACCGTATGTTCTGCGACAGTGATAATATAAAACACTAGAAGTGTGGGAATCTAGACTTGTGTTGTGCAAGTACTGTGGTGGAAACTAGCTATGATGACTGTCTACTCTTCCATTTTCTAGAACACAATGTGGCTACGCTACAATATAGCAAGTCGCAATGAAATGTCAAAATTTGTCAATGAAAGTACTCGCAACATAGTACCGTGTACCTTGAAATCAAGAATGATGTGTAAGCTACTTACGGATTCTTGTGTGCAGTTGTTGCTGGTAAAAAAATGGTTCACTTCAATCTCGAGCTGCATGCATCAGATCTAGCCCGCATCTCCATGACAACTACCTTTCCGTGTCCTACGGGGATAGTAGTCATGTGATAAAAGCATGGCAGCCAGGCACAAACGTGTAAGTTAAACGATTTTTAGGCTCTTAAGATGTCACATATATCGAGTGGAATGTGGCCATTCTAACAAACAACATGTGTTGGATTTTCAAGTAGCTAGAATCATGTAGAATTCTAAATGACGTTAGGTCTATGCGGGTATTCGGAATCTGCTCCTCAGCATACAAGGGCCGTGTGCAACTAGCTGCAGTCTATTCCATCTATTCGCATTGATGAGCAATCCAGGCAAGAACAGTAAAGAAACTGACGTATGTGTTTGGTTTTGTTGCTAGTAATATGCACTTTCTGTAGCAAGAATAGTGGTTAATCTCTTTCTCCACCCTCTTCTCTAGTCAGTATGGTTGAACACACAAGCTCTAAAAAGGATACAGAGAAAAATGTAATTGATTGCCCAGGACCTCCAGGTGACTGCAGATGAAACTGTCTGTTTGATGGCAGTGAATAAGACCAATCATTGAAATGATCAATAGCTCTGAGAGATTTAATTTCCCTCTCTCATTAAGAATTGATT
Source organism: Thymallus thymallus (assembly GCA_023634145.1). Taxonomy (NCBI): domain Eukaryota; kingdom Metazoa; phylum Chordata; class Actinopteri; order Salmoniformes; family Salmonidae; genus Thymallus; species Thymallus thymallus. Next base: position 27,852,681 of record CM042403.1, on the reverse strand, counting down.
GGCTATAGAGAGTCGCTCATCAGCTGGAAGAGTCTCAGTGGGGAGACATGTAGAGGCCACTCACTGCTCAGCACTGTTTCTGAGTGGGCACATGTAGGCAATTATCTGGCTGGTGGGGGGTGGGCAATGTTACATACATTTATTAAATAATATCCAACCTCTGTTCTCAGACAGGTGTCTTCTCAGTATGCTGTAAATCCGTCACTGCTGCATTGTCTAACATTCTCCATTCTCACCCACGGGGAGGCAGCAGAGGTCTAGATACAGAGCCACCCATGTATACTGCTGGCTGTCATGCAAAACCAGTTTGGTTTTTTCACCACTTACTACTTACATTATCCTCCTATCTTATAATTATAAAGGATTGTCCAACTGTCAAGTAGGTTCCAGGCCTGGAGCCTTAATAGGATCTGTGCCAAAGTTTTGCCAGTGCCAACTAATGTCCTCTTTATGTCCACTAACCCAAATGCATGTGATATAATAGCTCATTCTCACCCAAGGTGTAATTCCATTTAATCACTTATCAATAATCATGGGCTGTAAGGGGCTTAATTGCACCCCTCACATCCCTAACATTATTGTTATCAGTGACAGAGACAGGACAGACAGGTGGCAGATAGGCACTTTAGCAAAGGACTATATCACACTGTCTGGAAGATGACTTTTCAATAGACATTCATATGTCCTCTCTGACTTTGAGCATAGAACTTGGGCCTGTTATTGTGTTTGTTTCATGAAAATATTATGCATGCTCAACCCATCTGTTGGCAAAGGGCATCTTCTGTTACTACTGCACTTTACTGTGATCGTTTGAGCACAGTCTTTTGAGGTGCAAATTGCACAGAAATCTATACATCTTTTTGTAATCCCATGGAGTTACAACAATAAGATACAAAGAAAATAAATATATAAAGCCACTTACACTTTAGCACACAATGCATTTCAACACCAGTAGATGCCTTAAGACCATTTCTGGTGGAAACACAAAGCATGCTCCAGAAACGTTGCTCTAGACTCTCAATGTTAAAATTCCTAACAATTTGTGAGTGCAAAACTAGTTTCCATGTATGTCTGCTCTCTTTGTTCCCCATTGTTTCCACTTTACCACCAACAACATTGGGAACATTTATACTGTAGATGGTCAATCTGCTGTAGACACCACAGTGGTTCTTGCCTTTGCTATGGAATCTTTAAAAAATAAATATAAATAAATAACCTTTATTTAACTAGGCAAGTCAGTTAAGAACAAATTCTTATTTACAATGATGGCCTACACCGGCCAAACTCGGACGACAGTCTACTGTAAGACATTTTGACTGAAGCTTTTAAATTATAGATGGATGATTGAGAACATTGATGGTCCTGTATGTTTGTTCTCTATATGCTTTCAATTATACACCCATAACCAGCTCTCCTCTCATCCAGTAACTCAAATGTTTTCTGTAGAGGAGAGTGGGGTAAGTTGAGCTAAAGGGGTAAGTTGAGCTACCCTTGTTTCTAGGAAACCAGACTGAAAATTCATAATTTGACCTAATGTTTAAGAAGAGGTTATCATTTCATGGAGTCTGTGAAGGAGGAAACCACATGGAAAAGTGGTAAGCGAGTTAGGTAAAAAAAAAGATTTCCACCAAGTCAAATACTGTCAGGCTCTGGCCATAGAGAAGCCTAGTTGCTTCTCTATGTAGCTATGGTCAGAGTCTGACAGTGTTTTTCTTTTCTGTTTCTGTGTGGGTTTTGGGTGGATCCCTAATTAGAGGCAGCTGCACCGCATTTTCTCTAATTAGGGATCTTATATATGTTAGTCTGTCCTTCACTCTGGTGTGGGTCGTTATCGTTATATGTCGCAGTCACGGTGTATGTAAGTGTGCTTTTGTTACGTCCGTTCATTTCGTGTTTGTTTTGTAAACGTGACGTTTTTGTACATTCGTGTGTTTGTTTGATGTTAGTTCGTTCATTTTTGTAAACTTAGATTACATAGTAATATAAAGTAAGCAAAATGTCGAACTACTATCCCTGCGCTGCGCCTTGGTCATTCCCACACCCACATCGTGACAGAACGACCCACCACTACCAGAACAAGCAGCGTAACTGGGGAGAGACGGAGAGAGAGGAGGTGCAGCCGCGTTATGCGCGACGCGCGAGACGGGGAAACGCCCGCAATAAACCCCAAGAAAATTTCGGGGAGGGGCTATGGGGGTGGTCTGGCCGCGAAGAAGACGAGCCAGTACCACTCCCCATATGGAGCATGGGGAGGCCGAAGTACCAATGGGGGGCTCAGAGCAAGGAGCAGGAGGTTTATTTAGAGGAGTATTGGAGGAATTGAGGGAGATAGAGATAGAGGTCGAGAGGGAGATGATGGAGTGGTCCAATCCGGGTCCGATCGTCTACTCCACTCCCGTGCCGAAGCAGTCCGCTCCACCGATGCCCAGTCCGGGTCCGGTCGTCTACTCCACCCCCATGCCAGAGCAGTCTGCTCCACCGGTGCCCAGTCTGGGTCCGGACCTCTACTCTACTCCCCGCATCCGACCTCCAGTGAGTGCGCCCAGCCAGGTGCTTCCAGTGCCGGCTCCACGCACCCGACCTCCGGTCCGCCTTCCCAGTCCGGTACCTCCCATGCCAGAGCAGTCCACTTCACCGATGTCCAGTCCGGGTCCGGACCTCTGCCCTACTCCCCGCACCCAACCTCCAGTGCGTGCGCCCAGCCAGGTGCTTCCAGTGCCAGCAGCCCGCAACCTCCAGCGAAGGTCCGCAGCCCGCAACCTCCATCGAAGGTCAGCAGCCCGCCACCTCCAGCGAAGGTCAGCAGCCCGCAACCTCCAGCGAAGGTCAGCAGCCCGCAACCTCCAGCGAAGGTCAGCAGCCCGCAACCTCCAGCGAAGGTCAGCAGCCCTGAACCTCCAGCGAAGGTCAGCAGCCCTGAACATCCAACGAAGGTCAGCAGCCCTGAACCTCCAGCGAAGGTGAGCAGCCCTGAACCTCCAGCGAAGGTCAGCAGCCCTGAGCCTCCAGCCACAGCCCAAGGCCTGGAACCTTCAGCTACGGTGCTCAGCCCGGGGTCAGCCGTCTGCTACGCTCCATTGCCAGAGCAGTCCGCTCCACCGGTGCCCAATCCGGGTCCAGCCATCTGCTCCGCCCCAGTGCCAGAGCAGTCCGCTCCACCGGTACCCATTCCGGGTCCAGCCGTCTGCTCCGCTCCAGTGCCAGAGCAGTCTGCCCTACCGGTGCCCAATCCGGGTCCAGCCGTCTGCTCCGCTCCAGAGCCAGAGCAGTCCGCTCCACCGGTGCCCAATCAGGGTCCAGCCGTCTGCTCCGCCCCAGTGCCAGAGCAGTCCGCTCCACCGGTACCCATTCCGGGTTCAGCCGTCTGCCCCGCTCCAGAGCCTGAGCAGTCGGCTCCACCGGTACCCATTCCGGGTCCAGCCGTCTGCTCCTCCCCAGTGCCAGAGCGGTCCGCTCCACCGGTACCCATTCCGATTCCAACCGTCTGCTCCGCCCCAGTGCCAGAGCGGTCCGCTCCACCAGCACCCATTCCGGGTCCAGCCGTCTGCTCCGCCTCAGTGCCAGAGCAGTCCGCTCCACCGGCACCCATTCCGGGTCCAGCCGTCTGCTCCGCCTCAGTGCCAGAGCAGTCCGCTCCACCGGTACCCATTCCGGGTCCAGCCGTCTGCTCCGCCCCAGTGCCAGAGCAGTCCGCCCCACCGGTGCCCAGTCCAGGTCCCGGTTGTTTTCCCCGCTCCATGGCCGGAGCCGTTTACCCCACCGGTGCCCAGTCCGGGCCCGGTTAATTGCTCAGCTCCATGGCCGGAGCCGTTTGCCCCACCGGTGCCCAGTCCTGGCCCGGTTGTTTTCCCCGCTCCATGGCCGGAGCCGTTTACCCCACCAGTGCCCAGTCCGGGCCCGGTTGTTTTCCCCGCTCCATGGCCGGAGCCGTTTGCCCCACCGGGGCCCAGTCCGGGCCCGGTTGTTTTCCCCGCTCCATGGCCGGAGCCGTTTACCCCATCGGTGCCCAGTCCGGGCCCGGTTAAATGTCCCGCTCCATGGCCGGAGCCGTTGGCCCCACCGGTGCCCAGTCCAGGAACGGTTGTTTTCCCCGCTCCATGGCCGTAGCCGTTTGCCCCACCGGTACCCAGCCCGGGCCCGGTTATAAGGAAGGGGCATGGGAGAAAACTGTCCACTTTGCCGGAGCCAGAGCCGCCCCCGATGGACTAGTCTTCCCTCCCTATTAACCCCCCCTTGTATTTGTGTGGTTTTTTTTGGGCGTCCGGGAGTCCGCGCCTTGGGGGGGGGGGGGGTACTGTCAGGCTCTGGCCATAGAGAAGCCTAGTTGCTTCTCTATGTAGCTATGGTCAGAGTCTGACAGTGTCTTTCTTTTCTGTTTCTGTGTGGGTTTTGGGTGGATCCCTAATTAGAGGCAACTACACCGCATTGTCTCTAATTAGGGATCTTATATATGTTAGTCTTTCCTTCACTCTGGTGTGGGTCGTTATCGTTATATGTCTCAGTCACGGTGTATGTAAGTGTGCTTTTGTTACGTCCGTTCATTTCGTGTTTGTTTTGTGAACGTGACGTTTTTGTACATTCGTGTGTTTGTTTGATGTTAGTTCGTTCATTTTTGTAAACTTAGATTACATAGTAATATAAAGTAAGTAAAATGTCGAACTACTATCCCTGCGCTGCGCCTTGGTCATTCCCACACCCACATCGTGACAAATACATTTATTGTGTTGGTGTCTGTTCAATATGTCCTGAATCTAGAATGAAAGTGCATCCTTGTAGTTGTGTGGGCTAATATAGTCAAAATGTTTGCCTTGGTGTATGTTGAGCCAATAGCAAGTTTAGCAAATGTAAGTGTTTTCTTCCCAGGCGTTATCACTGGGATATGAAGTCTATGGCCTATGTTAAAAGTGTAAAAAAAAAAAGTACAAAGTATTTGTTAGGTGTTAAGCCTGTGTTAAATATGTTTAAAAATACTTAAAAGCAACTGTGATTGTGTTGAATTGTGTTTGGGGAATAAAGATGGACATAATATTTCATTCAGTACAGAAATCTGTAGGCAGCATAACTTACCCGATACCCGGGGTAAGTTCTGCCAAGAGACCACTTTTTTTAAACAAGCTTTGTTTTCAAAACTGTAATGTTTACATTAATTCCAATTATTTTCAGGGTTACATTTGAGTAATTTAGCAGAAATTCTTATCCAAAGCAACTAACATTAGCAATTGGAGTTAAGTGCCTTGTTCAAGGGCACATCAACAGATTTTCAACTAGTTGGCTTGGGGATTTGAACCAGCAACTTTTCAGTTACTGGTCCAATGCACTTAACTACTAGGCTACCAAGAAATATACAACATCCTGAAATATATGTAGATATTTTTGTTAGAATGAATACTATCTTTCTTACTTAGATGTGTGTGTGTTATATGTTGTGAAACTTTTAGACATTATTGTTAGATAGTACTGCACTGTCGGAGCTAGAAGCACAAGCATTTCGCTACACTCGCAATAACATCTGCTAACCATCTGTATGAGACCAATAGAATTTGATTTGATTTGATATATTTCCCTCGACAGAGTGATGCTGAATGTAAAAAAATTACCCCACTCTCTTATTCTGTCAGTATCACTCATGACAGTCACAAGATATGGTTTCAGCAGGCCTCTGATTTCTTTGCACTGGAATTAATTTATTTTTACAACTCAAACAAATGCCCACTATTACTATTACTCCATAACCATACTCACAAAAATAGTAGACTTGATGGAGACTCTCTCTCGCTCTCTCTCTAAATGAGGCTTTGATCTCAACCAGGTTAAAACCATATACAGCTACAGGGTCAGCAGGTCAGGGTTGAGATGAAGTAATCAGTCAGGGATCTGACAGCCAATGTCTGGAATGGTAAACTCTGGTCACTTGCTGAGGCTCAGACTGAGCATCCTTTCCCTCAGAGCTGCATACTTCATCAGCATAATTTGAGATGTAGAAATTAGGGAGGATATATACCATGCTCCCACCCATCCAGGACATCTACTCAAACCGGTTCCTGAGGTAGGCACGCAGCATCATCAAAGACCCCACACACCCCAGCCACGAGCTGTTCACTCTCTTACTGTCAGGCAGACAGTATCTGAGCATGAGGTCCGATACCAACAGGCTCAAAGGCAGTTTCTATCTACAAGCCATCAGACTGCTGAAGACTTGAACTGGACTGACCAACTGCTCTGATTCTCCGCACACAGACATACACACACACATATACAGTACATTCATGCTACACACATCACAACTGCTGCTACCAGACTTATTATATTGATCAGTTTATACACTGCCCCCCCCCTTCCCCAATACACGTGAAAATATTGGACTATAAATGGTGCCTTCCTGTAATATAATGATGTTAAAATATTTATTATATTCTACTTAGCAATTTACTTTATGTTCGTATTCTTATCTTTTATTATTTGTTATTGCATTGTCGAGAAGGAACTTGCAAGTGAGCATTTCGTTGTACGATGTGTATCCTGTACACACAACTAATAGAAACTTGATACATTATTGATTCAAATGCATTGCATTTCAACACATTTTAATACATTATTATTTGATGAGCTGGAACAGAAATGTCTCTATTTTTTTTTAGCAACATCAATCATTCCATGTGAGCTTACTTAATAATGAAGCAATAATGCATAGATTCTGCTGCTATACATTTTATGTAAAGGCCGGTTTATACTTGGTCAAACGACATGTAGTCTATAGACAATCAGAAAGCGACAAGTGTCGCTGGTCAAACAACATTTATACTCAGGTGGAATGTCTGTAGATTGTCGCTGCGACTGTCGGTCACTTTTTTAGCACTGACATGAAAAAAAGTTTAAAGGCTGGTTTACAGTCCATCTATCAACATATTTGTAGACAATTGTCATAGCGACATCATGAACATTCTATTGTCGTCCGACACCAAACTTCATCATTATGACACAAAATGACAGCCACTGCATGACATCAGCAGCCAGGTGCTCCAAATAGCATACATTCTCTATTTTAGCACCAATAAACCCATCCTTTTAAAAATGAATTTGGTAAATGTCAACCTAGCAGCAAGCCAGGCAACTAAAATCAGTTTTCTAAACAATGTTTTGGTTTGTTGCTAGCTAGTTCGCTAGCTGGAAAGCCAGTTCAAATAATGACCAGAGGATAGCTGACAACATCTTAACTTTAGCAACTTTTTATTCATTATTACAAGAAATGGAACCCACAACAACATTATAATTTGCAAGGTAATGGCGAGCTTACAGAAAATAACTTACTGCCACAGTGTGACAAAATAAAAGTAGCTCATTCTATCTGAGAATTTTATACATCCTGCATCATCTTGTCACAGGAGGATTTGGGCTGGTTGCTGTGGCAGTCCGGTAACCATGACAATGGACCTTACGACAGTCGTAGAGATGTAACTTTTTTCATATCTGTGCGACAAGAAAACTGACAGTCGCAGCGACGGTCTACAGACATTCCTCTAAGTATAAATGAAATGTCGTTTTGACCAGTGACACTTGGCGCATTCTAACTGGCTACAAACGTGTTGTTAGACCAAGTATAAACCGGCCTTTCATAACGACAATGACAAGTTCGATGACAGACGACAATAGAATGTTCATGATGTCGCTACGACAATGGTCTACAGACATGTCAATGGACTGACTGTAAACCAGCTTTAAGAAGCAGGCGTTGTAGATGGCCAAACAATGAACCGTGGAACCATTAGCAGTAGGAAGGGAGTCATACAGGGTTTGTGCTCTTGAGTGGAATGTGTGGCTATCCCAACCGCCTCTGCCACCCTGTCAAATCTGCTGCAACAATTTATCACATAAATCAATTTACCCGTAATTTAATTGCCTACTCTAATTGTGTGTTCATTATTTGTCCCTCCCTGGAAGTGTAGCATGGTGGAACAGAGAAGAATAGTCTCTTTGATGGTGTTTTAGGAGAGAAGAGAGATGGTTTAGGAACAGCATGTCCCACTCAAAAAAATTGAAAATATTTGTTTTGTTGGCGGGTGTGGTGCGAGATTAGAATTAAAGGCATAAAAGACAGTAAAACATAATACCGGTGCTTCATCAGCGGTGTGTGGAACATGTTCTCATAAACATAGTACTGTGTACTGTATTTCATTGTATACTCCCACCCTGCCCATGACCACCCAAAAACACATTCTCCGCATACACAGAATTTGCATAATTCATTTTATTTATTATTATTTTTCTTTTTATAGTTCTGGCTAAATTGGTTGTTTTTTGTTGAAGTGAACATCCTGTAAAGTCAAGCCTGAAGCCCTTAGCTGAGTTGTTTGCACTTCATCCTCTTTGTTGAAAAGGTGAGGGTTGGAGAGGAGAGAAGTAGAGCAAGGCCTTCCTCCCTCTCTCACTCACTCACTCTCTCTCTCACTTACTGCATTCCAACTCAACCTTTTATTTATCGTTTTAACAGAGTGAACCTTATAGCATATTTACACATCATACCCACTGTATAACAATTTCCATGTAGATAGCACAAGGAGGATTAAACTGAAGCGTTCATTTTTTGCAGTCTTCAAACTTTTTTCCCTTTAATCCTCCCCCAACCCACTCTATCATCTCATGCTGGGTTTGTAATGAGCTTGTCATTGGCGTCATCATTGTCACCATCTTCATCATCATCATCATCTCAATTTATAGAACTCTTTTCAATAAATTCCTTTTAGACAACAGCTGTACAATCGTACACAGTGTTAGACTTTTATATATATATTTTGGGGAATATATTAGTTAAACCTAAAATAACAGAAAACAAATCCAAAATAAAAAAATATCAATATCCCAAAGTAACAAAACCATGCATGTTTTAATGTTTCTGTCAATAAAACTGAAATGGTAACATTATTGATGGGATCTGTTTTTATTTACACTAACATTGGCACTGTTTTGTATGTGTCTTTGTTGCTGGAAACTGGAATGATGTTAGAGAACACCTTCCACTCTATGGAGTGTAACACTCTAAACCTGCTCTAAAAAGGTCAGGCTGGACAAACATAATCTTTTTCAAAATGAAAACAATGAAAATACAATGAAGAGGGACAAACAGATAACCTTAAAGAGCCATTTAGCCCTCAAGAAAAGAAATACAGTGTGTGTAGAAAATACCCTTTACTTCAGCTTTCAACTGTGACAGTTTTCTCCTTTGGATGGAAACCCTGTGACTTAAGTCAAGTCCTCCAACCATCTTCCCAGGACACCTGTGACTCATCATCTCCCTTGCCAGGTAAACCCACTGTCCGGCTTTTTAGGGGAAAATCCACAGTAATTTATTGATTTTACAAATTATTCTCATAAAGCAGCATTAATTGACTGAGGCAAATCAAACAACCTAAAATGACAAACGTAACTCTGAAACTGCCAGTAAAGAAATCCTGCTCAATACCAGGTTTGTCAGGCAGAGGGTAAGGGTAGCTGTCTTGAGTTTCCATTGTTTCCACGCCAAACAAGTGTTTGACAGTTGATCCCAAGTCCTTGTGTGAGCAAACATAAGGATGTGTGTGTACATGTGTTTGTGTGTGTCTCTACATACTCATATATTCAGTGCAAACACATTTATGCTGACCTTGGGTAAATCCCATCTTGACCTTTGACCCTCAACTCTAATATTTCAAGCAGATCAGTTGATCCTATAGCCGTCCCTGACAATCCCAACCCCCTCGCTCCACCTTGCAGGTTCTCTCCTTCCTTCACTTCCTCAAAGAGACTGACAGACAGGCCTTGTGTGTAACGGGCCTGATAGCGAATGGGTCTCTACTGCAGCCATGCAGCCCTCTCCCCTCCCCACCCTATCCCCAGTCCTAGCACAGCCCAATGTACTTGAGATTGTTCTGGATGATCACGTCCGTGACGGCGTCGAACACAAACTGGATGTTGCTGGTGTCTGTGGCGCAGGTGAAGTGCGAGTAGATCTCCTTGGTCTCCTTGTTGCGGTTGAGGTCCTCGAACTGCCGCTGCACGTAGACCGCCGCCTCTTCGTAGGTGTTCTGGCCTCTGTAGTCAGCGAAGCACACTGTCAGAGGGATGCGCTTGATCTTCTCGGCCAACAGGTCCTTCTTGTTGAGGAAGAGGATGAGTGAGGTGTTGGTGAACCAGTTGTTGTTGCAGATGGAGTCAAACAGACGCAGACTCTCTGCCATACGACTCTGTAGAGAGGAGGAATGGAAAGGGAGAGAGAAGAGGCAATAATGAGAAAATTGTTGTTCCCTCATGTGAGACACAGCCTATTGATATGTAAGAGAAAGATGCTGACATTGGGCTAAAGCTTAACAAGCAATGAACCAGCTATCTCACAGGATCCTTTGAATGCTATCATATAGATGGCGTTTAATTAGTCATTTTTAGTGATCATGAATAGATTTAACTCATTGAGGCAGTTGTTCAGATCTCCACCCGAGCAGCCAAAGGTGTGGTTTATATGTTGTGTAAACATGGATTGGAGAATCGGTCAAAGACTTGCACTTGAACTCTCATCCCACAGGAAAACAGAGCAAGTCTTCTCTCTCTCACGTAGAGAACTGTTACTGCCCATATGATAAGCACTAAATGAGCTACTGGAACTATGCACAGTTAAAAAACACATCAAAGTCTTGTTTTTGAGGTCGGATGAGTATGAAAGGTATCGCAAATCAAATGTACAGACAGCCATGCCCTCTCTGATGTAAGATAAATGGGTCAAATGAGTATGAAATGTATTTCAAATCAAAGGTATTAGGTTTCAGGGAATTTCCAATTGTCAGTGTGGACAGATGGACTAAGCGACAGAATAGACTTGATAGGTTGAATACATCTCTTAAGCCCGTCTCTTAAGCTCATTGATGACATATTTACTCAAAAGCATAGCCTGCCTGACGTTGGCTTTGCCCAAAACACAACTTCACAGTCTGTTTTTTTTCTATGATTGCAATATTGTGTTTTTGGAGGCATATGAAATTAAGCAATATACAATCTTGTGGTTCTTAGTTTTTTGCCACCAGACCAAGACCCATTTGTTTGTCCTGCCTCGGAGATGTACGCGTTGAAAATGGCCAATTTTGGGCGCTGATAAGCCGCCTAAATTGGAATGCAGTGGCTGTACAGTAAAACGCTATAAATGACGTCAGAGCTCAGGCTCTGTGCTTCACAGCTCTGTAGGATTATGACTGACAGCCATTCTGAACTTGAGCGCCGCACGAGACAAGAAGTTGCCCTCATCCCTCCTGCTAATTGGGCAACTTTTGCTAATTATTATAGGGAAATGCTGTAAATTAATGAGACGTTAAGGATTATAATAAATACTACTAGACATAACATAGTAAACAAAAATCTGGGACACTGAAATTAGTATGATATGTTATGTTTGGTATGACTACATGAACATCAAAAAACCCAAAGGTTGCGTGTTCCCTTCTCATTACAGACAACTTTAGCTTTTTAGCTCATTTGCAACCTTACAACTACTTACTACTTTTTAGCTACCTTCAACTACTTAGCATGTTAGTTAGCACTTCCCTTTAACCTAACTCCTAACCTTAACCCTAACCTTACCCCCAACCCTAACCCCTAGCCGAGCTAATGTTAGCGTTAGCCACCTAACTTTAGCCACAATAAATTGGAATTGGTAGCATACCATACGAATTGTAATTCGTAACATATCATACCAAATGCAACATATCATACTAATTTGAGTGTCCCGGATTTTTGTTTACTATGTTACATCTACATCATCATTTGCACATCTGTCACTCCAGTGTTAATTCTAATTCTAATTTGTAACTTATTTCACCACTATGGCCTATTTATTGTCCTACCTTCCAAACCTTACTGCATTTTGCACTACATTTGCACACTCTGTATATAGATTCTCTATTGTGTTATTGACAGTGCGTTTGTTTATTCTCAAGTGTAACTCTGTGTTGTTTTTTGTCGCACTGCTTTGCTTTGTCTTGGCCAGGTCGCAGTTGTAAATGAGAACAAAATGAAAAAATAAAAATAAAAATAAATAAACCTGAGTCCAGATCGCAGTCATACAAGCAAGCCAAACACCCATGAGTCCAAATTTGCACTTAACATTTCCATATCATAAAACTCATTTCATATCCAGTGCCAATGTTTATGATCACTATGCTTGATGTACAGTTACAAGATGACATGGTGTCATACCGTGTGTTGTTCTGAACAGAATGAGCCTATGTTTGTCTGTTGTGAAGAACATTTGTCTCAGAACACGCACCTGAATGCACTCATGACTCCTTTCTATGCACATCACAATTACGTTTGGTTTCTCTGAATTGCCTTGTGAAAGCCTAGCACTGTAAGGTCGTATTTTATAACTTAGCTAGTCATGTTGGCAATAGAACAAGCATTTAATTGATGCCCACCTGACCCAGATTGCTAATTAATATTGGGCCGTTTTTGGATTGTGTGATGGTGGGGATACAGGGCTGTGTTCCAAACAAATCAACTACAAGTGTGCTTGCTCTAGTTCATCAAAGGTACAGCTAGGAGAGCTCAAAAAAGCACCTTATAGTTGAAGACTCTTCTTTGAGTCATAAAAGTGCATTGAAATTACTTGCACTTGTGCACTTTAGAGAGGTGTGTGGCCACTTGGAGACACCAGTTAGTCCTCTCACTCAAACCCTTGTAAATGTTTTGACTTATGTTGCACCAACCCCACATTTTCCAGGAATAGTTTTATAATGTTTCTGAATGCATCCAGAGTATTTTCAGATTTCGTTATCAACAAATTCAGCGAAAAGTACACTAAATGTAAAAATGCACATAAAATCAATAGTGTAATGTTTGGATTCAGTCACTGTTTGGATTCAGTCACTGGCATACTGAAATATATATTCACAAATATATATTCACAAAATTGTATGGTTGAGAGGGATGAGGAAAAAGACAATGGCAAATAGGTCTGACTGTATAACTGTTTGGCAAATGAACTGCAAATTGATAAATCATGTGACTAAACTGAATAAAAAAACTACACTATGAAACAAATATAAATTGCATAAAGAATGATAGTAAAAGCTTTGGAGCAACTTAAATTACATTTTGGGCAAAAAGGCAAACTCTGCTGCATCATTCATTGAATCAGATGGCTCATTCATCACAAAACCCACTGATATTGCCAACTACTTTAGTGATGATTTTCATTGGCAAGATTAGCAATGTTAGGCATGACATTCCAGCAACAAACACTGACACTATACATCCAAGTATATCTGACCAAACTATGAAAGACAAGGATTGTAATTTTAAGCCCCCTTTACTGACTCAGATAGCCGATTGTCAGGCTCTGACCATCGGGAAGCCACTGGCTTATCTCTATGGTTGTTATGGTCAGGGCTTGACAGTCCGGGCCCGGTCTCCACCCCAGCTCCAGAGCTGGAGCTGTCAACTGCGCCGGTGCCCAGTCCGGGACCGGCATTCAACTACGCTGGTACCCAGTCCGGGACTGGCAATTAGAGGCAGCTGTTTAGCATTGTCTCTAATTGGGGACCCTATTTAGGATGTCTGGTTACACTTTCTATTTTGTGGTTCATAGGAAGTGTTCAATTCTTGTTTGAGCATCACTCGGTAGTGTTTTGCTGTTATTCTTTATTGTTTTGTTGGAGTTCGCCTTAATAAAAGATGTCGAACCTAAAGAGCGCTGTGCCTTGGTCTATCCACACCCACAACCGTGACACCGATCAATCTTAGTCAACTTTTGGAAAAAATGGTGTTTGACCAGATACAATGCTATTTTACAGTAAACAAATTGACAACAGACTTTCAGCATGCTTATAGGGAAGGACATTCAACTTGCACAGCACTTACACAAATGACTGACGTTTGGCTGAGAGAAATGGATAAAAATGATTTCGGGAGCTGTTTTGTTAGACTTCAGTGCGGCTTCTGACATTATAGATTATAGTTGGAAAAACGTATGTGTTATGGCTTTACACCCCCTGCTATATTGTGGATAAAGACTTACCTGGCTAACAGAACACAGAGGGTGTTTTTTAATGGAAGCCTCTCCAACAAAATCTAGGTAGAATCAGGACTTCTCCAGGGCAGCTGTTTAGGCACCTTACTTTTTACAATCTTTACTATCGACATGCCACTGTGTCAATCAATCAAATGTATTTATAAAGCCCTTTTTACATCATCCAATGTCAAAGTGCAGAAACCCAAAGCAGCAGGCAATGCAGATGTAGAAGCATGGTGGCTAGGAAAAACTTCCTAGAAAGACAAAAACCTAGGAAGAAACCTAGAGAGGAACCAGGCTCTGAGGGGTGGCCTTCTGGCTGTGCCGGGTGGAGATTATAACAATTCGTGGTCATTAAGGCCAGATCTTTCTCCAAGATGTTCAAACGTACATAGATGACCAGCAGGGTCAAATAATAATCATAGTGGTTGTAGAGGTTGCAACAGTTAAGTACATCAGGAGTAAATGTCACTTGGCTTTTCATAGCCGGGCATTTAGATGTTGAAATAGCAGGTGCGGTAGAGAGTTGAGTTGAAAACAGCAGGTCTGGGACAAGGTGGCACGTCCGGTGAACAGGTTAGGGTTCCATAACCACAGGCAGAAGAGCTGAAACTGGTGCAGCAGCATGTATTCAGATGACTCAACACTATACACGTCAGCTACCACAGCTAATTGTCAGAATTAGTGTTCAGAGAGGTCTCTGGACACTTCTATGTTATTCAGGTTTAGTGTCCAGAGACCTCTCTGGATAACTCCATGTTAGTTTTGTTGTTTGGTCCCAAATTGGAGGCAGCTGCGCTGCGTTGCCTGTAATTGGGGATCCCATTTAAGGGTGCTGCCGGCCCACGTAGTGTGGGTCATTGTTTGTGTGCATGCGAATGCACCTACGTTGCGGCTGTACTTTGTTTATTGTTTTGTTGTTGAGTTCGAGCTAATAAAAGAATGTCGAACTATCACTCCTCTGAATCCTGGGTTCTGTCCTCCACGAGCCGTGACACTAATGAAATGACAGCAACACTTAACAAAGAGTTGCAGTTAGTTTCAGAAATATATATATATTTTTAAAGGCATTATATTTGGGAAAATTCATTCACTAAACCCTAAACCTCAACTAAATCTGGTAATGAATAATGTGGAAATACTAAACTGCTTGGAGTAACCCTGGATTGTAAACTGGTCATGGTCAAAACATATTGATACAACAGTAGCTAGGATGGGGAGAAGTCTGTCTATAATAAAATGTTGCTCTACATTCTTAACAGCACTATCAAGGCAGGTCCTGTTCAGTCGTGTGGTCAGGTGCCACAAAGAGGGACTTTGCAATTGACTCATTACAGGGCAGAACGGCTGGCCCTTGGATCTACACAGAGAGCTAACATTAATGATATGTGTTATGTGTGTCAATCTCTCCTGGCTCAAAGTGGAGGAGAGATTGACTTCATCCCTACTTGTATTTGTGAGAGGTATTGACATGTTGAATGCACCGAGCTGTCTGTTTGAACTACTGGCACACAGTTCGGACACCCATGCATACCCTACAAGACATGAGGTCTCTTCACATTCCCCAAGTCCAGAAAAGACTATGGGAGGTGCACAGTACTACATAGAGCCATGACAACATTGAACTCTATTCCACATCAAGTAACTCATGCCAGCAGTAAAATTTGATAAAAAAAAACAGATAAAAATACACCTTATGCAACAGCAGGGACTGTAAAGCAACACAAACATAGACACATGCATACAAACACACAATAACATACGCACTATACACACATTGTAGATAAGTGGTAGTAGAGTAGAGACCTGAGGGCACACACTTAATGTGTTGTGAAAGCTGTTATGAATGTATTGTAATGTTTTTAAAATGTCCAACTGCCTTAATTTTGCTGGATCCTAGGAAGAGTAGCTAATGGGGATCCTTAATAAATACAAATACATATTACTGTGGAGAGGAGTTGTTATATATCAAAGAAGAACAAGGAAACAGTTGTTGGTCATGCAGTGAATCATAGTTTGAGCACAAGGGAGTGCTGGGCAGTTGGTGAAGCCAAATGTGAAAAGATTAACAGTCTGACGACATAAGTACAGATGCAGCAAGTAGAGCTCTGTCATGCATGATGCTTTCCCAAGTTGTACAATATCTATGGGATTAACAAAAACCCGGACTGGGGATGCACACTGTGGGCACAATCAACGCCAAGCACCCGGTACTAAAATGAGTGTGTGTGTGAGTGTGTGTGTGTGAGAGAGAGAGAGAGAGAGAGAGAGAGAGAGAGAGAGAGAGAGAGAGAGAGAGAGAGAGAGAGAGAGAGAGAGAGAGAGAGAGAGAGAGAGAGAGAGAGAGAGAGAGAGAGAGAGAGAGAGAGAGAGAGAGAGAGAGAGAGAGAGATGGGAGGCTGCAGACATGTGGTACGAATCTAGTAGCTTGTGACTGAGTGAGGAGGTCAGTTTGAAGACTGGGCTGCTGTTTAAAAGGTTACACAAAACATCATGGTGCTCTGAGCAAATCACAAGATATGCTCAGAGAGAGAGAGAGATAGAAGTATAAAGAGCGATAGGTGGGCAAGTGCAATTAAAGATAGTTTAACAACAAGAGGGTTGCAACGTATAAAGTCTCTGTTGTCTCATTTACTTGAACCATAAACCATCCACACTTATTTGTAGTGGTGTGCAATGTACTGTATAATGTTTTGCCATGTTAAACAAGGGACTAGGCAAATTATCTCATTTGTATACTGTAAGTTCTATGAACCAATCATCTGAATATACAGACTTGTTATGGATCCGGTGCAGTGGCAGTCTTTTCTCTGGCATAAGTAGGCATCCTTAGGGACTGAGCTCAGGACCCTAAGCAGTGTACACTGAATAAGGTCAGAGCCAGACGCTCCCTCCTCCATGTGTTCTCAGGGTGTCTACACCAGAACCCTGCTGTGTGGAGGGGAAGGCAGCAGCTCACCCACTGTGCTTTGGGACTCTATCCTCCTTACCTGCTCACCCTTCATTGTTAGAGTTACAGCTTCACTGAGGGGGAGAGAGGAGGGAAGAGGGGAAAGGGTAGTGGATACTCCCCTCCCCTAGACCCTACACACACCCTAACCCTCCCCTCCCCATGGCCTATCGGCAGAGCCCCCCTCTCCCTGAGCACTCTAGACACACAAGCCTTAATTAAGATGTATTAATGAGGTTCAATCCCGTGTTAATGCTTTGTTTCCAGTAAATACAAATCACTGGTGTGAGTGAGGAGCCACCCCTACATAATTCAATTAAAGTCATTAAGGTTTGATTCGAATGACACTACCTTATATACTGAACAAAAATATAAATGCAACATGCAACAATTTAAATGATTTTACTGAGTTACAGAAGGAAATACATTAATTGAACCCTAATCTATGGATTTGAGCAGGGGTACAGCCACTAGGGAACCAGAACCAGTTTTGGTAAATAAAATGTCTTTATTACAGACATAAATACTCCTCAGTTTCATCAGGCTGGGCCTGGCTTGTCTCAGACGATCCCGCCAATTGCACACTCCCTCAAAACCTGAGACGTCTGTGGCATTGTGTTGTGTGACAAAACTGCATGTTTTAGAGTGTCCTTTTATTGTCCCCCAGCACAAGTTGCAAATCATGCTGATATGCCACACCTGTCAGGTGGATGGATTACCTTGGCAAAGGAGAAATGCTCAAATTTATGCACAACAATTGAGAGAAAGAAGCTTTTTGGCATATAGAACATTTCTGGGATCTTTTATTTCAGCTCATGGAACATGGGACCAACATTTTACATGTTGCGTTTATATTTTTGTTCAGTGTATATCCACTGTACATTAAGACATGGGACACAAACAAAACAATTGCTTCTAGAATATCATACACAACGTTTTCCATTATTATTTTTCATTATTATTGCCAGAGCCTCAAAAAAAGGGCTCTCTATACACACTGCACTGTTATTAATCAAGGTCGTTTATCACTCTCTCTCTATGTTTTGTAATGCTACCTGAATATTTAGAGCTAGCATTACCTCACATGTTTTTACCCGATGCTCTGTAGCTGTCTTTAACGCTCTTTACCCCACCCCATCCCTCTCTCTTCTCTCCTTGACTGTACACTGTGCTGCTGCTCACTGCAGCCTCATTCAATCAAAAGCTCTGGGCTCTGCAATATTCAATTAAATGTGCAGCCAATAAACAACATTTAATTCCAGGATCAATTCAGTTCAAGAAACTTCCATGATTAATTTGAGTGTATTCAACATTTTACTGTCATTGATTTTCCCAATACAACCCCATACCATAACAATTGTGATTTATAATGTATACATTCTTCAAGGACCCTAAAGTCTAAAGTGTCCATCACCGCAGTGTTCCAGAATATTGCACCGTTGGCTTTCAAACTTTTCAAATTCTCAGTGCAGCTCAAGCAATTTCTCCAACTGTCAACACATTCAAAGGAATAGAGGACGCTACCAGAGCTGCGTTGGTTGTGTGGAGGTGCACATTCAATGGTAGTCTCAGAGACGCGTTGCTATGTCACAATGGGATGCCAGACTCATCTCATTTCAGTGTCTGTGGACTATGATCTATGCTTTACTCTCATGACAGCCTGGTCTCATAGACTAGACGTAACACACCAAATGTAAATTCGGGACACCCAAATTAGTATGATGTGTATTGTTTGGTATGGTTACATAAGACACATGGTTAATTAAGGCAGTAGTTAGACGGGGTGGATGTGTGGCTGTGTGCTTGACTTTATACACGGGTGTGGCTGAAATAGCTGAATCCACTAATTTGAAGTGGTATCCACATACTTTTGTACCAGGTAGTGTATATTCTTCTTACTATAAAATCATATAAATTAAAATAATGGCACAGGACTTATAAACATATCTTTTCAGCTACATGAACAAGCCTATGGCATGGTGCATAGCCAGATAACATACAGTAGACCAACTCATATTCTGTTCTTCGGAAATACATCAGAATGTTTCTTTAAATAATGGATTTATTGTGATGGTGTATATAACATTACATTGATTTATTATACTTTTTTAAATGTAGATGTTCCAAAGACGTGGAGGCCTGGAGATGCTAAACGTGTTTATGTTAATTAACGGCCAATTACCGTGAGACCAACAGTCTTTTGCATGACAATAACCGTCTGACAAAATTTTGATTTATGTACAGAATAATACGAAATGCTCTGAGAGCAGGTTGCGCATGACTACTACTGGTTGCTTGACACCACTATAATTTACAGCCAGAGGGCTACAACACGGTGCACTTCACTGTGTGTTGGTTTACATGCGTGTTTGGCTGAAGACAACAAAAATGGCTTTGCAGAAAGGCAAGTACTAACCCAAGAATGGTCCTACTCTGTTATCATATCTGCTGTGAAACCCAGTTTCCAATTAGACACAATTCCCCATTCATTAACATGAAATTGTATTAGCTTAACTCATTAAATTATGACTTTCATATTAACACCGTGAGAAAGTATCCACTCCTTAGGCGATTTTAAACCTATTTAGAAGTGTAGAAGTGTGGTCCTATACCTGGATCCTCTGGAGACATTGGACACTTTTGATTTAACATCTCTACTATGTCTATGGGAATTAGAGTGCAATCACATGTCACTGTGACAGCTCTGTGAAATGTCTGTCCACTGTACACCACTACAACCAGAAAGCCCTTGTACTTGGTTTTCACTTCACATACACACAGTATGCAACCCAGTTGTTGAGCCCTCCCTACCGCATACAAACATGTATTAATTTACATTACACACATGCATGCAAGCAGAACACACACACGTGGATGCACGCACACACACACCCTCCCTAAATCACAGCTCACTGTCAACAGCCCAGGATTATTAGGAGCATTTGACTGATCTGTTACTAGGCAACTGAAGCCATGGCAACCAATTCATTATGAAGACAGGGATGGGACAGGAAAAATGCATCAAAGAATGGGTGGGTGAGGAAAGAATTGCAAGACTTTACATTTTTCCTCACAAAGACAGACATCCTCTCTAAAAAACCCTGTGTAGCAGTACTACGCTACATGTGATGGAGTAAGAGAGAGCAGAGTTTTAATTCCTAATTCTATGCTTACAGTACCCATGATTCTGCCCATTCATTTCCTGCTGGTTTCTAAGGTGGTGATGAGCTCCACTTGCCGTCATTTAGCCTTCTATTCCATGTTAGCATATCATCATCTGAGGTCATTATGTGTTCCCCTAGCCTCCTGTATCCAAACTGTCTCCCAAATAACCTCTGGACCTGTCCTGTCAAATCCCTGCAGATAAAATCTCAAGGCAGACACCCACCCTGCCCACTCTCTCTCCTCTCCCCTAGAGCAAGCACTGCCCAAAATAACGCATTCCAGCTCACAGAAACCAATACTCCAAAGCCAAACAATTACCTAGCTATGCTCTTGTTACATAATTTGGTTCTGTCAATGGCTGAGACACATCACATGGGCTATCTAATCCAATCAGGTACCAGCGTGCCTTGGCACAAAATAAAACAAATACTATTTTAACATTCAACATCAGCCGATTGCGCATGTTAAAACAGATGTGAAATATTTCAGTTTAAAGTTACCATTGCAACTAAGTCCATTTTCTTATAGAGCTTGGTTGAATGATGACTGTGGTTAGTGAGTTTTTGAGGTGATGCTAATGGGTCATACAAGCTCCATTACTTAAGTAATTGTAGATCCAGAGCTTTTTCTCTGTGGAGAAACCTCAGCACTCTTCTCCCTGTTCTGCTACAGACTCTAGGTTGCTTTATCTTGCTCATTTGTGTCCCTCTCTTTCTTCATCTCTCAACTAACCAGACATTGGTTCAAATACATGTGTAGTTTGTTATATAAAGATAGCCTACTATTTGAAAGCATTTTCAAATTATTTTCAAATACTAATTTCAAATACCTGGGTTAAATGCATGGGAGTGTATTTGAGTCAGTGTATTTGAGTATTTCGAAATACATGCCACTACTTGTCTTCTGAAATAATAAATATCTGAATACTTAGTTTGAAATGTATGTGAAAGTAATTGAGGTATCAGAAATTGTATTTGAACTATTGTTATCAGTCCCATTCCCACTATATGTGTTATGTTCTTTCAACCTCAACCCATCCCTTTTGATTAATAACAGTCCCAACAAGGTGATACCTAAACCATCAAACATACACGTGGCATCAGTAAACTGTCAGGGCCTCAGGGGTCACTTCTTGTCTTAGACAGTCCATCAAAGATAGATTTCTGCACCGATACACACGCAAATATGCCTCTCTGCCTGTCTCCAGACGCATTCTCATATGGCTCTGAGGGTTTATGAGACACATTGAGACGTAATGCTACGTTGAGTCTGACACAAATACTGCTAGAGCTGTTTTCGTAATTCCTAACATCATGCATCACAGTATATGCTTGAAGGCTTGAAATACACCAGAACTTAGTTTGTGTCACGATCGCTATGAGACAGGACCCGAGGTGCAGAGCTGTGGTGCGATAACATTCCTTTTATTACTTAGAAAACACAAAAATAACAAAAGGAGCGACAGCGACCATGAACCGGCGCAAACACAAAGGAACACACACAAAAACCCACAAACACAGGTGGGAATTCAGAACATAAATAGGCTCCCCAATTAGAGGCAATGCGGCACAGCTGCCTCTTATTGGGGACCAATTCCAAAACAGAAAAAGAGATTTCCAGAGAGGTCTCTGGACACCAAACCTGAAAACCATAAAGGTTTCCAGAGACCTCTCTGAACATAAACCTTACAGTACCCCCCTCCTCCCAGTGTAAACTGTTCCAACAGACATTTCACTGATAAGGGCCCAAATGTGCCTGCCAACCACACCCACTCATAAATAATGTCCACAAGCCTCATAGACAGTCAAGAAGAGAATAGTGGGGCCTCTGCTTCTCTCTCTTCATTTCTCCCCCTCTCAGTCAATTGTTCCTGCACCTGTGACATCCTACTGCTGAACAGTGTCATCGCAAGCTGCTAATTCTCACAGGTACACCCTCACACCTTACACTATGAACTCAATTAACACCTAACTGCATTTTCCTCTCAAGAATGTATTTATAACTCGCTAAAGCAGGCAGTTGGTAGCTTAGCGGTTAAGAGCGTTGGTGGGTGAAAAATCTGCCCTTGATCAAAGCACTTTACCCTAATTGAGCCTGTAAGTCACTCTGGATAAGATTATTAAAATGTAAACTAATTGATTTCACGTACTAACTCACCTAATACATCTTGCCTTATTTATGTTACTTGTTAATTATCAGGCCACAGGAAGGTAGAGTATAGCTAAAAGTTACAAACAAGAATATCAGATATTCAGTATATTCCTCTTTGAAGGGTTAGTTAGGGTTTGTTACTTGATCATTTACCTGTTTTTAACTTCAACATTCTCAGGACACATGCTAGAGGTCAACTTGGGCCCCTGCTATTCTGAGTCATATACAGACCACCGTTCCATTGCTAACAGCATGCCCCAAGGGTGTGATGACAGAGTGTGGACGGGAACTGGCTGGTTGTGTAATGGCTAATGTTGCATGTGTTGCCCAATAGCTTCCCTTACCGTCTGGTTGTCCTCGTATAGCTTGAGGTCATAGCCGCTTAGCTCCACACAGAAAATGATGGCGGTCACGCCCTCGAAGCAGTGGATCCACTTCTTCCTCTCCGAGCGCTGCCCCCCCACATCCACCATCTTGAAGGTGAGCTCCTTGAAGGTGAACTTGTTCTCCACGATGCCCGTGGTCATGTCGCGGGAGCACAGGATGTCCTCCACGGTGGGGATGAACTCGTTGGAGGAGATGCGGTCCAGGTCGTTCAGGTAATAGGCAGTGTTATCCTCCAGGTGGTACTCGTTGGAGCGGCAGAAGCACTCCTGCACCCCTGAGTCAGCCCACAGGCGCTTCATGACCCCCTGCAGCTCCTCTGTGATCTCCCCTTTGCTCTCGGCCGGCCCGGTTAGGGCGAAGAGCTGCACGGCGTCGTAGGCGCGGTCAGGGTCGTGGAAGTCGATCTTGAGTGTGGTGAGGGCGCGGATGATGCGTGTGAGCGAGTCGATGGCATTGTAGAGGATGAGGGGCTTGTACTCCTTGCAGGCATCCAGATTGAATCCTCCGCTGTGGATGATCTTCATCTGCTTGACGATGGTGCTCTTGCCAGAGTTGCTGGTGCCCAGAAGAAGGAGCTTGATCTCACGCCGCTGCCGCTGGCTCTCCGAGCGCAGGTGGCGGTCGATCCGCCGGGAGCGCCGCGCCGCCTCCTTCTCCTCCGAACTCTGCCGGCAACCCATGGTCGTCTGCCACGCGGTGAACACCGAGGAAAACGTGGTGATCACAGAGGAAAATGTCTCCTTGGTGGCAAAAGGGGCGTGTCTGGGGTCAAACCAAAATAATCCAAAAGATCAAAAGGACCAGAGATAAGAGAGTGATGGATGTCAGAGCAGGGATAGGATTATGTTTGAATCTTCAAAAATGCATAGGAGTAATGGGAAGAGAGAGAGACACCTTCCACTTAGAGCAAACAGAGAGAAACGAGAAACACAGAGCAGGAATGACTCAGGAATATTTCATTCTCCTCGTGGTCTAGAGGTTGTGCGTTGGTCCTCAGTGGGTTTATCCCAGGCTTTTGGACTGGCGTTGGCACAGAGCTCTACCAGGACATGGTGGGATGCCCACACAGAGACAGGGGCTGGGGCTTGGGCTGGACTGCCTGATGGCACGGGTGCTGGGGGTCATATCAGGGTTCACCCCCTGATGATGCTTACAGAGCAGGAATGGGGATGGAGGTGTTAGTGGAGACAGTGTTCAGGGATGATGTGTAGGTGCAGCATATCTTCCTTGCTCTCCTCCCTCATGGCTCTTACGTCACCACTCCCTATCTTACTGACTGCAGTCATCCACGTCAGTCCTTCACGGGTTGTCTGCCTCCTCTCTGGGCTATATTCTGCTCTCTTTGCTCCTCGTGTTGGTGCGTCTCAGGCAACTGAAGGCCCCCCGTTCTGCCAACAAAAGAGGGAGAGGAGAGACATGATCAATGAGCACAGTCATGATGAATCAGAGCATAGGAGCCCAAGAGGAGCCCGAGAAGTGGAACTGAGCTGCTTCATTAACGTCTCAACACAAAACACTCAAAATGCACTTACTGAAATACACACTCACACAAACATGTAGACAGTGACACACACAAAGGACACAAAATATCCCCAAAGCTGACAGTGTGTGTTCACTACAATGCATGTGGAGCACACAGCACACGTTCTCTTGGTCAAAACCCAGTCCAGTATCTAGGATCCTCAGCTGTGTCTCCATACTGTCCCTCTCAGTCCTCACTTCCTCTTTACTGTTTGTTTCTAACAGGCGTTTCTCCTATCTCTATCCCTCTGCAGCTCTGTGTAACCATAGACCTAGTCAGAGCTGAGTCATACACAAGAAAACACACACACATGTACACACAAACACGCATCCACACACACAAAAGCAAACACAAAAAGGTATCCAGGGTGTGAAACGGAAACATGAATATGAATGTCTCTCCCTCTAGCCACTCTCCCCTCCCTTTGCCCCTGGACTCTCCCACTCTCCTGTCTACTTTAGGCTGTACTGTTTATTTACTATCACAGTGGAAAATAACTGCCTCAAGCCGACAGGTGCCTCTCACTCTTTCATTCCACTGCAAAGCCTCAACCTCCAATTTGTGATCCTGCAGGTGCGTGGTTCAAAAAAACAGTCAGGAAAAAAATCTCATCTTTGGATATCAAGCCTACAACAGAAAACAAACAGATTGCCTTCAGAAATACTGTCTACAAAAATGCTGAAAACATTTGCAGCATGTGGATTTTTACGGATTATTAAAATGTTCTTACATCATATAATTACTGTGTGAATACACTGCATTTAATGTGTTGGAATACTGCACATAGTCAGGTCCATAATTATTGGCACCCTTAATAAAGATTAGCAAAAAATGCTGTATAAAATTAATAATACCAATACTGAGCTACACTGAGTGTACAAAACATTAGGAACATTTGCTCTTTCCATGACATAGGCTGGCCAGGTGAAAGCTATGATCCCTTATTGGTGTCACCTATGAAATCCACTTCAATCAGTGTATATGAAGGGGAGGAGACGGGTTAAATAAGGATTTTAAGCCTTAAGACATGGATTGTGTATGTGTACCATTCAGAGGTTGAATTGGCAAGACAAAAGATTTAAGTGCCTTTGAACGGGGTATTGTACTAGGTGCCAGGCGCATCGGTTTGAGTGTGTCCAGAACTGCAATGCTGCTGGGTTTTTCACTCTCTACAGTTTCCCGTGTATTTAGAATGGTCCACCACCCAAAGGATATTCAGCCAACTTGAATATGGAATGTGGAATGCTTTCAACAGTCCATGCCCCAAATAATTGAGGCTGTTCTGATGGCGAAAGGGGGTGCAACGTAATTTAAGAAAGGTGTGCCTAATGTTTTGTACACTCAATGTAGTATATTGTATGCAACATTTTGGGGAGGAAATTATATCATTCTATACTAATACAATTTATTTGTTTAACAAGTAATATATTTTTCTCTCAAAAAGATAGGGGTCAGAATTATTGCCAACCCTGTTATGAATACCTTTCAATACCTCACCTTGCAAGGGCAACAACACTGAGCCTTTTTCTAAAAGCTTTTTTCAAAATCTTTACAGATCTTTGAATTGAAGTGTGCAGTCCATAAGCGCAGTTGAAGGATATCAAGTATCTGGAAAGATACTGTATGGAGGAATGGTCTAAGATCCCATGATTTTTACCCCTATATTTTTGAGAGAAATATATTATTGTTGAACAAAATCTCTTTCTCTGAGCAATTGCATTATTATTAAATAATATAATTTGCTAAAAATGTTGAGTTGACCCCCTTTTGCTCTCAGAACAACCTCAATTTGTTGTGTCAAGTTGGCTGGATGTCCTTTGGGTGGTGGACCAATCTTGAAAACCCAGCAGCGTTGCAGTTCTTGACACACATACTCCATTCAAAGGAGCTTAAGTATTTTGCCTTGCCCATTACCCTCTGAATGGCACACATACACAATGTCTCAATTGTCTCAAGGCTTAAAAATCATTCTTTAACCAGTCTCCTCCCCTTCATCTACACTGATTGAAGTGACATCAATAAGGGGTCTTAGCTTTCACACGGATTCACCTGGTCAGTCTCGGTCATGGAAAGAGCAGGTGTTCCTAATGTTTGTACACTCAGTGTAGCTCAGTATTTGTATTATTCCTTTTATACAGTCTTTTTTGCTAATCATGACCAACGGGGCCAATAATTTTGGAACTGACTGTATATTATAGTGAATGGGCTGCATTCAGAGCTCAGACATGTTAAGAGTGAACTCCTGTGGGACTCTGTGATAAATAGATACACATTGTGACAGGACAGACCGTACATGTATGCTATTGGTTGTGTAACAAATGTGAAATCACGCTGTGGCCTAGTTTTGTTGGCCAGACTACACTCCTCAGGAGAGAGAGAGAGAGAGAGAGAGAGAGAGACCCAAAGTTAATGAGGTCCACTCTTGGAAAGACTAGAAGGACAGTCCAACACAGCAAAAGCATCACACAACGAAACAGGAAGGACAGTACTGTTATTTTGCTTCAGGCAACTGATTGCCCAAGCTCTCAAAATGGCAGAGCCAGCCAAACTGGTTTGAAAGCTGCACATCACTGATTTTCAGAGGCCATAAAAGGAGTTATTACCACAAACGGTGCATGAGCTCATTTCAATGCGTAATTTCAGCATTCTTCAGAATTGCCATATTGCCTCAGAGGTGATTCTTCTTTAGATAATTGCTGAGGAGGCTGTGGGATGTGTATTTCTTCATGATTACGCAACAATATCCCCACATTTACGCAGGCTCTTGTGAATATTACCCATGTCCCTCTATGAATGTACAGACTGTCGTACACTTTCGGGTGGGTTTATTTGTTCAGTTAGATGAGATAGATTGACTGTTTAGTTATTAGTTGTATGGCGAACTAGCATGGTATTTTTCTTTTGGTGTTAACATTGCATTTTTGCAAGCATGTAGATAGATAGATAGATAGATAGATGGATGGATGGGTGGGTGGGTGGGTAGGTAGGTAGGTAGGTAGGTAGGTAGGTAGGTAGGTAGGTAGGTAGGTAGGTAGGCAGGCAGGCAGGCAGGCAGGCAGGCAGGCAGGCAGGCAGGCAGGCAGGCAGGCAGACAGACAGACAGACAGACAGACAGACAGACAGACAGACAGACAGACAGACAGACAGACAGACAGACAGACAGACAGACAGACAGACAGACAGACAGACAGACAGACAGATAGATAGATAGATAGATAGATAGATAGACATGTCTAAGTTGCCTCACCCCCTTGTTCGGGCATGCTTCGGCGATCGTCGTCACTGCCGCTACCTCTTTCATTATCCATTAGTCTTGTCTTGTCATTACGCACACCTGGTTCTCATTTCCCCCAATTACTTCATGTATATATGTTCCCTCTGTTCCCTCATGTCCTTGTCGGTTAATGTTTATTTGTGATTGTGTATTTACTTGGCGTGTGTTCTCTAGGCAGTGCCTACTTATTTGTACACCTTTCGTGAGTACTGGAACAGTAATATATTGTCTGTTCGCTTGTAAAATACTTCTTTGGTATTAAATTATACCTTGTTCCACGCTATCTCCTGCGCCTGGCTCTCCATTATATAATCACCACCGTCACAGAATAACCAACCTTTTCATGGAGCCAGCAGGAGCAACAGGAATGACCGGGGTAATGGAGAGAGTGGAGGAGCACTCCACCATGCTCGCCAATCTAGGAGAGGCGATGGATCGGGTTCTGCGGGCGGTCCAACGACTGGAGAACAACCGACCAGAGAGTGGAGCCTCCCCATCAGCGAGTATGGTTCCGACTACTGTGGGTCCCAACATCCCAACAATACCCACTAGTGGAATCCACATTTCCCTTACTCGTGAATATGACGGAGCCGCTGCTAAGTGCCAGGGGTTCTTCCTACAATTGGAGCTGGCTTTCAGCACGATCTTTCCTCCTCCATCTGACAGGGAGAAAGTGTCCGCCCTCGTCTCCTGTCTGACTGGGAAAGCCCTGGAGTTTGCCAACGCTACATGGAGAGAGGGAACGGCGTTGGACGACTTCGGGGAGTTCGCCCTTCTGAGCCGTCTTCGACCATCCACCAGAAGGAAGAGAGGCGGGCGAGCGCCTTTTCCACCTAAGACAGGGGACTAGGAGTGCGCAGGACTTTGCGCTGGAGTTCCGGACCTTGGCAGCCGGATCGGGGTGGAATGAGCGGGCCCTCATTGATCATTTCAGATGTAGTTTTAACGAGGACGTCCGTCGAGAGCTAGCCTGTCGGGATGCACAGTTGAGTTTCGACCAGCTCGTGGATATGGCCATCAGGCTGGACAATTTGTTAGCCTCTCGCGGACGTCCTGTGGGGGTCCCGCTCTTGCCACCCTTATCCACACCAGGTCCCGTTCCCATGGAAACGGCCGTCCCGACTCGTCGAGGGAGCCGGGTTCAGTGCTCCTCCTGTGGCCGCCAAGGACATTCGGCAGCCCGCTGTTTTCAGAGTGCTGGGTCTAGAGGCGGCAGGCAGGGCACTCTGGCGTCACCCCAGGTAACAGCGCACCACACTTACCCAGAGCCCTCTGTTACACACCTCTACCTTTCTGTTTCCTTTCCAGAATTTTGTGCCATTCCCCAGTGTAAGGTGCTAATAGATTCAGGCGTGGCTGGAAATTTTATGGATAGTAATTTCGCAACTAGATTAGGGATTCCGCTTACGCTTACGCACATATCCATCCCCATTACCATTCACGCTTTAGATAGTTGACCATTAGGGTCTGGTTATATCAGAGAAACCACCGGAGACATTGTAATGATCACATAGGAGAATCATAAGGAGAAAATTAATTAATTGTATTATTGATTCTCTTGCATTTCCGGTGGTATTAGGTATGCCCTGGTTAAGTAGTCACAATCCCACCTTTTTGTGGCAACAGAGTGCTCTCATGGGGTGGTCATCAGAGTGTCCGGGTAGGTGTATAGGTGTTTCCGTTGGTGCGACCACGGTGGAAAGTCCAGAGAATGTCCCCACCGTGCGCATTCCCCCCCGAATACCTAGATTTGGCTCAAGCTTTCTCTAAGGACAAAGCTAATAAATTACCACCTGATCGCCCGGGGGATTGTGCGATAAACCTCAAGGTAGACGCTGTACTTCCCAGGAGTCATGTGTATCCCCTGTCGCAGGTAGAAACGGAGGCTATGGAAACGCATGTCCCTGAGTCCCTACGACAGGGGTTCATACGGTCCTCCACTTCACCCGCCTCCTCAATTTTCTTTTTTGTGAAGAAGAAGGATGGAGGTCTACGCCCATGCATTGATTACCGTGCCCTTAACCAGATCACATAGAGGTATAGTTATCCTCTACCTCTCATGTCATCTGTGATTGAATCAATGCATGGGGCGCGCTTCTCCACTAAATTAGATCTCAGGAGTGCGTACAATCTAGTTCGGATCCGGGAGGGAGATGAGTGGAAAACAGCATTTAGTACCACCTCTGGCCACTATGAATATCTAGTCATGCCATACGGGTTGATGAATGCTCCATCGGTCTTCCAATCGTTTGTGGACAATATTTTTAGGGACATGTTCGGTTGCGGTGTAGTGGTATACATCGATGATATTCTGGTGTATTCCGCCTCACACGCCAAGCATGTTTCCCTAGTCCGCAGAGTACTTGGGCGACTGCTGGAGCATAACCTGTATGTCAAGGCAGAAAAATGTCAGTTTTTTCAACAGTCCGTCTCCTTTCTTGGATACCACATCACCACCTCTGGGGTGGAGATGGAGAGTGACCGCATTTCTGCCGTGTGCAATTGGCCGACTCCCACCACGGTAAAGGAAGTGCAGCGATTTTTAGAGTTTGCCAATTTCTACCGGAGGTTTATCCGGGGCTTTGGCAAAGTGGCGACTCCCATCACCTCACTGTTAAAGGGGGGTCCGTCAAGTCTCCGCTGGTGCGCTGCGGTGGACAGGGCATTCAGTCAGCTGAAGGTTCTGTTCACTATGGCCCCGGTACTAGCCCATCCGGATCCCTCTTTGCAGTTCATAGTAGAGGTGGACGCGTCCGAAGGGGGGGTAGGAGCAGTCCTATCCCAACGATCGGGCACGCCATCTAAGCTCCGCCCCTGCGCCTTCTTCTCAAAGAAGCTCAGCCCGGCGGAGCAAAACTATGATGTGGGTGATCGGGAGTTGCTGGCTATTGTCAAGGCTTTGACTGCGTGGAGACATTGGATTGAGGGGGCTAAACACCCTTTCCTCATCTTGACTGACCACCGCAACCTGGAGTACATCCGAGCAGCGAGGAGGCTGAATCATCGTCAGGCCAGGTGGGCAATGTTTTTCACACGTTTTCATTTCACACTGTCTTACATCCCAGGGACAAAAAACGTGAAGGCAGATGCACTGTCTCGGCTGTACGACACAGAGGAGAGGTCTGTAGATGACTCATACCCATACTACCGGCCTCCTGTATTATAGTGCCAGTGGTATGGGCGCTGGACGCGGAAATTGAGCAGGCGTTGCGCACAGAGCCAGCTCCCCAGTCCTGTCCCGCTGGACGTCTGTACATGCCGTCTGCTGTCCGCGATCGGCTCATCTATTGGGCTCACACATCACCCTCCTCTGGTCACCCTGGTATCGGTCGGACAGTGCGCTGTCTTACAGAGAGAGAAATATTGGTGGCCCACCTTGGCTAAGGATGTAATGGTGTATGTCTCCTCCTGCTCGGTGTGTGCCCAGTGTAAGGCACCTAGACACCTTCCCAGAGGAAAATTACTCACTTTACCCATTCCACAACGGCCATGGTCACATTTATCAGTAGATTTCCTAACTAACCTTCCTCCTTCCCAGAGGAACACTACGATCCTGGTCGTTGTGGACCGGTTCTCCAAGTCCTGCCGCCTCTTGCCCCTGCCCGGTCTCCCCACGGTCCTACAGACTGCGGAGGCTCTATTCACCCATGTTTTCCGGCACTACGGGTTACCAGAGGATATAGTGTCTGATCGGGGCCCCCAATTCACATCTAGAGTGTGGAAAGCGTTCATGGAACGGCTGGGGGTCTCCGTCAGCCTTACCTCTGGGTTTCACCCAGAGTCTAACAGGCAGGTGGAGAGTGTTCCTAAGGTCATACTGCCAGGACCGGCTGGGGGAGTGGTCGGTGTTCCTGCCATGGGCTGAAATGGCAAAAAATTCTCTCTGTCACTCCTCCACTAACCTAACCCCTTTCCAGTGTGTGTTGGGTTACCAGCCGGTTCTGGCACCATGGCATCAGAGCCAGAGCGAAGCTCCTGCGGTGGACGAGTGGTTCCAGAACGCGGAGGCGACATGGGAGGCTGCGCATGTTCGTCTCCAGCGAGCAGTACATCAGCGGCGCTGACCGTCACCGCAGTGATACTCCGGTGTACACACGGGGCGATCGGGTCCGGCAATCGACCCGGAACCTGCCCCTCCGCCTGCCATGCCGGAAAAACCGCGGTTTATGGGGCCATTTAAAGGTTACCTACAGGTTAAAACTCCCTCCAGATTACCGTATGAACCCCTCGTTTCATGTGTCTCTCCTCAGGCCGGTGGTGGCTGGACCACTCCAGGAGTCTGAGGTGCGGGAGGTCCCTCCGCCCCCGTTGGTCATCGAGGGGGTCACGGCGTACTCCGTCCGGTCCATCTTGGATTCGAGACGTCGGGCGGGGGGCCTGCAGTACCTCGTGGAGTGGGAGGGGTACGGTCCGGAGGAGAGGTGCTGGGTGCCGAGGGGGATGTTCTCGACCACTCCCTATTACGAGACTTCCATCGTCACCACCCAGATCGCCCGGCGCCGTCCGGGTCGTCCCCGAGGTCGGTGTCAGGATGCAGCTGGCGTCAAGGGGGGGTACTGTCACGACTCCATCCGAAGTTTCCTCACCCCCTTGTTCGGGCATGCTTTGGCGATCATCGTCACCGGCTTTCTAGTCACTGCCGCTACCTCTTTCATTATCCATTAGTCTTGTCTTGTCTTGTCATTACGCACACCTGGTTCTCATTTCCCCCAATTACTTCATGTATATATGTTCCCTCTGTTCCCTCATGTCCTTGTCGGTTATTGTTTATTTGTGATTGTGTATTTACTCGGCGTGTGTTCTCTAGTCAGTGCCTAGTTATTTGTACACCTTTCGTGAGTACTGGAACAGTAATATTTTGTCTGTTCGCTTGTAAAATACTTCTTTGGTATTAAAGTATACCTTGTTCCACGCTATCTCCTGCGCCTGGCTCTCCATTATATATTCACCACCGTCACAAGATAGATAGATAGATAGATAGATACTTTATTGATACCCGGGGAGGAATTTCTTAAAGACAAACACACAAACACACAACTTAACACAAGACAAACACACAACTGAGCCAAGTGATCACAGCTGAAATACACCAACGGGCAAATTATTCATTCTCTCCATGTTGTCTTTTTTCAGTTGACCAGTTAACTATACACGTAGGCCACTGCCTTGATGGCATGACAAGGTATGCATTACGTTAGTGTGAAAGCGCAAACACCAGGGGCAAGATAAGGCACGAGGTCGGTCGGCAGGCCTTCCACTCTGAACATGCAGATAGTCAGCTATAATGGGCACATTGGAGCGCGTCGTCTGCTTACGGAACTACAGAACTCCTTGCACTCTTTATCGTAAGGCACGTGTTAAGTGAGAGAGGGCATATGGGGTTAGTATCACTTCACAAATATTATTTCAGTCAAGTACAATGCCCTACCCTTTTAAATTCATATGAAACCATACTATTTGAAACTGTATAACTGGATGCACTTTGAACCTGATTACCCGGAGCACACATCACCAGTTCATTTAATCAAGGACAGTAGTTGTGTTGTGGAGAATAATGGTTGTGCGACGTAGTGAGGGTGTGTCCCTTTAAGAGTAAAAGAGAGGAGGGAGAGGGAGCGCTGAAGGGGCCGTGGAGAGAGGCCAGGCCAGACTCATGTTGAGGTAATGTGATAGTCAGGGTGAGACCAACTCTGTCACTCTCTTGCCTCTCCCTTACTGCTCGTGGCACACAACACAACGGCTTCCTCTCCCTTAGCTCATCTCATATTTCTAATTCGCTGTGCCGCAAAGAATTACAATATCTAATCATTATTAGAAATGAACACATGTACTGCAGTCACAGTATGTCACGGTTGTGGAATAGTGGAAAGCACCAATTTGCCATCAGAAAGAAGGTCAATCATATTAGATTGGGAGGTGATGTTAATCCTCAAGAGAGTAGGGTAATATAAGGTTCCTGGTTAACAGACATAACGCATTGACAGGACTCTATTACAGCCTTTTAGGCATGCATGAACAATTGGTTTAAATGTACATTATGTGCAAATTGTGTAAAACCCATACATGCATGACATTGCATCAGCATGTGTAGGTGTTCAAATGGAAATGGAAAATGTTATGTATGATATTCTTGAAGCAATTGTATTGTCTGTGTCCCTTGTTCTAATGTACAGTGGATATACACTGAACAAAAATATAAACGCAACATGTAAAGTGTTGGTCCCATGTTTCATGAGCTGAAATAAAAAATCCCAGAAATGTTCCATACGCACAAAAATATTATTTCTCTCAAATGTTGTGAACAAATTTGTTTACATCCCTGTTAGTGAGCATTTCTCCTTTGTCAAGATAATCCATTCACCTGACAGGTGTGGCATATCAAGAAGCTGATTAAACAGCATGATTGTTACACAGGTGCACCTTATGCTGGGGACAATAAAAGGCCACTGTAAAATGTGCAGTTTTGTCACACAACACAATGCCACAGATGTCTCAAGTTTTGAGGGAGCGTGCAATTGGCATGATGACTGCAGGAATATCCAGCAAAACTGTTGCCAGATAATTGAATGTTAATTTCTCTACCATAAGCCGCCTCCAACGTTGTTTTAGAGAATTTGGCAGTGCGTCCAACCAGCGTCACAACAGCAGAGCACATGTATGGCGTTGTGTGTGCGAGCGGTTTGCTGATGTTTAAGGTATCTGTGACCAGCAGATGCATATCCGTATTCCCAGTCATGTGAAATCCATATATTTATTCTATTTAATCTTTATTTAACTAGGCAAGTCAGATTAGGGCCTAATTTCAATTCACTGATTTAATCATATGAACTGTAACTGAGTCAAATCTTTATAATTGTTGAATTTTTTTTTCACATGTAGTATGGACATTATCTTTTCCTTACAAAAAGAAAAGTGTTACTACAGACCCAGGTTCATATCTCGGGAGTCCCATAGGGCAGCGCACAATTGGCCCAGCATCGTCGGGGTTAGGGGAGGGTTTGGCCGGTGCGACTTTACTTAACTCATCGCGCTCTAGCGGCTCCTTGTGGCAGTCTAGGTGCCTGCGGGCTGACCCCAGATGCCAGTTGAAAGGTGTTTCCTCCAACACATTGGTGCGGCTGGCTCCCGGTGAAGCTGGCGGGTGTTAAGGAGCGCAGTTAGGCGGGTCATGTTTCGGAGGAAGCATGACTCCACCTTCGCCTCTCCCGAGCCCATTGGGGAGTTGCAATGATGAGCCAAGATCGAAAATTGTGGTAAAATACAAAACAATTCATAATAATAGGACTATGAAATAGGTTGCAAAGGAGTGTCATGAGTGTGCAAAGCTGTCATCAAGGCAAGGGGTGGCTATGAAGAAGAATCTCAAATATAAAATATATTTTGATTTGTTTAACACTTTTTTGGTTACTACATGATTCCTTATGTGTTATGTCATAGTTTTGATGTCTTCACTTTTATTCTACAACGTAAAAAATAGTGCAAAAACCCTTGAATGAGTAATATTCCAAACTTTTGACCGGGGGTGTAAGTCCTGACAAAAAGCACAATGGCATCTCTGTCTTATTGATGAATACCGTTGTTACGTAAAGCATCTCACCAGCAGTTGTACGATATGCCCCAGTCCCTCTTCACTCATGTCTACACACACACACACACACACACACACACACACACACACACACACACATACACACACACACACATGCATGCCCCCCCCCTCACACGCACATGCATGCCCCCCCTCACACGCGCATACCACATGAACAGACATGAACACCCCAGGCCTCTTCCCAACAATCCCAGTCACTGGTTACTTTACATCACGTTGAGGTTACTTCCCCTCCTCTCCCCTTTCCATCTCTCCCCTCTCCCTCCTCTCTGTCTCTTTTTCTCTCCCTTTCTCTCTCCCTTTCTCTCTCCCATCTCTTTATCTCTCTCTCCGCCAACGATCCTCCGTGAACCCCACTACACTCAAACAGTAAACTGTGAAATAGCCTTGGGATTGTTTTGCACAACGCCTATGGTTCTAATGTTCCACTTACCCATTGGTCCATGGCAGTGCAGGGACAGGGACAGTGGTTTTGGGAGAGAGGGAGGGTAGAGGGTTTACTCCCTGCTGGAGGCTGGGGTTCCTGTGGTAGCAGAGTAGCCTAGCAGGGTACTGAGGACACCAGACTGACTAGTGAGTCAGTTACAGTTAACCCCTGACCTGGCTCCCCCAGTAGACATGAAGACAGTTGAGCTGTGTGACACATTAGCATATAGTGTTTTCAATGGAATGGTATCAAACACATCAACGACGTGGTTTCCATATGGTTGATACCATTCCTTAGACTTATGAGCCGTCCTCCCCTCAGCAGCCTCCACTGTTTTCAACCATAATAAGAAAAGTAGTGCAACCTAAATAGGTTGTGAGTAGACTTGCGTACAGTGCCAGGCTTGGCTGGGTGAACGAGATTACGGTACAGAAAGTTGGGAGTGAAAGAAGAGCTAACCTAATGGGACTCCTGATCATTTAGACAGATAAATGTTGGTGTGTGTGCCTTTATCTGGCTTTGACATTTATACAGCTGCATTTGGATCAATGACTACCCTGGTGCAGTTAGTAAACTAGTAATGCAATAATCTGGATCTGGGTCTATAATATAATATTTTGTCTTTTGTTCTGATAAATCAGTTTGTGAACAATGGGATGAGGCCATGCAATACTGTTGAGGCACATACAGTATAAGTTGTTCAATTACTTTGAAAAAGCAAGGCCCTGGAATGTTCTATAGAACATTTCTTTTTTGGATTGAAGACACAAGTTTTCAATCTTTCTCGCAACAAGCTAGGAATTCTGAGGCGCACTGTGACATCTGACTAGTTGAGGCAGTACACATGACTTAAATCAGACAGTTAATTGTTCCTGAGGACTCCAGCTCAGAGCAAAGTACTCTGAGACCGGGAGGCAAAGGACGATACATATAGAGTTTAGAGAAAGACAGAAGGGTTGATACATTTTTCGTAAGGGACAATAAGGTCTGAAATTTCAGTGGAAATTCCAAACTTCAGAAGCTTTTTTTAAACCTCAAATACACTACACATTTTACATTTCCTGTATTGCAGGAAAGTTCTAGTTCAAAAGGGTGATCAAATTAAGATCCTACATCTGTATTACTTACCCAAATCCCATTAACCTTGCCAGACGGTAAGCAGTGGTCTTAGTTCTAGAGCCGGGGTGGGGAAAAACACCTTTAAGTGGTTGGTCACTATTTGTATTTAAAGGGGAAATCTGCAGTTGCTACATCCATTTTTTGACTCATAAATGAATTGGTATTGATTCTTGAAGAATAGTACTTACACAGTAAATGCCTAATGAGCTTAGTTCAACAGTCGTACCCCATCAGAATCCAAAACATGAGCTTGTTTTACTCAAATGTTTGTAAACAAAGTAAATGTCAACAATATAGACTCAAAACATGGTTCAATCATTGATGGTCAGTCCTTGCGTCCATAGCTCTGTCTATGAATTTGAGAGTGATTACATTCAGCCACATCCCTCAGCTTTTTACCGAAACAGGGTCGAAAAAAAATGCTTTGTTATTGTTTCTGTTTTTCTACTTACCCAGAGTCAGATGAACTTGTGGATACCATTTGTATGTCTCTGTGTGCAGTATGAAGGAAGTTGTGGTACGTATTAATTGAATACGAGGTGGGCAATAAAACTATGGAAAGCCATTAATTTTCAATGGAAGAAAAGCAAAGTGGGCGGGGGACCATTGGGCGATACAAGCATAGGCGAGTGATCGCGACAAAGGCGGGACCTAAGTTGGGGAAAGCTGAACTTTATGCAAATACTCTGCGATATCGAGGAGCGATTGACCAATCGAAACTCACTTTAGATTCCTGCTTACCTAGTACTACCTAGCATGCTTGCTAGCTTGCTAGCACACACATGAGGGTGAAGCTAGCGTGGCAAGGCAAAATACAAGTGCTAGTTAATCCCCCGATTACAGGGGATTTCACTATTTGCGATAATTCTGATAGCAACGCTAGCGTCACCATCATGTGGATGCTAGCCAGCTGGTCAATTGCGCCGCGATATCTCTGAGTATTTGCGTAAAGTTCAGCTTTCCCCAACTTAGGTCCCACCCTGTTCACGCTGCCTCGCCCATGCTTGCATCGTCCAGTCATGAGTTTGCGCATGACTGGAAATCTACAGGTAGGCCTACGCTAGCGTATGCTACCGTACCTGTAGACTTCCATTCATTGCATCACTGGCTCCTAAAACGACCTCCAACTTCCTTCATACTGCACACAGAGACATACAAATGGTATCCACAAGTTCATCTGATTCGGGGTAAGTAGAAAACAGCTTTATTGACAGAATCTCACACTATCCCTTTAAAGGTCCTAAAGGTCTGCATTATTAAGAACATAATGCTGGTAAGAATAATATTTAATATTTGGGTGGGGTTTAACCACTCACTACACTTTAATAACAGATAGGAGCTGTGCTGGATCTCAGGAACTGAGAGGGAGCAAAACCGAATATTGATAGATAGATAGATAGATAGATAGATAGATAGATAGATAGATAGATAGATAGATAGATAGATAGATAGATAGATAGATAGATAGATAGATAGATAGATAGATAGATAGATAGATAGATAGATAGATAGATAGATAGATAGATAGATAGATAGATAGATAGATAGATAGATAGATAGATGGATGGATGGATGGATGGATGGATGGATGGATGGATGGATGGATGGATGGATGGATGGATGGATGGATGGATGGATGGATGGATGGATGGATGGATGGATGGATGGATGGATGGATGGATGGATGGATGGATGGATGGATGGATGGATGGATGGATGGATGGATGGATGGATGGATGGATGGATGGATGGATGGATGGATGGATGGATGGATGGATGGATGGATGGATGGATGGATGGATGGATGGATGGATGGATGGATGGATGGATGGATGGATGGATGGATGGATGGATGGATGGATGGATGGATGGATGGATGGATAGATAGATAGATAGATAGATAGATAGATAGATAGATAGATAGATAGATAGATAGATAGATAGATAGATAGATAGATAGATAGATAGATAGATAGATAGATAGATAGA
Organism: Thymallus thymallus; assembly: GCA_023634145.1. NCBI lineage: Eukaryota > Metazoa > Chordata > Actinopteri > Salmoniformes > Salmonidae > Thymallus > Thymallus thymallus. Next base: position 27,814,062 of record CM042403.1, on the reverse strand, counting down.
TAGATAGATAGATAGATAGATAGATAGATAGATAGATAGATAGATAGATAGATAGATACTTTACTGATCCCGAGGGGAAATTTATTCATCAAGCAGCTATGAAAAAACAAGACCTAGTCACAAAATAATGACTGAAACTGATTCAGAATGAAAAGAACTGAGATTGAGATTGTGGTAGAAACTTTCAATGATAAACTGGCTGTTACTGGAACATTGAGAAATCACTCATTATCAATGCATAGCCTGCAATTCATTAACTGGAGCTGATTGATTTACAGTATTTGGTTAAGAGCTAGTGGAGGAATGACCCTTGACCACCTTAGATTTTCTGAGGCGTGATTCAACTTTGGTTTCATAAGTGTTGGATTGTATTATAATTGTATTGAATTTGATCCAATAAAGTGGAAGTGCTCACTCAAGAATGTGTTGAAATATAGCTTTAAACTGAGTCAAAACACACATACCAAAACACAGATACCAGCAGGCTGCGTTCTAAAAACTCGTACAACAACCAGAAACTCAATATAATATCCCTCAGGCAGCAGAGAAAAAGATCAATGTCACTCCACTACAGCCTTCCATCACAAACAGGCAGCACAATGTCCTCCTGCCTCTGAAAATGATGACTGGCTTCATATGTTGAATAAACATGGACATTTGGTGAGAATGCATTGCATGCTTGAGGCAAATGTTTCAACCTAAAAAAGTCCTGTATTGCTATAGTGAGTCACTGCCGGTGAGCTAGCTCATACCATCCTACGTCAGAACCATAGGAGATGTAGGTCGCAGACTGAGGGATCTTCAAGACTCAGCACTTTGTGTTGCATTATGCAAGATTGAGAGTTTGGTCTGAATAGAGATGTTGCTTCAATATGCTGGTTGGTTGGTGCCCTACTGGCCCTGGGTTTCCCATAATAACCCAGACCTGATCCCAGTTCATAATCCTGACTTCCTCAATGTCATTTGTCCTTGAGGAATGGAATGCTGCTAAAATAGATCAAACCGTTAGAAACAGGCCTCTATATACAATATCAGAGCACATTATCAGACATTAGTGCAACTGTCAGACACCCAGTACACATGGAATATGTATAGATAATACACTTCATCTGACTAGACTTTACATTTAGAGCCCCAATGAGTTTTCATCATAAGAACTCTGGGTCTGCGTTCGCTCTCCCACTTGACAGTGAAAGATTAGGGGGAGAGAGAGGGGAGAGTGGGTTAGTTGATAATACTTACTGCTCCAAGATGTGTCAGCTGACAAAGTCCCCTCAGAATTACCCAGGATTCCTGTTACATGAGGTGAGGGGAGGGGCCTCTGGCAGCCTCATTGGATTCTATATGGATAAATTAATCCGAGCTGCAACCATATCTGGGCCCTTGTGTTCAATCAGCAAGTTCAATATAATCATTAATTTCCTAAGCCTTCTGGGGTGCATCAGGGGTCACCCATAAGTTTCTTCCTCTTGTCACCTGACTCGTGCCAGAACTTTTAATTGGCCTCAGGAAATCCCAGGCATCCTCCCCTGTTCTGGGAGCTGGGTGTAGGATGTGTGGGATTGGGTCACAGGGAGAATATTTACTCCCCTATTGGGGCTGCTGGGGTAGGACTCCGGGCCAACTTCACAATGGCTCTTTTCTACCAGGGATAACATCATTGAGGGAATATGGTTATTGTTGAATTGTTGAATTCACTGTAACACTTGTTCTGTCATAACATGTTTACAGCACATACTAACAATGTAATATACTGTTGTCATAAACTGTTGTTAGACTTACAATTAAAGTATAACTTGTGTTTATGATTATCTTATTTAGGGATTAGGATGAAACGTTCAAATAACGTGTTACCAAATCCATGTCTTAAACTAAGAATACAAAAAATACTTTTATTGTCCTTGCCTCACCCCACACATCCCAAATATGGACAGACACAGAACGCACACAGTACAAAGGAATGCTTCCTCAGCTAGTACACTGGCTCAACTTCTCTCAAAACACCCACTGTATGCTGGGGGATTTGCGCCACACTCATCCCCAGGTGCCATTCTAATAGTTATTTAACTGAATTATTCGATAAAGGTTTTGGTTTTTAACCCCCACAATCATTCAGTTGTTTGAGAACATTTGTGCATGGAGCACTTACAATGTAGACTGAAGATCTGACCTTGACCATTGTGTTTGTTCACAACTTGGTACACTCATTCTCTCTCGTTCTGGCCCTGGGTGGGAGGCAGATACTAGGTTTTGATTAGGATCCCCATTAGCCGATGCCAATGGCGACAGCTAGTCTTACTGGGGTCTGACACATAACGAAAAAGACATTACAGACAAAATACTTTACGTTTTACATACATTAAAAAAACATTAACATGTAGTGTGTATGTCAGTGCATACACACAATAAGTAGGTCACATGGGTACACTGCTCCTACATCGTGGTAAACAATGAAAGGCAGTGTTCATTTTTCATCCGTCCACAACAGTGGACTGTAGAGAGAGCAGGAAGGAGGGTAGTGGTGAGGGCTCAGTGTAATTACTAGTAGATCCTATGTGATAAGGGACTGTGTTTGGTGTGCCTCGCCTCAGCGCCTGCCCGCGCCCCTCTGCCTCCCCGTCCCGCCGATGGAGCGGGTCACACTGAGTCACAAGGCCAGCCAGCGTTGACAATGGCACATTTGTGCACAGACAGAGCCGTGAGCCAGCCCACTCAAGGGAAAGGATGGTAGAAGGTGGAGCGAGTCCAGCAAGCGGTGTGTGTGTGTGTTTGTGTGTTGTGTCTGTCTATATGTGCCTGTATCTATGTCTGTCTGTCCATCTACTTGTACCTGTGTCTGTGTATGTCTCAATGTCTGTGAAACAAAACTGGGATAGTTATTTGAGTGGCAAGCAAACACTCAGTCAGGCTGCTTTGTAGCTTATTCACTCTTCAACCTGCTCAATACCAGTTGATAGTATTCTTATTTAACATAATCACATTTCAGGACAAGGCTCAGGCTTCTTATCTTTCCACTAACACAGGCACAAACACTGTTTCCCTTCTGTTGCAAAAAACGTTTGTATCTTATCTGTCGTGACCAGTGGAGGCTGCTGAGGGGAGGAATGGAATGAATGGAATGGTATATACCAGCCCATTACACTCCATTCCGGCCATTATTATGAACCGTCCTCCCCTCAGCAGCCTCCACTGGTCACGACAGATAAAATATAAACGTTTTTTTGCAACAGAGGGGAAACAGTGGGGGAACAGCCATTTTGTGTCTGCTGTAAGCCACTGACTGTTAGTTAACATCCTGCAGTTGGTGGTTTCATCATTGGGTCAGGATGAAGAAATTTAGCTGGAATACACTGCAACAGGAAACACCAGTACAGCAGCAGGATCATCAATATGGGGCCCGTATTGAAAGAATACTGGTCAGCGTAGAACAATCTCTCTGCCGTGCCATGTGTCTGGCAAGCAAGACTGTGGAAAAGGCTGCAATTTGCAGTAGAGGTCACTGACGAGCAGTATCAGAGATGTATGAATCATATTTATGGCATGTTAAGATGCAGGGAAAACCTTGCACCATATACACCAACTCACAAAAAGTGTATTATTCTACACTGGACTGGGCCCTCTGTCAAATGTATCCACAAGTACTTGCATAGATCTTGCTGACATCCGTTGCTATCAGTCATAAGACAAGGCAATCTGACTTTTCTTTTTCTTTTTCTAAACTTTAATCTGAGCAGACAGAGAATTATATGATGTCATTATCCAATTTAACTTAGTATTCAAGGGTATCTATAAACAAGCAGAAACACACACACATACACACAGTTACAGACTTGTTGGCCCATGACCTCCACATCATTCCATTACTAGACATGCAGACAGTGGTGTCCTTGCAGACTTGCCACCTTCCATCAGTATGCAGGCTTCATTTGCTGCTCTGAGACACTTTGGACGTGCTGTCGAGGTTCCTGACCTAAAGCCAGTAGCAGCTATGGTAACAACACACACAAACATAGTGTACAGACACATCCACACACACACACACACACACACACACACACACACACACACAAACACACACACACACACACACACACACACACACACACACACACTCAAAAACTGTTGCCTCTCAAACCCTCTCCAACACCCCCAATGGTCCTCCAGTCCAGAGCATCCCCCACCCCTCCCCGACCCCTCCCTTCCTCCACCTCTCCCTTCCCCTCCTCCATCACCTCCTCCACTCCTCCACAACCTCCTCCACTCCTCCACCACCTCCTCCCCTCTACCACCTCCTCCCCTCTACCATCTCCTCCCTCCCTCTACCACCTCCTCCCTCCCTCTACCACCTCCTCCCCTCCTGCACCACCACCTCCTCTCTTCCACCACCTTCTCCACTACCTCCTCCCCTCCTCCACCACCTCCTCCCCTCCACCACCTCCTCCCCTCCAACACCAACTCTTCCCCTCCTCCACCACCTCCTCCCCTGCACCACCTCCTCCCCTCCACCACCACCTCCTCCCCTCCTCCACCACCTCCTCCCCTCCACCTCCTTGCACTATGTCATATGACTGCTGTTATGTGTGATGGAACACAAAGATGCTCTGTTAGTCCCTCTGCTCTGCCCTCAGTAAGGAGTGCTGGGAAGAGGGCCCATCATCCTCAGTAAGGAGTGCTGGGAGGAGGGCCCATCGTCCTCAGTAATTAGTGCTGGGAAGAGGGCCCATCGTCCTCAGGCACACACACAGGGTCCTAGTTCTGAGTGCCAGCACAGATTAGCGAGAGAGAAAGAGAGGAGGGAAGGAGAGAAAGAGAAATGTGTTTATGTAGCTTTACATAACGATAACCTAATCCTTACTTAGTGTAATGTTACTACAAACAGATAAAGACCCACCCTAATTTGGTTCAGTCCAATTGACAGTCAGAAATCCAGGGAGCCAGTCAGCATGATGGGTCACAAGAGGCATGGCATAGTATTAGACCTAGCAGAATAACAAATAAAAAAGGTATATACTGCTAAAAAGGGCTCACAGTAGTAGTTATTTCTGTGTTACTGCATTCCAGAGTGGGTTATCAGAGTTATTAAATTGCTAAAGGAATTAGCAGAACAATTTCATAGAGGCTGGTTTGGTGGATATTCCCACAGCCTGCAGGCCTAGAGTAATATGATACAGTATAACAGTAAATGTTTCCACATAAATCATTGTTCTTAAGTGCAAGAGGAGATGGACATATTGTATCATTTCCCCCGTACTATAATATAATCAATTTAAGTGGTAAAGTCAGCCAGGTCTTACCTACAATGGCATAGATGAGGGAATGCTACAGAGGGTTTAGCAGGGGTCAAATTGAACTTAACCATTGTTTTTCCTGTTTGATATGTTCCTTGGGGAGTTTTACTGGCAAGTTATTAAAAGCCCCATTCAAAATGGCAGAAATGTGTTGCGCTATGCTAGTACTGCTGTGCCCATATTTCAAGTATGTGATATACTGTTGACCAATATGGCAATTATATTCGTTTGTGTCATGTATGACACCACATGGGCAGTCACATCATGTGAGTGTGTGAGTTTAACCAATTTGTGTGTCAGCAAAACCTTAGAAAGTGCTCAATGAAGGTGTGTGATTTACTTTGAAATGACATGCTGATCCCTGTCATGCATCCTTACAGCCAAGGTTACCAGAGACCCCTGACTTTGTGTTAAGCCCCATTACTGTCCTTTCCAATGCCCTCTCCTCTTAGTCCAACTTCAGGCTTCAAGCACACTCTAATTGCATGGGTTATCAAGCTACATCATATTAGAGTGTCATCTAGGCTGTTAGCTTGAAAGGCAAATCTGCAAGTAGAAGTGGGAAAATGTTCAAAGTGAGGAAATCTTTTTCAGATCTCTGGCCTGTGGTCCGGTAGTTATTTCCTGAAATATACTTGTTATTGTGTAATAGAAAATACAGACACAGAATGCTGTGTCCTAGGCTACTTGATGTTTTTGTTTGAGGTGATATATTGTACTGTAGGACTGATTAGGCATGTGGTCAAAGGCTACTGGTTCTGTGTTTGGTGGACATCTCCCATAGTGCAGAAGGAGGTGTGACTGACATGGCAGTGCCAACCGTCCAAGCAGTGACATCACTATGGGACACATTTATTCTCTGTAATTACCTGTTTAAATTGTTGACATACAGTACCTCCCTAACGTAAAGCACACCAAGATTTTAAAGTATGTGAAATGTCTGACCTGACCTTATTACGTTTGCTTGGTCCACGTCTAATTTTGACCATACCTGGTCCTTCTACAGTGGGGAGAACAAGTATTTGATACACAGCCGATTTTGCAGGTTTTCCCACTTACAAAGCATGTAGAAGTCTGTAATTTTTATCATAGGTACTCTTCAACTGTGAGTGACGGAATCTATAACAAAAATCCAGAAAATCACATTGTATGATTTTTAAGTAATTCATTTGCATTTTATTGCATGACAAGTATTTGATACATCAGAAAAGCAGAACTTAATATTTGGTACAGAAACCTTTGTTTGCAATTACAGAGATCATACGTTTCCTGTAGTTCTTGACCAGGTTTACACACACTGCAGCAGGGATTTTGGCCCACTCCTCCATACAGATCCTTCAGGTTTCGGGGCTGTCGCTGGGCAATACGGACTTTCAGCTCCCTCCAAAGATTTTCTATTGGGTTCAGGTCTGGAGACTGGCTAGGCCACTCCAGGACCTTGAGATGCTTCTTACGGAGACACTCCTTAGTTGTCCTGGCTGTGTGTTTCGGGTCGTTGTCATGCTGGAAGACCCAGCCACGACCCATCTTCAATGCTCTTACTGAGGGAAGGAGGTTGTTGGTCAAGATCTCGCGATACATGGCCCCATCCATCCTCCCCTCAATACAGTGCAGTCGTCCTGTCCCCTTTGCAGAAAAGCATCCCCAAAGAATGATGTTTCCACCTCCATGCTTCACGGTTGGGATGGTGTTCTTGGGGTTGTACTCATCCTTCTTCTTCCTCCAAACATGGCGAGTGGAGTTTAGACCAAAAAGCTCTATTTTTGTCTCATCAGACCACATGAACTTCTCCCATTCCTCCTCTGGATCATCCAGATGGTCATTGGCAAACTTCAGACGGGCCTAGACATGCACTGGCTTGAGCAGGGGCACCTTGCGTGCGCTGCAGGATTTTAATCCACGACAGCGTAGTGTGTTACTAATGGTTTTCTTTGAGACTGTGGTCCCAGCTCTCTTCAGGTCATTGACCAGGTCCTGCCGTGTAGTTCTGGGCTGATCCCTCACCTTCCTCATGATCATTGATGCCCCACGAGGTGAGATCTTGCATGGTGCCCCAGACCGAGGGAGATTGACCGTCATCTTGAACTTCTTCCATTTTCTAATAATTGCGCCAACAGTTGTTGCCTTCTCACCAAGCTGCTTGCCTATTGTCCTGTAGCCCATCCCAGCCTTGTGCAGGTCTACAATTTTATCCCTGATGTCCTTACACAGCTCTCTGGTCTTGGCCATTGTGGAGAGGTTGGAGTCTGTTTGATTGAGTGTGTGGACAGGTGTCTTTTATACAGGTAACGAATTCAAACAGGTGCAGTTAATACAGGTAATGAGTGGAGAACAGGAGGGCTTCTTAAAGAAAAACTTACAGGTCTGTGAGAGCCGGAATTCTTACTGGTTGGTAGGTGATCAAATACTTATGTCATGCAATAAAATGCAAATTAGTTATTTAAAAATCATACAATGTGATTTTCTGGATTTTTGTTTTAGATTCCGTCTCTCACAGTTGAAGTGTACCTATGATAAAAATGACAGACCTCTACATGCTTTGTAAGTAGGAAAACCTGCAAAATCGGCAGTGTATCAAATACTGTGTTAGCCATATGATAGCCATTTAGATTTAACATGAATGATTGCAAGAGTGACACTAAATATACATGCTTTGCCTGTCTATCCTTTGAAGGTAGAAGTTGGGATACACTGTAGTTACATAACCAGGAAAATTATGTATAAAATAATGTTGCCAGACAATTTATAAAAAGGTGAGAAAAACACTATGATCTGTTTGTACAGATGTAGGATATTCATTTGAGCCAGTTTTCTACAGCAGGAAAATAATCCTGCAGCAACAGGAAATCTAAATTATTATGTGGATTATAATTAATTGGAGGAGGTGGTGGTGGAGGGGAGGAGGTAGTGGAGGAGGGGAGGAGGTGGTGGTGGAGGAGGGGAGGAGGTAGTGGAGGAGGAGGGGAGGAGGTAGTGGAGGAGGTGGTGGAGGAGGGGAGGAGGTAGTGCAGGAGGTGGTGGAGGAGTAGAGGAGGTAGTGGTGGAGGAGGAGGAGGTGGTGGACGAGGGGAGGAGGTAGTGGAGGAAGTTGTGGAGGAGGGGAGGAGGTGGTGGAGGTAGTGGAGGAGGAGGTGGTGGAGGAGGGGAGGAGGTTGTGGAGGAGGGGAGGAGGTGATGGAGGAGAGGAAGGGAGAGGTGAAAGAAGGGAGGGGTCGGGGAGGGGTGGGGGACATTTTGGTAGGGGTTGATACATTTTTCATTAGGGCTAATCAAGTCTTACAAACTATAAATTATTTTTGGTGAAAGCAGACCCTTTATTCCTCCTATGTCTGCTCAATGCACTTCATTACATGAATACGGTATAATCACAAAGCCACCCTGTAACATCAAGTGCTATAATAAATGCAATAAATCGCCATTGCATTTATGTATTCTCTACCCATTTATATGAATATTGCAAAGAAAAACATTCATGCAATGTAGTCTGCTTTTGTAGGTTGCAAGGAGTAGAGGCGTTGTTATTCATTTCACATCCTCTGATCCATTCGTATCTGTGTTCCTCCAGAGTTCCCAAAGCATTGTGGAATTTTCTTCCATCATTTTTGCCTCCATTTTTAGATGTCTGAGGGCCTGGATGTTGGCTGTTTCACTTCATTCTTTAGGCCTACCGCATGCAGCCAGTTATTTAGTCTACATCATCCATCATGTCCAGCTGACACTCGGCTAAACAGCCCTGTCCCCTCAATGTTTCTCATTACATTCTCTCCATCTCTCTTTTCTTGTCCTGTTTTCCTTCTGTATCCCAATCTGTTTCTCTCTCCGTTTCTCTCTTTCTCCATTTCTCTTTCTCTCTCCACTGCATCAACCTCATCTGCCTCCCCACTGTTAAACCCCCTAGCCCCTCGACCCCTCCCTGCGCAGGTTATCTCTTTCTCTCACACACACACACACACACACACACACACACACACACACACACACACACACACACACAGAACACACTCCTGGCACTACACTGCTGACTCTGACCCCTCTCCACAAGCCACGGTAATGCCTCATTAGAGATATGAGGGATTTTTCAAATAAAACAAATGACCCTCAGTGCTGTGGCCGATGGAGAGCAGCGAACACTTTCTCACAATCACACTCATCCCAAATACACCTCCACACACATCCATCCTGGGTCAAAGCGGTTATCGATCGATGTGCCAATGTTATTGTTGATGTGGGATGGCAGGCGGAGCGCTGCTAAATGCCGATGTGAAGCCACTGTCCAGTCCAGTGGCTGCGCCTCTCATTGCTGTCTCACTAAGGCAGTCATCATGAGAACCGTACAGCTGATCCTACGTGACAGTGCTCTTACTGGCTCTCTTCTTCCTGTCGCTCTCTCATGGTCGATGGGATGGACAGAGCATACACCTTTGAAGTATCCTTCCTATTTCCCATAAACCCAACATTACAGACAACCATATGTATCAAGGATGTATCAAGGAGGAGATGTACACAGACAGGCAGACACCAGCTCTCCTAGTCCATGTCTATATCTACTTAGAGAGCAGGGAGGGTGGAGGAGGGGACTGGAGAAGCAGCCTTGCCTTGGTTCCATCTCAGAACATCACCATCCTGAGCTCAGCTGAGGGAAAAAATATCCTGTACCTCCACATTATGAATAAAATCACACAGCAATTCCTCACCCCACCCCAGACAAACAAAGGGGCCCCAAAGAAGGCCAACTTAGCAGTGATGACAAAAAAAAGTCTGTATGAGAAAAAAAAGCAGGCAGGCTTACCGTTTCACCGTCCAGCGTCCATTCACCAGGGATACTGCAGACAAACACTTGCTGGGAGAGAAAGGCTGTGTGCAATCCACCCTTAGTCCAACATTCTCCTGTCTTTCTCACTTTCACACTCTCTCGCTCTCTCTCTCTCTCTCTGTTCCCCTCTTTCTTATTATTGTCTGGGTTCTATTTCCTCAAGGCAGTTGAGACACTGCAGCGGTGGGGGAGGAGAGTGTGTGCGCGTGTGTTTGAGTGTGTCAGAGAGCGGAGGGAGAGAGGGAGAGAGAAATGAAGGGAGGAGTCAGCAGGGATAGAGAGAAGGGGAAAACGTCCAGGATTAAATCAGGAGAGAAACAGAGGAAGAGGTAAAATGGCACCAAGCTAAACAGAACACAGGACTGTGGCAAAAACACCATACAATAGAAGCTGTTTGTTGCATGCAATGAGAAGGGGAAACAGACAGAGACCCCTATGAGCAGCAATGGAAAGGACAGGTTTTGTGTGTTTTGTATAACAACCCTGCTTATTCTCTTTCTCTGGTCTATGACAAGTCAACAGCATGATTGGTTGTGATTTTCATTGATGGCTGAAATAGCATGCACGATAGAGAGAGAGAGCAAGAGAGTGGGGAGGGGAGAAGAGAGGAGAGGAAGGGAGGGAGAGGAGTGATGACGATATGGGGCTGGGAGGAGGATTGGATAATGGTGTAATGTGCTGTTTCCGTGCCAACTGTTTCTGTGACAGAGGGACCACTTCCTTTACTGCTATTGGCTCTAACCAAGAACAGATAGATATGCTGACAAATAAAAAATCATATGTGATGTGTAAGGGTGGGGCTTGCTGTTGTCCTCAGCTCTCATCTATCTTTGGTAAAAACAGGCCTTCTGTGTCCTGCTTATACCCATAACAAGGTAACACACGCACACGCACACACATACATACCCACATACATACGCATACAGGTTATAGTGCTTAATCCGCGCATGACGCAGACTGCAAATCCATCATTAAGGATATGGGCAGTGTGTGTAAGGAGACTCCTCTGCGCCACACACATACCCCCTGACTAGGTGAAAGAAACCCAGTATCAGACTGCTGGGGGTATAGTGAGGAAAAGAGAACTGTAATTCTTAGAGCACCTATACCATGCTCTCAATAAATTATATTACACTGAACAAAAATAAAAAGGTAACATGTAAAGTGTTGGTCCCATGTTTCATGAGCTGAAATAAAAGATCCCAGAAATGTTCTATATGCACAAAAAGTGTATATCTCTAAAATGTTACACAGGTGCACCTTGTGCTGGGGACAATAAAAGGCCACTCTAAAATGTGCACAGATGTCTCAAGTTTTGAGTGAGTATGCAATTGGTATGCTGACTGCAGGACTGTCCACCAGAGCTGTTGCCTGAGAATTTAATGTTAATTTCTCTACCATAAGACGCCTCCAACATTGTTTTAGAGAATTTGGCAGTACGTCCAACTGGCCTCACAACCGCAGACCATGTGTATCCATGCCAGCCCAGGACTGTGGGTTTGCACAACTGAAGAATTTCTGAGCAAACTGTCAGAAACCGTCCCAGGGAAGCTCATCTGCATGCTCGTCGTCCTTATCAGGGTCTTGACCTGACTGCAGTTCGGCGTTGTAACCGACTTCAGTGGGCAAACGCTCACCTTCGATGGCCACTGGAACGCTGGAGAAGTGTACTCTTCACAGATGAATCCCGGTTTCAACTATACCGGGCAGTTGTCAATGTTGTGAACAGAGTGCCCCATGGTGGCGGTGGGCAGCGGTTATGGTATGGGCAGGCATAAGTTATGGACATCAAACACAATTTAATTTTATCAATGGCGGTTTGAATGCACAGAGATACCGTGACAAGATCCTGAGGCCCATTGTCGTGCCATACATCCGCCATCATCACTTCGTGCTCCAGCATGATAATGCACAGCCCCATGTAACAAGGATCTGTACACAATTCCTGGAAAATGTCCCAGTTCTTCCATGGCCTGCATACTCACCAGAAATGTCACCCACTAATCATGTTTGGGATACTCTGGATTGACGTGTACGACAGCATGTTCCAGTTCCCGGCAATATCCAGCAACTTCGCACAGCCATTGAAGAGGAGTAGGACAACATTCCACAGGCCACAATCAACAGCCTGATCAACTCTATGCAAAGGAGATGTCGCGCTGCATGAGGCAAATGGTGGTCACACTAGATACTGACTGGTTTTCTGATCCACGCCCCACCTTTTTTTTAAGGTATCTGTGACCAACAGATGCATATTTGTATTCCCAGTCATGTGAAATCATAAATAAATGCTCATTGAATTCACTAGATCTACTGTGGAAAAGCACATAATGGTGGATGTAGCTAGACATGTCTGCCTTCCATGACCCCTGACCCCTCACCCCTCACTCAGGCCTGATAGGCAAATGCTGTGACGGGGGCCGGAAGCTTGCTTTTGTCCCACCTCACTGTTGGCTGCTGAGTTATGGATCATTAATGAGCTAATGCTAGCTACTTGATCTTATCAGACAGTCTCTGAGTTATGGATCATTAATGAGCTAATGCTAGCTACTTGATCTTATCAGACAGTCTCTGAGTTATGGATCATTAATGAGCTAATGCTAGCTACTCGATTTTATCAGACAGTCTCTCTCTTTCTGTCTGCCTCTCACTCATCCTGTAAGGAAGACTGGAAGTGAGGAATTTCATATTTTTCATAATCCTTCCAATTTAAGAATCAGTAATCTGTCAGTGTTTTGAGTTCAAAAGAGGAAAAGCGTCAGAGAGCTAGAAATGAAGAGGAAGAGAAGAGCGTACCCTATTTGACTCTCCCCTAGAAGGTTATAACCTCCGATAAGACAATGTGATGTGCCATAACTTAAATATAGAGACGGGATATGTTTCAATACAGTTTGCCACCAAAATTGGTCCTTTAATTCCAATATCTCTCGAGTAATGACATGAAACATTGGCCTCTCAAATTGCCTCATAAGTAATCTCACCCACCAGCTGGCTCGCGCTAGCAATTCAAGCCTAGAGACGAGGTTACCTCATATGAAAACAATGTCTTCTTGACCCAGTTCATTGCCACTATCATGCAACTTTAATCATAACACGTTCACCAGTCACAGGAGGCTGCTGACGGGAGGACGGCTCATAATAATGGCTGGAATGGAGCAAATGGAATGGCATCAAACACATGAAAACCATGTGCTTGATGTATTTGATACCGTTCAACAAATTCCGCTCCAGCCATTACCACAAGCCCGTCCTCCCCAATGAAGGTGCCACCAACCTTCAAGAAATTTCCCCCTCTGGGATCAATAAAGTATCTATCTATCTATCTATCTATCTATCTATCTATCTATCTATCTATCTATCTATCTATCTATCTATCTATCTATCTATCTATCTATCTATCTATCTATCTATATATCTATCTATCTATCTATCTATCTATCTATCTATCTATCTATCTATCTATCTATCTATCTATCTATCTATCTATCTATCTATCTATCTATCTATCTATCTACCTCCTATGGTTCACCTACAACAGAACCCGGTCATTGTGACGTTCTTTATGCATGTATCCCATCTTGTCATCTTATACCTAATGGTATTTGAATAGATAAGTAACATTTACACATACAGTTCATTTGACATACAGGGCCTGATTTATCACGCATTGCTATTGGTGCAAAGTGCGTAGCCTACAGTTATTTTCATTGAGGAATAAAACACAGAGGATGCCGAAGACAGTATTGTGTTCTACCGTACTTGAAAATACAAGGCATACAATATTTGCTCTGGTGCCCATATATACAGTGCTTCCTGTGTGAGTTAGTCACATGGCTTTTTTCAATCTACAGAGGAAAATCTCTGTTATGCTGATGATTCTGCTGAGACAAAATGGCTGTCATTGAAAGAATTACTGTGGATTAACTGTAAACTACATTTAGAGCGTCTAGGTATTTTCCCTTATACGTAAATACAAATGTGTGTGTGGGGAAAAAGACTGAGACATGCAGTCTTTGACAAAGAAGCATATCTGATCATATACAGGAAATGTATCTGATTAGAAACCTTCATGTCATGCAACCAGTTCTGCAAATCTTGTGTTTATCCTCTTAGCAGAGTTCTCACTTTCTCAGCATCATCTTGAGTAATAAATGATGAACTGAAAGGGCAAATGATCACCAGCTATCAGTGTCATATCATTGACAGAAGCATTTTGCAGCACCCCAAGGCACAAGCACAAATCCGTCAAATGACAAGAATGAGTGTCATTTTTCAACTTGCCGTCTTGTAGACTGTAAACATATTTTCATGTATTTCCTGACAAACTGTCAGAAATACGAATTTACTAGTATAGTTTATTTAAAAGCCAGAGGTAACCTTCTCTATATTGTTCATCATCATTGTTCTGATATATTCATGCTATTTAAAGCCTGTCTGTCATCATGGCTCCATCCTCTGTGTCCCTTCTGTGCACCCCTGCTCTCATTTAGGGACAGATACAAGTACTAGATACGGATTCATAATAGTGATTGTTCCTTCCGGTGTCCCTCATGACCCATCCCCCCTCTCCCCCCTGTCTCTCTCTCTCTACCCTCTCTAATACTATTGCTTTGTCTCTCATTCTCTCTCTATCCCTCTGACTCCGTCTCACCCTTCATATGTCTCTCCCCTTCTCTGTCTCTGCGCATTTCTCCCAGCTTCCTGTCTCCCTAATCCTTAATCCTGTGGAAATCGGTCAGGCGAAACGGGGCAGCTTTGATCAGGCTCTCATATCAGACGTGGTAACAGTGTCGGCTCCCCCGGATCCCACAGAACCCTGGAGCCCAGCGGTACGGAGACGAGCAGAGCGGAGTCGAGGAGCTCCAAGCAAGAGGACACACCCAGCCACCCAGCCCACCGTGGGAGACAGGCAGACAGGTTACCCGTCTACCTGCCTGCCACCTCAGCCACAGCACCAGGACACCAGCCTCTCCATTTCCAAACATTGCATCATCACAGCGGCATCAGTGATAACTGAGTAACCCTATTGTATAAGTTCACTATGTGATATCTGCATTGTTGTTCCACTTAAGGTAAGCAGGGGCTTTCAGTTTGGAAGGTGATCTTCCGTCCCCAGACAATGTGACTCAAATCTGTATGGGTCTCGTAAAACGGCCATTGCTGTTGTGGATCCCGTCCCTGATAATGAGTTTCTCATATCGGCACTGGTGTCTGGCATTGTGTGGCACAGCCACGGATAATACCTGCTGCCTGCCCCGTGGCAGCGATGTCACCCAACACCTGTTGGGTAAGGTGGCACAGATGTGACACGAAGAGGAAAGCTAGACTCCTGTAAAGGTCAGGTTTGCTAAGGACATGGCTGGAGCGGAATTAGTTGAACGGTATCAAATACATCAAACACATGGTTTCCACCAGAGAAAGGTGCTGACACGGCACAGCTTGTACTGTGTCAAACGGCTTCCCCCCTTACACCCACACTCCTCCCAGTCCTTATCTACCTCAAGTACCTCGTACCTCTGCACATTGATCTGGTACCTGTATATAGCTAAATTCTTGTGTATTTTATTATATTCCTCGTGTTAGTCACTATTTATTTTAATTAAAAATTTTTGATGCTATACTGACTATGCGTTCAGACCCCCATTTTAATAACACGTTCAGAAATGTAATCAGGTGTTTTGAATCAGCCTGAGACCGAGCATTACTGTCGCCCAGCTGTGAACAGGATGTGCAACATCTGATATGACCCACCACCACAACTTAGTCTACATCTCGCTCTCGCTCTCTCGCTCTCTTCAGATTATTTACAAACCACTGCTCATTTCCTTCAGGGGGGGTTTTGAGACAGAAATTAGCACAGTGTAGTTGGTGAGAATATTACATATTTTACTAACACATTCGATCACCCACCAGTTCTCCACAAATGATCTGCATTGATATAACTCTGATTGTGCTTCCTCCCTGTGCCTTTGGCGTTCATCAGACAGAGAGAGCAAAAAATATTATTTAACATAAAATGGTCGAGAGCGATACATCCCCTGCCAGAGTTTGGATGCACTGCATCACGGCAGCTAGGACAGATGTACTGGTGATGTATGGGTATTTAATGAGCAGGGATGACACATGAAACAATGAGAGCACAGAGCAGAGGCAGTGGGTGGCAGGCCCGAGTAACAGAACATGTTCAATCACAGATTTGGTACACAGGCGTGCTTCAGAGAATGAGCACTCCCCCTGTTGACCTAGATAAAATCTAACAGCAGGCATCTCTCTATCTCTATCTCACGCTCCCGCGTTCTTCCCCTCTCTATCTCACTTCCTCACTGAAAAACATTTACTTAGGCATAACATTTAAAATAATATTCAGACTACTCTAATTAGTAGACAGACAAGCAGATGACACAGCAACACATTGGTGCCTCTCCTACAAGTCCCTGATGTAGCATTGTGTTTGTGTGGTGGTGTGAGAATGTAGATGGGTTGTTGAGATGATCAATGACAGCGGTTCAGGTAAAACTCATTCACTGGATGGATCTGGTTCTCTATAGTTCGTGTGCAATACTCCTCTGCTTTGATACCTACTCTACCATGGTTTGAATGTAAAGCCCGACATCTGGTGGCCAAATATGGGAATGTATCCTATCAAATATACTTTTATTTTTTCACCCAACTATTTCAAATCTTAGAACATTAAATTTACATTTTATATGTCAGAAACTTGCACTAAGTGAATATAGAAGAGGGGTTGTATTGCTAGCTAAGACAAACTCTCTCAATAGTCCTTTTCTGAAAGTTTTTAATGAACTATAATCCCCTTCTGAATTTGTTTTGAGATGAATCAAGACAGGTGTATGTATCTTAAATTACAGTATTACAGATCTACAGTTTGACAAAGAAATGGTGTACATCAACAAAAATAGGACAGCATTATATACTGTAGGCTTACTATGAATTACAGCTGCCATGCATTTGACTTGCAGCACCATATGCATATGGCGGCCATGTATCTCACAAAGGGCCAAAGCCTTATGTAAACAAACAGAGCTTTGAGCTTATCTCTTTCACACACACAACTGCAGAGTGTAAAAACACACCTATAACAACATCCCTTTTCTGCATACTACAGCTAGTGCTTCACGCCAATGTTACCATTGATGACCCAAGCATCAGGGTCACAGAAACTGTAACTGGGTTTTATGAAAAGTATACAACCTTGTAACAGTCAGTAATGTTAAATGTGACAATAATGGAGCTTGGCTACTTGTCTATTAGATGAAACATGCAGCCTCTTGAATAACTGAATCTGTAAAGGAAGTGTAAAACGTGTTATAACATGTATAAAGATGTTGGCTAATCTTCCCCTATCCAAGAACTAAGGAGATGAGTTTTATCATCAATCTCCTAAAATCTGTAGAGTTCATGAAGGTGAAATTAGAGACTAAATGGATTAACTAGGAGCGTCACTACATGGTGCACACATAGGCCTCCTGCAGTGAAGTGTGTTTCTACAGAACCTCTTTCTCCCTTTAACTGAATGAATCCATGCATTTTGAAAACAGGGTGGGATTTGGAGTGGGAAGTGGTGAGTTGGAGCTTGATTTATTCACCAGATACTTCATAATATTAAAGGCAATACCTCCTCATTTCACATAGCCTAACAGAGGCCTCTATGAGCCATCACCACTGCATCAATTTAGCTGAGACAATGGCCTTGTAAAGCCTGTATCTGGATGAGAGACATTGACATAATGGGCCCTCAACATAGGAAGGATCCTTTTGCTCAACCGAGAGGGGGGCTGAAGGAAACGATGCTCAGGCCTGATAGATTTTGTAATACATTGCCCCTGTCCACCGCCACTCCCACCCCATCTCTCTGTAACATATAATGGACCTCCATCAAAATGTAGAGGGTGGACATCTAGAGGCCACAAATGACACAATGCAGGAATTATAAGAGATAATTGTTGACTTAGTTGAGCCTTTAAGGAAGTGAATTAAAGTAAGCTTGTGGTAAATACTGAAGGATGCCTCTCTTGCCCCCTACATCTCTGGTTGTGTTGGTAGGAACAGATTGTACATAATCTCTAAGAACAGCAGCTCCTTGCAGATTTTGATAATCCCAGGCTGATATGTCTTGGGGAAGGGGGAATCCCTGACCCTATGTATTGCCTCTTTTTGCCATCCCCAGAAAAGGCACCATACCCACTATCCTGTATGGTGTGCACTGTGCACTGTGCATTCACATGTGGCCTGTCACTGTGGTCACCTATGGCTGTTGCATCCATTTACTTTTAGTTGACTAGGGTGAAACTAACATGTTGTACCACAAGTTTCACTGATACACACTTCTGCTCAAAAATACCATACTAGGCATCAGCTATGGCATGAATCACCTCAGATCTCTGCTCAGTTCAAGAGATCAAGGCACATTTTCTCTTCAATAATCTGAACATCTGTTGATGATTAATCATCATAGAAAGGACGCTTTATTTCTTTATTAAGGATGAGATACAGTAGATCACTATATATATATGATCAGAAATATGTCTCATTTGCAGGTACCACCTATGTGAAAACATCTCAATACTAGGCCCATAGATGTGTGCATTGATTAAAATGGTGGGTTTGTTAGTGCAATTGACTAACAAAGGGTAAAATGTCACATAATATGGTTCAAGTGGTATTAAGGTGCATTAAACCACGTGGTATCTCCTGCTTCAACACTGCTAACTAGTGAAAGAACCCAGTTCAAGTTCTATTGCACTTCAGTAAACACACGTTACTTGTGTAACCTGTGTGAAACTAACCACATTAAGGATTAGCCACAATGGTGGAATTTGCAGTTCGCTTTCTAAATAAAAGTCCCCATTGAAAGTGATTCAAACTGATACAAATAGTGGAATCATGCCGTATTTGGACAAGAACAGGGGTGTCAAACTCATTTCAGGGAGGGCCTAGTGTCTGCTGGTTTTGTGTTTTTTCCTTTGAATTAAGATCTAGACAACCAGGTGAGGGGAGTTCCTTGCTAATTAGTGACCTTAATTCATCAACCAAGTACAAGGGAGGAGCAAAAACCCACAGACACTGCCCTCCGTGGAATGAGTTTGACCCATGTGGACTAGATAATGATAAACAATTAAAAAACTATAATAATTAGTTAATTTGACAAAAACATTTTTAAAACATCTGTTGAAATCGCACTGTAGATATATTACCCAGCTAGCACAGTGGACCTGGGCCGATTCCAGCTGAGAGTCATGGCACTCGGCTGAGAGTCAGACTCGGCCAACGTCATGTGGCCCGAGTCTGGGCCGCTTTCGGCAGTATTACTAATGGCTAGGATGCGGGGTTTGAGCTCGGGCCGATTCTGGTGTGAGTTATCTGGCCCAAATGTATTACTTGGAGCTCGGGCCAATTCCGGTGTGAGTTATCTGGCTCAAATGTATTACTTGGGGCTCGATTGTGGCTACTCTCTGGGAGATGATAACACAGGCTGCTTTATATAATTAACATTTTATTATTTATTTATTTTTCCATATTTTCTTGTTTCTTTGATAATTTTTTTTACATTAAATAAAATTCTTTAAGAGTCTTTCCTGTTTAAGTAGTATTTTAGTATTTTGATACTTGTGCAAGGCAATTGATCAGCATTAAAAACTTGATGGATGGGGCCTCCTGAGTGGCGCAGCGGTCTAAGACTGCGTTGCTACAGATGCTGGTTCGCGACCAGGAGACCCATGAGGCGACGCACAATTGGCCCAGGTTTGGCCAGCTGGGATGTCCTTGTCCCATCGCGCTGTAGCAACTCCTGTGGCGGGCCTGGCGCATGCACGCTGACACGGTCACCAGGTGTACTGTGTTTTCTCTGACACATTGGTGCAGCTGGCTTCCGGATTAAGCGTGCATTGTGTCAAGAAGAAGTGCGGCTTGGCGGGATTGTGTTTCGGAGGACGCACAGCTCTCGATGGGACAAGACTGTAACTACTAATTGGATATGACAAAAAGGGGGTAAAAATTTCAAAATACAACTTTGTGGATGGGAATAATTTGTATATATAAAATGTATAATAGTAATATTTAAAATGACTAAATCAGGTAATTTTGTATACATTAAAAAAAAAATGTATCGGGCCGCTTCTGGGGGGATTCTGGTAAGATGCCGGCAAAATCGGCTGAATTCCAGTAGACGGAAAAGGCCCGATGTACTTTGTCCGATTCTGGGCAGTCATTCATTTTGATTCCGGGCCGATTTCAACACCCGATTCCAGGCCGATTCCTCATTGCTACTTACAGTTGAAGTCGGTTGTTTACATACACCTTAGCCAAATACAGTCAATTTAAACTCAGTTTTTCACAATTCCAGACATTTAATCCTAGTAAACAAGACCTGGAACATGTCCTAGGTCAGTTAGGATCACCACTTTATTTGAAGAATGTGAAATGTCAGAATAATGGTAGAGAGAATGATTTATTTCAGCTTTTATTTCTTTCATCACATTCCCAGTGGGTCAAAAGTTTACATGCACTCAATTAGTATTTGGTAGCATTGCCTTTATATTGTTTAACTTGGGTCAAACGTTTCGGGTAGCCTTCCACAAGCTTCCCACAATAAGTTGGGTGAATTTTGACCCATCCCTCCTAGCAGAACTGGTGTAACTGAGTCAGGTTTGTAGTCCTGCTTGCTCACACACGCTTTTTTTTTGTTCTGCCCACAAAAGTTCTATAGGATTGAGGTTACGGCTTTGAGATGGCCTCTCCAATACCTTGACATTTTGCCACAACTTTGGAAGTATGCTTGGGGTCATTGTCCATTTGGAAGACCCATTTGCAACCAAGCTTTAATTTCCTGACTGATGTCTTGAGGTGTTGCTTCAATATATCCACATAATTTTCCTTCCTCATGATGCCATCTATTTTGTGAAGTGCACCAGTCCCCCCTTGGTTCTTTCCTCAGGTGTTACTGACTCTGTTCCAGCTTCGTGTCTGTGCTTTGTTTAATTTTCCTTGTTTTGTTCAAGTTCTTTTTCTGATTACATTTATTCACTCCCTGAACTTGCTGCCCGACTCCTCAGCGCAGACGTTACAGAATAACACCTCAATAAAGGGAAGTGTTTTTTTTGTTGTTTTTTTAGTGTGGGGAACGTCGGGCTCCCCATGCCTCAGCCGGCTCGTCAGACTCTCCATGCCTCAGCCGGCTCGTCAGACTCTCCATGCCTCAGCCGGCTCGTCAGACTCTCCATGCCTCAGCCGGCTCGTCAGACTCTCCATGCCTCAGCCGGCACGTCAGGCTTCCATGCTTCTGCCGGCTCATCAGGCTCCCCATGCCTCAGCCGGCTCGTCAGGCTTCCATGCTTCAGCCGACTCATCATGGCTCCCCATGCCTCAGCCGGCTCGTCAGGCTTCCATGCCTCCATGACTTCAGTGCAGCTTTTGATATCATTGATCATAACCTATTGCTGAAAAACTTAGGTGATGTGAATTTACATCCTCTGCCTTATCATGGATTGAGAGTTACCTATCTAATGGAACACAAAGATTTGTATTTAATGGAAGCCTCTCTAATGCAAATACAGTTGAGTGTGGTGTACCGCAGGGCAGCAATCTTGAGCCACTATTGTTTTGTGTTTTTCGCAATGACACTCCACTGACCTTGAATAAAGCCTGTGTGTCTATGTACGCTGACAACTCAACAGTATACACGTTGGCTACGACAGTAAAATAAATAACTGAGACAATTAACAAAGAGCTCCAGTCAGTTTAAGAATGGGTAACTAGCAGTAGGCTGGTGATAAATATCTCAACAACTAAAAGCATAGTTTTTGGGACAAGTCACTCACTCAACCCTAAACCTCATCTAGATATATTATTGAATAATGTGGCGATTTAGTTTAGGAGACTAAACTGCTTGGTTTAACCATAGATAGCAAGCTGTCATGGTCAATACATATAGACTCAATGGTTGCTAAAATGGGAAGAGGTCTGTCTATGATAAGGTGTTGCTCTGCTTTCTTGACGTCTCAATCAACCAGACAAGTCCTACAGGCCATAGTTTTGTCGCACCTGGACTACTGCCCAGTTGTGTGGTCATGTGCGGCAAAGAAGTACATAGGCAAATTGTAGTTGGTCCAGAACAGAGCAGCACGTACAGTGTTGCACTTACATGTACATGGAGGGTGAATGTCAATGAAATGCATGTCAATCTCTCCTCACTATTGGTCTTTGTGCAAGGTGTAGCTCAGTTGGTAGAGCATGGCGCTTGCAACGCCAGGGTTGTGGGTTTGATTCTTACGGGGGACCAGTATGAAAAATGTATGACCTCACTACTGTAAGTCGCTCTTGATAAGAGTGTCTGCTAAATGACGTAAATGTAAATGTGTTGAAGGTACCGAAATGTCTGATCTAGCACAGTTTGTGCACTCATCGGTACCACACAAGACATGCAACCAGGGGTCTCTTCACAGTACCCAGGCCCAGAACAGAGGCTGGGAAACGCACAGTATTAAATATAGCCATGATTACATGGAACTCTCTGCCATCCCAGGTAGCTCAAGCTAGCAATAAAAACAGATAAGAGAGCATCTTACATTACAATGGGGACTGTGAAGAGATCCACAGACATTTTATATATTTTGTATGATATTTTGCATTGTATTATAATTGTATTATATAGAATTATGTATATAATGTATTGTATGTATTATATTTGTTGTGTTTTGTTGCCTTGTCAGCAGCTAATTGGGGATCCTAATAAAATACCAAAAATACTAAAATACAGCTTAACCTATGGATGTTGCACAGATGAAATGGTGTATGAGCCTACTCTGTGACAGCCACAGAACACAACTGTGAAGAGTTTTCAGAAATATTACCGTTGCAGCACTTATTGCTGGACTTTGAAACCAGTGTGAAATGAGCCACATTAAGCTAGATAGATAGATAGATAGGTACTTTATTGATCCCCCGGGGGGAAATTTCATATCATACAAAGCTAGTCAACCAACTTTCTATTGAACATTCATATTACAATGTACAGCCTTACCTATGGATCTTGGGTCCATGAAATGGGGTATCAGCCTACTCAGTGACAGCATTTAAGATTGCAACATAAATAATGTTTTACTCAGCATTTATTTAAATAATGTTTTTCCCAGAGATCCATAGGTAAGGCTGTACTATATTTGTGGAAACTCTTTACAATTGTGTTCTGTGGGTGTCACCAAGTAGGCTGATCTCTAGCTTAGGCTGTACAGTCCAATATGAATGTTCAATATGTATATAATAGGCTGAATGCTTAATGTGACTCATTTCACACTGGTTTTTAGAGTCCCACAATAAGAGCTAAGATGTCCAATACACCCAATAGACTGACAGGAAAGGTGATTTCCCAGAGTCAAAGTCCGGCAAAATAAGAGCTAAGACGCTAATATTTGTGTAAACTCTACACAGGTGTGTTCTGTGAGTGTCACTGAGTAGGCTGATACCCCATTTCATGGGTGCAACATATGTTAGGCTGGACAGTGCATATAAGTCTAATACATCCACAGTGCGATTTCAGCTGATTTATTTTGTGCCAAATTAACTAATTATTGTATTTTGTTGAATTTATATAATCAAAATCATTTATAAAGCCCTTTTTACATCAGCCGATGTCACAAAGTGCTATGCAGAAACCCAGCCTAAAACCCCAAACAGCAAGCAATGCAGATGTAGAAGCATGGTGGCTAGGAAAAGCTCCCTAGAAAGGCAAAACCTAGGAAGAAACCTTGAGAGGAACCAGGCTCTGAGGGGTGGCCAGTCCTCTTCTGGCTGTGCCGGGTGGAGATTATAACAATTCAAGGCCATTAAGGCCAGTTCTTTCTCCAAGATGTTCAAAATGTTAATAGATGACCAGCAGGGTCAAATAATAATAATAGTAGTTGTAGAGTTTGCAACAGGTAAATACATCAGGAGTGAATGTCACTTGGCTTTTCATAGCCAGGCATACAACAACATTCCGACCTTGTTTATAGTTCAAATATTGGACGATTCCACTATTTGTATCCGGTTGAATCAATTTCAATGGGGAGCTTTTATTTTGAATTCGAACCGCAAATTCCAATATTGTGTCTAATCCTTATTGTAGTTACTTTCATACAAGTACTTGTGTAAACCTCTATAGCAAGGGCGATATTGCGCGTGCCCGTGACTCTCTCGCCATAGAAAACAAAGCTGTCTGCGCGGCTTCCATTACAGCCGAGGGTGCAGACTTCGGGAATATCTGAATATAGACGCTAGAAAACACCCCTAAATATGGATTTACAGCGAGTATAGGATCCGTTGAGACTCTGGCCTGCTTGGGGGCAGTGAGGCGGCAGGACACTCGTGAAACTGACGAAATATATAGTTTTTTCTCGGCGTGCTTTGTCTTGGCCACCTAGCAAACCATCATTGTAATTCGGTTGGAAGCTATTCGGCTAGTGTTTGCTAGCAGGTCTCGGGACTGGTACATCGCCATGTTGTTATCAAATAGTGACTGTTAAAAATAGCAATCTTGAAGTAAAGGGGGAAATTGTGTCCACCAGGTCCTACCGTTTGCCACAGGGACCCGAATCGCTACAGTCGCGGAACCTACCACTGCACTGTTGTCGTCGGCGACATGGCGGAGCAAGGCTACTCTTCTTGGTGAGTGCGCATAGGCATTGCGCGATATGGCTAACCAGACTGAATTGATTGGTGTAGTTAAGCCAGTTTTACACTGCAATTCACATAGATGCAGCAACATATTTAGTTCCGCCACAATTTGTGCTTAGTTAGAATGAGATGGCCCTCTTTTCAAATGGTGTTCGTGAACTAAACGTTAGATGGCTAGCTACGGTCCAAGTTACAGTAGGCTAGCGTGAACAGGACTAACTAGCCTGCTAGCCGCAAGTTAGCTATTTTAGCCAATCGTCTCCATGGTGGCATTGCCTTGGTACTACGAAATGGTTCAGTGGCTTATTTTAAGATAGACGAATGCGCAAGGTTCTAGCTAGTTAACGTTAACTCGTCACCTCATACCCACATCATATTATTTAATTCGTTTCTAAGCCCCCCGACAACATGACGTTTAAAACATAATATCTTACTGCTACCTCTCGAGTCGTAGCCAGTTGCACACAAAGGGAGCATATGATCGTAACTAGCCATTCAGTTTACGCTTACTAGCAAGACTAGTGGAAAATATATCCTTTATTCATGACATGTCATTGTATTTTCAGACAATTTCTATTGCCATTGTGATATATTTATAACATGCCCGGCGTTTTATCGCGTCGGATAGATAAATAGGGACGTTATTGTGCCATTCATTTTATATTGTTAGCAGTTATGTGCGCAACTAACTAACCAGCTAGGTTATCTTGATTGTTAATTATAATCGGCTTCCTAAAGAGTAGCTAGCTAGCTAAAAAAGGATTGTCTTTATAAATCTGTGCATCTTCTCGCATTATTGTTAACTATAGCTAGTTAGCAATACCTAGTTTTGTGCCACAATGATAGCTAACTATTTTCTATTTTGTACATTAGCTAACGTTATTGTTTTTATGTATGATAGCTGTTGATGCCATTCAGACCAGTAACTTATTGCGTTGACTGATAAATAACATGTCCGTCCATGTCATGTCTCTTGTTCACAATTGGAAATCGAGTAATTTGTCTACCATTTTTATTTATTTTTTAAATTGAAGGTCTATGCTGCAGATCATTAAGTCCAATTATGTTACAACAAAAAATTGCAAGTAGTATTGTCCTCTTGTCTTTAAGTATTGATGTGGTGGCAACCATTTAGGTTATTCCACTAAGATCAGGTGTATTTTGAATAAGTATGCCCCTCCCTGCTCTGTATACAGACATTTTTGGGATAAATTCTGGTTGTAGGACTAGCACGAATAACAATGTAATTGAGAACCAGCACTCATTTTTGTGGGTCAATCAGAATTGTCAATAGTCATTTGCTATAGCGAAATAATAAACCAATCCCTGTCCTCTGTCGCTTGGTGGCTGAGTCCTCAGTGGCCAAGGCATGCATGCCTTTGGCTTGGTGGCGGACGGTTTTGGAATTGTGTTATAGAAGCCTTGTTTCTCCCAAACAAGGAAGTCTTATGGCCCTTGGGCTTCTGTCCAGCCCTTAACAATCCAGGATTGTATTTGATTTTTAAATGTTCCATTTATTTAGCCCGTCTCATCAGAGGCACCACTGGACCAGTTTACTTGCTAAATACTCGTTTTTTTTACTTAATACAATATATTACGTTGACTTCAGTGTGGATTATAATGTTTTATTAATGTCCAAGCACTGTCTGGAAATATATACCAACAATTTCTAATATTTTGCTGAGTTACAGTTCATATAAGGAAATCAGTAAATTTAAATAAATAGATTAGGCCCTAATCTATGAATTTCACATGACTGAGAATACAGATATGTGTCCATAGGTCACACATACCTTTAAAAAAATAAAGATTGGGCATGATTTTGAAAACCAGGCAGTATCTGATGTGAACACCAATCGCCTTATCACGCTGGAGCATGTGGTGATGGCGGCAGATGTATGGCACGACAATGGGCCTCAGGATCTGTATTCGTTGTCCGTAACCACAGACCACGTTGTCTGTAACTTATGCCTGCCCATAACCCCACCAGCAAACCTCTCGCCCACACAGCGCCATACACGTGGTCTGTGGTTGAGGCCGGTTGGAGGTACCACCAAATTCTCCAAACACGAAGTTGGAGGTGTCTTATGGTATAGAAATTAACATTACATTCTCTGGCAACAGCTCTGGAGGACATTCCTGCAGTCAGCATGCCAATTGCACTCTCCCTCAACTTGAGACATCTCTGGCATTGTGTTGTGTGACAACTGCACATGTTAGTGGCCTTTTATTGTCCCTAGCTCAAGATGCACCTGTGTAATGATCATGCTGTTTAATCAGCTTCTTGATATGCCACACCTGTCAGGTGGATGGATTATTTTGGTAAAGGAGAAATGCTTACTAACAGGGATGGAGAGAGAGAGAGTTGCCAATGTGTGTTTATTTTTTTTAAATATATACGTATATCCATAGGTTATTTTTAAAATTCAGGAAAGAACATTCATGTAAGCACAGCAGAATTTAGTAGCACCAGAACGATGAGATTGTTTTATGGAAAAACTGTTACTCTAGTAAAAAGGAGCATAAACTGCACCTATTCCAGCAAAATAAAAAGTGTCTAGTCTATGAAGAATGATCTGCCTCATGCTAGCCAGTTGGAAAAAGACATGCCACATTTTAAATGTATAGGTATTTAGTTATGTTTTCATTGATTGTAGGGCTGTAGGCACTGAATTCTGGTAGTTGTCACTTGGGCGGCAGGTAGCCTAGCGATTAAGAGCGTTGGGCCAGTAACCAAAAGGTTGCTGGTTCAAATCCCAGAGCCAACTAGGTGGGATAAAAATATGCTGATGTGCCCTTTATCAAGGCACTTAACCCTAATTGCTCCTGTTAGTCACTCTGGGTAAGAGTGTCTGCTAAATGACTAAAATAAATTGAAAGGGGCGAAACATCATTCACAAATTTCAAAGTACTCTCACAGCTAGTTAGATGGCTAGTTAGCTATAAAAACCTCTTCTCGACCCTCCTCCCGCTGTTGCCTTCTATATGTTCTTGAAGTTGCAGGTAATAGGCTACACCAGTGGTCGGCAACCTTTTTTCCATTTGGAGTGCCAATTTATCGTACCATTACGATTGATCTTCGTGCCAGTTATGATTTTGAAATGCACATTTTCGTTGAACAGTTTAAATTCATTCATAATGGTCTTCATATCTTTAATCTGTGCCATGTGGTTAATCAAAATTATATCTAAATGAAAATGATACAAATCTAAGAGTAACGTCTTCTATTGCCAATATGTGTAAAAAAATAAAAATAATAATTAAAAGGCCTGCATAAAGCTAACAAATAAACTTGGTCGCCTGCAGGTAGACAACGTCCTGATAAAAATAAATATCCTATAAATCACATTGGCTACGCATGGCCTTTCTGCAAGGAACTTGGAACATTGTATCAACTTGGGGATCCCGAGTGGTGCAGTGGTCTAAGACACTGCATCTCAGTGCTAGAGGCGTCACTACAGACAACCTGGTTCGAATCCAGACTATCACAACTGGCCGTGATTGGGAGTACCATAGGAATTTGTTAAATAAATTAAAAAACTTAGTCCAACCAGAAGATAGAGCTAGCAAACTTTACAACATTGTATAAACTATTCTGGGCCCTCAGTTTCCCACACCAGTGAGCTCCTAACAGACACAGCTGTAGTCTGGAATTAGAAGTAATCAGGTAGACCTATTTTATGATGTTTCCCCCAGATCAGAGCATGACATGTTTTTCCCCTTTCATGTTGAGTGGTTAACGAAAGCGAGAGAGCTGAATTTTTTTCCCAAATAGGCTACGATGAGGAACTATTGTTTTACATCCATTGATAAAATCACATTTACTTTCTGTTTGAGGCAAATCATTTTTATTTGAAGCTCAACAGTGGTGTTGTGTTAAGACAATCAGAAATAGTATTAGATCCCCAGATGGGCACATTTCTATGCCTACATTTGTGTGCTGTACAGGTAGCTTAGGCCTACTTCTATGTGTAATCGGGTGCATTTCCTTTCTCAAGATTGGAGCGTTCCAAACAACAGACAATTTAATAAATGTACAACCCATGAATGGATTGAAATTAACCATAACCTGTTTCTCACAAGTGTAGCCTAGGTTGTTTGCACTGCAAGCGACGTGTCCACTCCAACAATGAGAAGGGTAAGACTGTAATAACAGTATATTGAATGCATTAACAGAAAATGACCGTAACCAAACAAACATTGTAGATTAGAGATTATGGGATTTAACTGTAAATGTAGGCCTACTACTGGTGTGCCATCCCCGCGGCCCGCGCATTGGATTAGTCCACTCGGACACGTGTGAATCGGACACGTGTCAATTGAACAGGTGTGTCGTGTGCCATTATTATTTTTTGGACTGCTCATCTAAGAAAATCTCGGTCGAACAACAGCATATCGACCAAACAATCAACCAGTCGACTAAATGGGGTCATCCCTAGTGAGTGGTGATGTAGATCCCCTCTGTATCTAAATATTTTATGCAAGAAGTGGGTTTTGCGTTTCCTGGTTTCATTGAAATGTCTGTCATGCCTATCGATCCATTAGTTTTTAGTTTGCCCTGTGATGGCTATGATAGTGATTGCCATGTTACCTTGTGAGTTCACGCTTCACAGCTCATCAGTACTTATGAATTATGCTGTTTCATCATGTGCTTCCTAACACTTATCCAAGGGTGTAATTTGGTGGGTTGGTGTGCAGTCATACAGCAGGCGATGGGATGCATAGTTATGAAGAACGCATACTGTTATTTTCGGAGGGATCCTCATTACCCCAGACTGCAGCCAGCCATGAGTGAGAAATGTAGAGGGAGATGAGACAGGAGGCCAGGGGTCAAACTGCTCCCTTCAGATGAAGGCAGGGTGACACAGTAAAACCATTATGCTCTTATTTACCCCCAAGAGATGAACCGGTCAGGGTTCTACGCTGACTTTTTATTTTATTTATTTTTTTACAAGGAGCACGTGTGTGCCTAGTTTGAAAAATGTTGGTGCACAATGAAATATATTTCAGATATTAATTTAATAGAATCCTTACTTTTTCTAGGCGCATTGGTGCTCCTAAATAACAATTCCAGGTTGCACAGCAAAATATTTAGCCGCCTATGCAAGTAAAATAGTCGCACTGCCGATGTGACTTTTTTTTTCCACATCTCAGGAAGTGGAACACAAGTCTTCCCCTGACTCTTTCTCTCCCTCTGGGACACCTATTACATGAGCTACAACTTTACCAGTGATAATTAGCCTGCCATGGGCATACAACACAGAGGTCATGCCTCCGGTCCAATCCACACCTTCAATGTAAACAAACAGATTTTATTACAGCTGGTAACACATGTAGGGTACGGTTTGCTGTGCCAGATACCTGACCTGCCAAGATTTCTCCTTCTCAACCTTCCATCAGCCTGGCCGAGTACCCAAAGCTGAGATTCCTGTAGGCAGTGTATATCCCACTGAACAGCTATCTGTTTGGTTTGTCTTTTCTCAGTATGTTTATTTATGCGCTCCTCTGTTTTGTAACACAGTGTATTTTTTATCATTTTTAGCTTGTGTACAGGCATTTCTTTAGGCACGCTCAAGCTGCTACTACTGAGGAATATATCTCTGAAACCAGAAGTTGTCAGCCAGGCATGTCTGGTAGATAAGGTTAAAGCTGCAGATTAGTGTCTTTTAGAATGTTAAATCCATAAAAGTGTCTCTGTGATGCTGCTCTCGTACCACAGATGGTCCACCATCCTTCCTGTTAGTCAGCTGTCTAATTGTCTGAGACATTTACAAGTTTCCTGTGCTACTTCTACAGCCTTCCCAATTGAATAGCCAGTGTCCCTATTAAGATTCAATGAAGCGCACAGTACTGGTCTGTAGTGATGGGGTGGGGGCGGGTCGATGGCTACATATCTGGATCATGTTCTTTTTGCGCTAGTTGGCCGTACCTGCACCAAAACACAAGTATATTTCCTTCATAGTTCGTTTTAAATAGGGCGCCAATTTTGTTTTTCAGCACTTATTTTAATGACTGATTTAACTTGGTTTCTCATGGCTTTCTCTTGTCCCACTACAGAAGACATATGGTGAGCAATATGTTTGGAACATCGAAGCACAATAAAATCACAGTATCAAAATATAATACAATACAGCACCCACGTAGCGTTATAATATCGTATCGTGAGGTCCCAGGCAATTCCCAGCCCATCTGTTAGTTTACTTTCGCCTTGTTTGTTGCACAAAGAATTGCATAAATAAACGTGGCTAGAACAAGACAAGCATACAAACATTTGATTTATGCCAATAAGGATTAGGCTACGGTTTCTCTTCGTCTTTGATTGTGCATTTTCAAAGACTCTTTCATTCAGTCCTCCAAACCAAAAACAAACAGCCGTTAGGAAAACACTGTTGAGCATGAATAGCAACTAGTATGTCATGTTCCTTTCTTCTTGGTAAAGGCTGAAGGAAAGTGTATTGATTAGTGTCACGAGATTAATTTTTTTGAAAGGTTTGTTGACTAAAGGCATTATGACCACCAGGATTCCAAATGAGAATTTACTCTTCAATAATATCTTAATTATAGTCTTATGATGCAACTGACCAATTTCAAGCTGTGCTGACTGTTATGCCATTTGAATAGTTATTGGTGGGGCCAGCGGAAGCAGCCCCAGCTTAGATATTCAACATACTACTACTTCTTCTTCTTCTTATTATTATTATTCTTCTGCCCGCTACTCCTCCTACATCGTTTAAGCTAGAAACGCCGTTCCAACTTCCAAACGTCCGGAACGGTCTCATCGAGTTGCTTGTATACAACTTCTTGATATGTGTTATACTTTTTATGTAAATTTTTATTTATCGCCCCCCCCCCCCCCCCCCCCCCATCTGCTAACATGGGACTTCTTAAGCTCCCCATTGTGACATCATCACTTCCAACAGTCATTTTCTAACTGAAATCATGCAACTTTTGATGCAAATCAGCTAATAACTCCACTTTGCAACCACTTAGACAAAGAAATAAAGGCCTACCAGCTTCGTCTACTTCTCTTCTACACAAATCTGGCATTTGTACAATAAATAATATTCGGATCAAAAGTTAAAGCAGTTTAAGTTACCGCATCAACATTTTCTGTAACATTTTGAATGAAAATATTCAATACGGAACTTACAGCTGTTTTTGTAACTGCATTACCACGTTTTTTTAACTTTCTCAAACAACTGCCATATTGACCATTAACGCAACATTTTTTAGCCGTTTTCGTAACCCATTGCCTCACTTTCTAGCTGTTGTATATCATGTCAGAAGTTTGCAGATTCACTACTTTTCAAACAAATTCCATTTTGACTACCAACTCAAGAAGTTAGACGAAAATATGAAATCTTACCCTACTTCTCTGCTTGTCAAATCTGAAAACGCCTGCTCTCTCCCCACGGGTGTGATTACTACCTCTGAGGGTTTAAAGCTTGAGGTAGTCACCTCATACATGTACTTGGTAGTATGGCTAGATGGTACACTGTCCTTCTCTCAGCACATATCAAAGCTGCAGGCTAAGGTTAAATCTAGACTTGGTTTCCTCTATCGTAATCGCTCCTCTTTCACCCCAGCTGCAAAACTAACTCTGATTCAGATGACCCTCTTACCCATGCTAGATTACGGAGACATGATTTATAGATCGGCAGGTAAGGGTGTTCTCGAGCGGCTAGATGTTCTTTACCATTGACCCTCGGATTTGCCACCATTGCTCCTTATAGGACACATCACTGCACTCTATACTCCTCTGTAAACTGGTCATCTCTGTATACCCGTCGCAAGACCTATTGGTTGATACTTATTTATAAAACCCTCTTAGGCCTCACTCCCCCCTATCTGAGATATCTACTGCAGCCCACGTCCTCTACATACAACACCCGTTCTGCCAGTCACTTTCTGTTAAATGTCCCCAAAGCGCGCACATCCCTGGGTCGCTCGTCTTTTCAGTTCGCTACAGCTCGCGACTGGAACGAGCTGCAACAAACACTCAAACTGGACAGTTTTATCTCAATCTCTTCATTCAAAGACTCAATCATGGACACTGTTACTGACAGTTGTGGCTGCTTTGCGTGATGTATTGTTGTCTCTACCTTGTCCTTTGTGCTGTTGTCTGTGCCCAATAATGTTTGTACCATGTTTTGTGCTGCTTCCATGTTATGTTAAGTTCCAAATAATGTGACCTGAAGGCCCTGCTGAATGAGAAGAAGAGGGCCTTCAAGGAGGGGGAGAGGGACAAATTGAAATGCGTCCAGAGGGAGCTGAAGTTGCGGATTGCTGAGGGGAAGAGAGGGTATAAGGAGAAGATGGAGTACAAGCTGAGGCAGAGCCAGGTGAGAGAGGTGTGGAAGGGTATGAGAAGTATCACTGGCTTCAAAAAGTCAAACAGTGGGCAGACGGAGGGGACCCAGGACAGAGCCAATGACCTGAACCAGTTTTTTAACAGGTTCCATACTGGCCCTGTCCAGCTCCCAAGGCCACACACCCTCACAGCTGTCCCACCCCCACTTTGCTCACAACACCTCTGTTGAGACAATCAGCGACCCCCCCCCCCCGCTCCCTCTGGACTGATCTGCAACACCTCCCTTCCCCCCTGCTTTTAGTATATCGAATGTGCAATACGTGCATTTATCTGTAATTAAACCCTGCATTAAGGACTGTATTTTAAGGGATTACTATTATTACCCTAAATTATATCATACACATATTTAGCTATTTAAGTATCTCATCCTGTCATTTATCTGTACAGTTAATTTAACCATGCAAAATATTCCCTTACCTGTTAATTTAACCAGACTATATTAAGTCAACTATTATTACCCTGACTTATATCATATGCACATTTAGCTATTTAAGTATTTCTCTGCCATCGACCAGTATAGTATAGTTAACCATGCAAATACTCATTTATCTATATCAACTTGCAATATTTGTATAATTTATTTTTCACATAAGTCTGTAACGATGTATAGTGTACATATTCAGCTATTCACCCATACTATGCAATGTCTTTTTATAGATTTTTGCACTATTTATGCTTTTTCATACTGCCGCTCTATGTATCATGTATCTGTCTTTTGTGTATTTTCGTTCTGGCATTTTGCACCTGCCCTGTGTTTTTTCGTAGCTGCTTGACGAAGAAATTTCCCCTCTGGGATCTATAACGTATCCTACCTGTGTCTGTCTGTCTGGTCCGGTATTTATGTTTTATTTATTTTTAATCCCAGCCCCCGCCCCCGCAGGAGGTCTTTTGCCTTTTGGTAGGCTGTCATTGTAAAAAATAATTTGTTCTTAACTGAATTGCCTAGTTAAATAAAGGTTCATTAAAACAAATACAAATTCTAACAGCTCTGTGTCATTATTTAGATTCTAAAACGGAATCGTTGCTAGGATCCTCACTGACTCTGAGGGACAAAATGATGATGAGGAGAGAGAAGTGGCTACAACTTATGACCTCAACCGCACAACTTCTGAAAACAACCAAACAACTTCTTACCCCATCTAGTGACAACAACCACACAATTACATACCACAACAGCACAACTTATTTTTTTCAAATCCAATTTTATTGGTCACATACACATGTTTAGCAGATGTTATTGCGGGTGTAGCGAAATTCTTGTGCTTCTAGCTCCGACAGTGCAGTAATATCTAACAGTTTAAGGAATGAGTTAGGAATATATACCTATGGACGAGTGATATCAGAGCGGCATTGGACTAAGATGCAGTGGTATAGTGTATAATACAGTGTGTGTGTGTACAAACAGTGGGGAGAACAAGTATTTGATACACTGCCGATTTTGCAGGTTTTCCCACTTACAAAGCATGTAGAAGTCTAATTTTTATCATAGGTACTCTTCAACTGTGAGTGACGGAATCTAAAACAAAAATCCAGAAAATCACATTGTATGATTTTTAAGTAATTAATTTGCATTTTTATTGCATGACATAAGTATTTGATACATCAGAAAAGCAGAACTTAATATTTGGTACAGAAACCTTTGTTTGCAATTACAGAGATCATACGTTTCCTGTAGTTCTTGACCAGGTTTGCACACACTGCAGCAGGGATTTTGGCCCACTCCTCCATACAGACCTTCAGGTTTCGGGGCTGTCGCTGGGCAATACGGACTTTCAGCTCCCTCCAAAGATTTTCTATTGGGTTCAGGTCTGGAGACTGGCTAGGCCACTCCAGGACCTTGAGATGCTTCTTACAGAGCCACTCCTTAGTTGCCCTGGCTGTGTGTTTCGGGTCGTTGTCATGCTGGAAGACCCAGCCACGACCCATCTTCAATGCTCTTACTGAGGGAAGGAGGTTGTTGGCCAAGATCTCGCGATACATGGCCCCATCCATCCTCCCCTCAATACGGTGCAGTAGTCCTGTCCCCTTTGCAGAAAAGCATCCCCAAAGAATGATGTTTCCACCTCCATGCTTCACGGTTGGGATGGTGTTCTTGGGGTTGTACTCATCCTTCTTCTTCCTCCAAACACGGCGAGTGGAGTTTAGACCAAAAAGCTCTATTTTTGTCTCATTAGACCACATGACCTTCTCCCATTCCTCCTCTGGATCATCCAGATGGTCATTGGCAAACTTCAGACGGGTCTGGACATGCGCTGGCTTGAGCAGGGGGACTTTGCGTGTGCTGCAGGATTTTAATCCATGATGGCGTAGTGTGTTACTAATGGTTTTCTTTGAGACTGTGGTCCCAGCTCTCTTCAGGTCATTGACCAGGTCCTGCCATGTAGTTCTGGGCTGATCCCTCACCTTCCTCATGATCATTGATGCCCCACAAGGTGAGATCTTGCATGGTGCCCCAGACCGAGGGAGATTGACCGTCATCTTGAACTTCTTCCATTTTCTAATAATTGCGCCAACAGTTGTTGCCTTCTCACCAAGCTGCTTGCCTATTGTCCTGTAGCCCATCCCAGCCTTGTGCAGGTCTACAATTTTATCCCTGATGTCCTTACACAGCTCTCTGGTCTTGGCCATTGTGGAGAGGTTGGGGTCTGTTTGAGTGTGTGGACAGGTGTCTTTTATACAGGTAACGAGTTCTAACAGGTGCAGTTAATACAGGTAATGAGTGGAGAACAAGGAGGGCTTCTTAAAGAAAAACTAACAGGTCTGTGAGAGCCGGAATTCTTACTGGTTGGTAGGTGATCAAATACTAGTTCATGCAATAAAATGCAAATTAATTATTAAAAAATCATACAATGTGAATTTCTGAATTTTGGTTTTAGATTCCGTCTCTCACAGTTGGAGTGTACCTATGATAAAAATTACAGACCTCTACATGCTTTGTAAGTAGGAAAGCCTGCAAAATCGGCAGTGTATCAAATACTTGTTCTCCCCACTGTATATGATTATTTTTTTTGATACCGTAGAGTACAGTTTGTACATACAGTTGAAGTCGGAAGTTTACATACACCTTAGCCAAATACATTTACTCCTAGTAAAAATTCCCTGTCTTAGGTCCGTTAGGAGTACCACTTTATTTTAAGAATGTGAAATGTCAGAATAATAGTAGTGATTTTTATTTCAGCTTTTATTTCTTTCATCACATTCCCAGTGGGTCAAAAGTTTACATGCACTCAATTAGTATTTGGTAGCATTGCCTTTAAATTGTTTAACTTGGGTCAAACGTTTCCGGTAGCCTTCCACAATCTTCCCACTAAGTTGGGTGAATTTTGGCACATTCCTCCTGACAGAACTGGTGTAACTGAGTCAGGTTTGTAGTCCTGCTTGCTCACACACACTTTTTCAGTTCTGCCCACAAATTTTCTATAGGATTGATGTCAGGGCTTTGTGATGGCCTCTCCAAAACCTTGACTGTGTTGTCCTTAAGCCATTTTGCCACAACTTTGGAAGTATGCTTGGGGTCATTGTCCATTTGGAAGACTCATTTGCAACCTAGCTTTAACTTCTTGACTGATGTCTTGAGATGTTGCTTCAATATATCCACATAATTTTCCTTCCTCATGATGCCATCTATTTTGTGAAGTGCACCAGTCCCTCCTGCAGCACAACACCCCCACAACATAATGCTGCCACCCCCGTGCTTCACGGTAGGGATGGTGGTGTTTGGCTTGCAAGCCTCCCACTTCATCAGACCTGAGGACATTTCTCCAAAAAGTACAATCTTTGTCCCCATGTGCAGTTGCAAACCGTAGTCTGTCTTTTTTTATGGCGGTTTTGGAGCAGTGGCTTCTTCCTTGTTGAGCGGCCTTTCAGGTTATGTCAATATAGGACTTGTTTTACTGTGGATATAGATACTTTTGTACCTGTTTCCTCCAGCATCTTCACAAGGTCCTTTGCTGTTGTTATGGGATTGAGTTGCACTTTTCGCACCAAAGTACGTTAATCTCTAGAAGACAACGAGTCTCCTTCCTGAGCAGTATGACGGCTGCGTGGTCCCATGGTGTTTATACTTGCGTACTATTATTTGTACAGATGAACTTGGTACGTTGAGGCATTTGGAAATTGCTCCCAAGGTTGAACCAGACTTGTGGAGGTCTACAATTGTTCTTTGCTGATTTATTTTGATTTTCCCATGATGCCGAGCAAAGAGGCACTGAGTTTGAAGGTAGGCCTTCAATTGACTCAAATTATGTCAATTAGTTTCTAAAGCCATGACAGAATTTTCTGGAATTTTCCAAGCTGTTTAAAGGCCCAGTCAACTTAGTGTATGTAAACTTCTGACCCACTGGAGTTGTGATATAGTGAATTATGAGTGAAATCTGTCTGTAAACAATTGTTGGAAGAATTACTTGCCATGCACAAAGTAGATGTCCTAACCGACTTGCCAAAACTATAGTTTGTTAACATAATCTATGGAGTGGTTGAAAAATGAGTTTTAATTACATCAACCTAAGTGTTGTGGCAGACGGCAGGGATAGGTGAGGGTAGTGGTCGTTGAGGGAAGATATCTGGCAGCCCGTTGGCTCCAGCCCCGAGCCTTATAGGGACTTCCTGCACCTATGAGAAAAGTTGTGAATCGTTAAGTGTGTGAGTGTTTGTGGATAAGAAGGGAAGCAGACCGGAAGAGGCGAGAA
This sequence comes from Thymallus thymallus, assembly GCA_023634145.1. Classification (NCBI taxonomy): domain Eukaryota; kingdom Metazoa; phylum Chordata; class Actinopteri; order Salmoniformes; family Salmonidae; genus Thymallus; species Thymallus thymallus. The sequence goes on along the minus strand of CM042403.1, from coordinate 27,776,232 downwards.
GAGGTGTGTTACAGAGAGTGTGACAAGTTGAGTTGTGAGCTGTATGACTGGGAAGAAGGATTTAACCCTGTGTACCAAATTGGACTGGCTGAGAACCGTGCTTTGGATTTACCCTTGGATAAATGGACAACGACAACGAATGGTGGACTGTGAACTGGTAGCTAAACCCCCCCCCCTTTTCCTTTCCCAACTGTGGACTTATTTCCCTAATAAATTCCCAACTGCATTGAAATTACGCTGTGTCTGTTTGTTATTGAGCTCGATGACGTGGAAACCCCACACCCCTAAACTTGCAACAGTGTATGTAAACTTCCGACTTCCACTGTATGAGATGAGTAATGCAGGATATGGAAAAAATATTACTGTCTAGTGTTCCATTTCTTAAAGTGGCAATTGATTACTAATCTATGTCTTTAGGCAGCAGCCTCTGATGTGCTATTTATGGCTGTTTAATAGTCTGATGGCCTTGAGATAGAAGCTGTTTTTTCATTTTCTGTCCCAGCTTTGGCAGTGGCTCGGGTGGTTGATGTCATTGATCTTTTTGGCCTCCCTATGGCATCGGGTGTTGTAGGAGTCTAGGATTGACAAACCCTAACACACAGTGGTTGAACCATTTCAGTTTGTCAGTGATGTGTACGCTGAGGTCCACGATCATCTCCTTAGTTTATTTTCCTGGCACCACACTCCGAGCCATCACCTCTTCCCTGTAGATTGTATCATCATTGTTGGTAATCAAGCCTACCACTGTTGTCGTCTGCAAACTTAATGATGGAGTTGGAGGTGTTTTTGGCCACTCAGTCATGGGTGAACAGGGAGTACAGGAGTGGGCTGAGCATGCACCCTTGTGGGGCCCCAGTGTTGAGGATCAGCGAAGTGGATGTGTTGTTTCCTACCTTCACCACCTGGGGGCGGCCCGGCAGGAAGTCCAGGACCCTGTTGCACAGGGCGGGGATCAGACTCAGGGCGTCACACTTAATGATGAGCTTGGAGGATACTATGGTGTTGAATGCTGAGCTATAGTCAATGAACAGTATTCTTACATAGGTATTATTTTTGTCCAGATGGGATAGGGCAGTGTGGTGGCGATTGCATTGTCTGTGGAACTATTGGGGCGTTAAGCAAATTGAAGTGGGTCCAGGGTGGCAGTTAAGGTGGAGGAGATATGATCCTTGACTAGTCTCTTAAAGCACTTCATGATGACAGAGGTGAGTGCTACTGGGCGATAGTCATTTAGTTCAGTTACCTTTTGCTTTCTTAGGTACAGGGACAATGGTAGCCATCTTGAAGCATGTGGGGATAACAGACTGTGATAGGGAGAGATTGAATATATCTGTGAACACCTCAGCCAGCTGTTCTGCGCGTGCACTTCTGACCACACATCTAACTACTGACCATATCCACACAACTTTTGACATCAACTATTGAACCACATAACTACAGACCACTACTACCGACCACAACTTCTGACCAAATCTACTGACTTTCGAGGGCCATATTTATACTTCATTCACTACCTCAAATGTTTAGAGCTTTAGCTAGCCCCACAATTTTACTTGTAAAGTTACCATATTATTATTATTATTATTATTATTATTATTATTATTAATCTGCATAGTGCTTGGATACACCCACATGAGTTTTGTAGTGGCCAATGCTGGACTATAGTCTATCTTCCCTACCTTGCGATCGTTACCTCAATCTGCTAGAGTTTTGATTAAATTTGCTCTTTGTTGACATATGCTGAAGGTATACTATGGGTTACTCTATCATAAACTGTGTGGTTCGAGTTTGTCATTTATTTTTACTGCTCTAATTACAGTTTATAATAGCAATAAGGTATTTCGGATGTTTGTGGTTTATTGCCAATATACCAATGCTACGGGCTGTATCTAGGCGCTCCGTGTTGCGTTGTGCATAAGAACAGCTCTTCAGGCCATATTTCTTAAATCTAGTCTGTGGAGGAAATGGAATCTTAACATCTTTCTCTCTCTGTCTATAGGGCGTACTCCCTGGTCGACTCTAGCCAGGTGTCCACCTTCCTCATCTCCATCCTCCTCATCGTCTATGGCAGCTTCAGGTCAGTCTACCCTGCCCAACCCTCTTAAAACACAGATAGGCCAACACTGGTCACTATGGGTCTCGTCTTCTTTATCTTACTTCTATTACAGTGAGCGCCTATGTTGAGCTGTCCAGTCATTTTTAATACAAGTATTCAACAGAGTAGCAATATGAGAGAAGCTTGATTTTATTTCAGATGGTCAACCTGTCTCTCTCTCCATCTCTCCTCATGCAGATCATTAAACATGGACTGTGAGAACCAGGAGAAAGATAAGGATGGTAACCCTGTCCCGAACGGGGCCTTCAACAATGGCAACACAAACAACAGTGAGTCTCACATATTTGGTGAGACACAAGACTCTCTGTTTTTTTTTGTTGTTTACAAGTTGGAAGTCATCATACCGTGGATTCCGTATAGTTAGTGGTTGGATGGGTTGCTGTTATCCTGGCTATAGATGCAGTACATGCAGAAATGTGTGTGCCTGTCTGCCTTGATTGTAATTTCTCTATCCCTGTGTGTTTGAGCATTCTCACTTGTGCATGCATTGTGTATTGTCTTGCAGGTATTCAGACCATAGACTCCACACAGGCTCTGTTCCTGCCCATTGGAGCCTCCGTGTCTCTCCTCGTCATGTTCTTCTTCTTCGACTCTGTCCAGGTGGTCTTCACCATATGCACCGCAGGTACCTGACTTCTTTGCCCTTTTTGTCTAAAGCTGACATGAATTAATTTATTTATTTCGAGCATGCTATCATAATGAGGCAAAATGCAGGTCATGCATTGATTTAACAAAAACATTTTCTCTGCATAATTCTTATTAGGCTAGGGTGATACCCCGGTATATGGTATAAGCGGTATATTTCGAAATACCAACGGTATGATTTTCAAAATCGTGTTTTTTTTGGTGGGGGTACGGGGGTGCTTCCCCATTGCTTAGAAGTTAAGTATAATCTAAGATGTGTCATAAATTATATCCAGCTCAGGGCTCCAGCTATGCATTTGGGTTTGCTAACTTGCTAGCTAAGTGGCTAGATGTCACAATCAAGTGTCCACATTCAGTAATACTGTATATACTGGTACAGAGACTATGAAACTCTGGATACTGCCCAACCCTAGTAAACTCTGGTAGACTGACTGAAACAAACTGTCTTGCTGCTTGTATAGTTCACTTATCTTTCTTCCTCTTTGTTATTCCTCTTCAGTTCTTGCGACAATTGCATTTGCATTCCTCCTGTTGCCAATGTGCCAGTACTTGACCAGACCCTGCTCCCCACAAAACAAGTAAGGAAGCTGAGAGGCTACCATGGCCAAGAATCCAATAGTAACTAAAGTCTTTAATTCCCCTTTTATGTTTGACAATGTGAAGCATCTGGCCTTAGATTTCTCAGCTTAATCAGAATTCTTCAACCTGAACAACTGTGTGTGTTGAACACATTTTGCCTCAGATTGTCTGTATCTACACTTTTGACCCTGTACATATCGACTTGCGTTTCAGAGGAGATTATTTATTTTCCGGTGAGAAGTGATTCTGTTTAGTCCAGTGTGTATAAACCATCTCTCTCTCTCGGCCCCCCTGTAGGATCTCGTTTGGCTGCTGTGGGCGCTTCACTCTGGCCGAGCTCCTCTCCTTCTCCCTCTCTGTCATGCTGGTGCTGATCTGGGTGCTCACTGGACACTGGCTGCTAATGGACGGTATGTCAGTGTGTCATGACTGTGTGTGTTGGGGGGGGGGGGGCGTAAAAGACGTGTCAGATTGTCATTGCCGTTGTAAGGTTTGACTTTCTTTAGTTTCTCTCCTAGCTCGTGTGTCTCGCTCTTTGAGCTGTGTGAGTTCATGTCTGGTATTCCTCTCTCTCTCTCTCAGTACTGTGTGTGTGTGTGTCTCTCTCTCTCTCTCTCTCTCTCTCAGCACTGTCTCTCTCACTTTCTCTCAGTACTGTGTGTCTCGCTCTCTCTGTACTATGTGTCTCTCGCTCGTCCTCTGAGCTTCATGTGTGTGTTCATATGTCTGATATTCCTCTGTCTCTCTCCTCAGCTCTGGCCATGGGGCTGTGTGTAGCCATGATAGCCTTTGTGCGGCTGCCCAGTCTGAAGGTGTCTTGCCTGCTGCTGTCAGGGCTGCTTATCTATGACGTGTTCTGGGTAAGATGGCCACTCCCATCCCTCACTCTACCCAACTGACCCAGATACAACAGCTGAAACACAGGCAGGGCCTTGAGTCCTCAGACACCAAACACAAATTATCACACCCCAGCTGAAGACAATGGCTGAATCTCAAACGGAATACTTTGGGCGCTTGATCACTCGACGTGTGCGTTCATAAGTAAATCGAGTCCATCTCAAACAGTAGTTGTCGAGCCATCGAGGCCTCCACTGAACCCTACAGAAGCCTCTTTATTGAGTGGCATCCTGTGCCAACTCAGTGGCCTTAGCAGTAAGGTCTTCCCATGAATCTCAGCACGTTACCTAGTAACAACATAATTACTACTACTTTGCCCTAAAACAAAATCAGAATAAATGAAGATAAATCTGTAATTCATTTAAAAGTTTTTGCCATGGTCTTTGTCGCACGATTTTACATCTAGCTAGGGAGTTTAGTGCTTGAAGAAGCCGTATTTCTGACATTTGATCATGTGTGCAAAAACGTCTATTGTCTTGTCAAGTCATATCAAAGCTTACCAGCTAGTGCAACACTAAATATATCTAGTTAGCTAGCTAGTAAAAAAATTTCATCACAATGAACAAGTTTTAATGAAGCAGCAGCTGTCTTTTCTTCTCAGTCTGTGCAGTATCGAGTCAGCTGCTGTTGCGCTCAGCTGAGCTGACTTAACTTAGCGATTGGTGCTTTGGAAACATGGTGAAGTATGGAATGACTGCTAAGTACATGTCTACAACTTCATCAGCAAGGTGTCAAACTACCGTAAATAAGTGACATCTAAGCTACACGCTGTTTACCAGTGCAGTGGTGCCTAAAATCCTTACTTAACATTAGCTTGAATTAATTCCAACCCTGTATTTGTTAGATAACATCGGGCAGGCTATAACCAGCTGAATTGGCTCATGAAGTTACTGCCGACCAATATACTTGCACATATTTTGTGCATGTGTAGCTAGAGATAACGATTTTACAACTTTCTCACTGTCTATCAGAGTATGCATGTCTGTCCATGTTTCATATCGAGTAATTCTACAAGACAGGTCGCGGGAGACAATGCTCGAAAATGGATTTTGGCAGTTGGCACGTCGAGTGCGTATCGTCTCAATTCTAATTTTGCCCAAAACCTGCAGACTTGAGTCATCACTATCGAACACAAGGGCCACTCAATAAAGGGCTTAGCAGCCAAATGTTTGGTTTGAGATTCAGCCAAATGTCAAAGCGGCTTACTATGTGTGAAGACCTCGAGTGCCGCTGTTCCAGGTCTCTGAAGTTTATTGAGGTGGACAGAGCAGAGGATAGACTGATAATTCCATGCTAACAGGACAGTAGAAGTTTCTGGTTATCTCCGCTGTACACCATGGTGGAACCTAAAAAGCCATCTCTGTTATTCTATCACATTTATCGTGGTTAGACTACATGTCAAAGACAGAACTACAAACGTGGCTATTTTCGACGGATCGCTTGAGCCACCGTAGATTACTCCTCTGTCTGTCCTGCAGGTGTTCTTCTCGGCCTACATCTTCAACAGCAACGTGATGGTGAAGGTGGCCACCCAGCCGGCTGACAACCCCTTAGACGTGCTTTCCAGGAAGCTCCACCTGGGCCCTGGGATGGGCCGCGACGTCCCCCGCTTGTCCCTGCCCGGCAAACTGGTTTTCCCCAGGTACCACAGCCTTGCCTTGGAGGGAGAATCTATGTTTAAACCTCCAGCTCCATTCACTACAGCTGTATTGATTAACCTCTGCTGTTCTTATGAGCTCTGAAACTCGAGCTTGCATTTCCCCTTCCTCTCTCGCCCCCCCTACTCTGTCCTGCTTTGTCCCCTCCTGCTATCTCCTTATTACCCCCATCCTCCTCTACTATCTCCTTATTACCCCCCATCCTCCTCTACTATCTCCTTATTACCCCCCATCCTCCTCTCTCCTTATTACCCCCCATCCTCCTCTCTCCTTATTACCCCCATCCTCCTCTCTCCTTGTTACCCCCATCCTCCTCTACTATCTCTTTGCATCCTGCCCTTCACCTTGTTTTGGTTGTCTGTGTTCCCTCTCTCTTTTCTTCCTATATCTCATCCCTCTCTCCCTCCAGTTCGACAGGCAGTCACTTCTCCATGCTGGGGATCGGGGACATAGTGATGCCGGGGCTGCTGCTGTGCTTCGTGCTGCGCTACGACAACTACAAAAAGCAGGCCAGCGGTGAGGCGGGGGGGCCAGGCACGCCCGGGCGCATGGGACGCGTCTCCTACTTCCACTGCACTCTCATCGGATACTTTGTGGGTAAGGACAGAGTGGGAGATCGAGGCGGGAGGGACCATTGTGTAACAAAGGCTGCCCAAACCTGTCCCAGGAGAGCTTACCCTCCAGTAGGTTTTCACTCCAACCCCGACAGGTAACTAACCTGATTCAGCTTATTAAGTTAAAGGTCTACTTTGGGCAAAAAAACGCAGAAAGAATGGCTTTAAACTGTATAACTGTGCACCATCATACCAGGTCATTTAATGCTTAAAAAAGATTAATAACATATCTCTACATCTTCTGTCCAAAAACAAACCCTGTGGAATGCCGTCATCACATAAAATCTTCATTGGTTACGTATACGTGTTTAGCAGATGTTATTGCGGGTGTAGCGAAATGCTATCTTAGCTAACAAACTAGCTACTTCGATCGCAGCGTGCATGACCAGAATGACACATCGATGAACCATCAAAGGCACACCCCATTTCTGTTTGAATATTGAGAAAGGGGTGGAGTTGGACATTTTTAATTATTTGAATCATGTGTGCTAGATTAGGGTTGGAACGAACAGGACAGTAGCTCTGCAGGTACAGGGTTGGGCAGCCCTGATGTAACGCACAGCCACATTCTGACTTGTTGAACCAGTCTGTAGAGGGTGCTGTTGCCTGGTTAACTAGACTATTGGCAGTAATCAGCCATATGACATCATATAAAGGGAGGCGTTCTTGTCAGATTTATTTTTTAATACTTGTATTCTGTATGCGCTAGAGGGAAGCCTCCCTCTGTACACAGATGTCATATGGCTTAGTCTACCTTAAACTCCATAGTATGAGAAGTTTGACTGGAGTGTTTCTGGCCTGTCTCTGTTTCCTCCAGGCCTGCTGACTGCCACTGTGGCTTCCAGGATCCACCGCGCGGCTCAACCTGCCCTGCTCTACCTGGTACCCTTCACCTTGCTGCCTCTGCTCACCATGGCCTACCTGAAGGTACATATATTATACATTTTATTTTATTATTATTATTTTTTTTTTTTACCTTTATTTAACTAGGCAAGTCAGTTAAGACCAAATTCTTATTTAAAATGACGCACTGCTGGTGAATCCTTTTATGACTCAAAGCTTGTGTAAATGTGTTTTGACTGAAGGCTGACAATCAGAAGCTATATTACCATTAACTTTTTACATTTTTTGTTGACATTTTAGAAAGTTTGCATAGAAAATTGTTGCAATTGCCTGCTACGGTGCATTTCCATTTAACTGTCTTGTGTAGATAAAAACAGCTGGGCGTAATGACATCACACAAAAGAAAGTAAACACTTTTTTGCTAAATGTCTAGTAAAAATTAAGTGTTTCCATTATCCATTTAGGCGAATTGCGCATGAATAAATTGTCGATAGCCTGTATGTCCTCCCACCTATCTGTTTCATGTCTCAGGTGGCCTACCAACGTATCGCCACGGTCCCTGACATTGTGAAACTTGCACTCCTGTAGATCTTAAAATAATTGGATAGTGAAACTTGCATTCAGCCAACCAGAAAAGCAAGGCAAAGCAATTCAGGCATTCTTGAAAGTCAGGACAATCCTTGTCCTGCAAAGAAATATTATTATAGTTGAAATAGATTTAGCAAGCAGTAGGCATTTATAATTAAATGTGGTGTGATGATTAAATCACATGCCAAGCTTACCTTTAAAACTAAAATCATTTATTTGAAAAACTGTCTTTCCATCGTCATTTGCCGCAATAAAAGACAAAAGAAAAAGCCACCCCTGTCAAACGGATAAAAATGTTGCCGATCTTTAGAACATTTCTGCTTTTGTCAAATAAACCTTGGTCAATGGAAACTTGCCTAGTGACTGAGATGAACCAATAGAGGCAGTGCTTAAGTGGTAGAGTAGGCCTAGAGGAGTAATCCAGGATCGAGGCAGATGGGACACCAGGCCAGTGACCAGAGGTAATGGATGTTGAGTATATGATGTGGTATGGAAGCCGCTAGTCTAGTGGTTAGCCTCTAACACGGGGGTGTGTCGTACCAGTGGTCGAGTAGGCCAAGTTGGGTGATATCTGTGAGTGAGGATGGGAGTCAGTGGTGTGATACTAAAGTAGTTAAAGGGAATCTAACCCTGGTGTGTCCTACAGGGAGACCTGCGGCGCATGTGGTCAGAGCCTTTCCACACCAAGGCCAGCAGCTCCCGCTTCCTGGAGGTATGATGCACCCTGGGAACACAGCCAGCGTGGGGAGGACCATGAGGGGAGAGGGAGAGGGCGCACTGAAGAGAGGCCTTGTCCTCATCACTCGTTCATTCTTTCCACCCATCCTCTGAGCAGCAGACATCTCATATGGACACCAGTGTGTGGACACCAGTGTGTGGACCTCCTTGCCAGACAACTCATCTTTGCTTCCTTTTTTCTTCTCACTCCCTTTCTCAATCTACTTCCTTTTCTGACACTTCCTGTCCATCTTTTCCCTTCCCTCTCGATATTCCCTACTTTTCTATCACTTTCCTATTTTTCATCCCCTCCCTTTCCATGGCCCATTCCATTGAGCTAGGCCTCTCTCCTTTTGCTCTTTGTCTCTCTGTCTCTCTCTCTGTCTTACTGCTGTACCGCCCCTTCATCCCCTCCCGTTTATGTATCTGACTGACTCTGCCGGATTCCAAGGCCAGGTCTCCCCCATATGGATTACTGGTTGTGGGACCTGATTGGGTTGTCATCATTACAAATCTTGTTATTATTCTGGAATGATTTGGTATGAACCGCAGAGCTGCTGCCACCACTACGCAGGACAATGACATCAGTGCACAGGACCAGCAGCCTACGGGAGAGAGCGAGAAGGAACGGTTCATCAGTCTCTCCCTCCCTCTGTCTCTGCCATCCATCTCCCCCTCCTCTGTCCCCTGAACACCTCACCTCTTTCCTCTACACCCTCACCACCTTCTGTCATTCGCTGCCCCATCACAGAAACATGTATTTTATTTAGAAAAGATTTTATTCTTGGCATATACAGAAATTATGCATTATAAATTGTGACTGGGTCCTTGCTATTGATGGGGACGCATCTCTCTTTGTAAATATGTGTGCACACATATTTCGGTGTCATGTTGTTTGGGTGTGTGTGTGTATGCGTGTCAGCGAGAGTGCATAGAACGCAATATTATGTTATTTCATTATTATGAACAATGTTTTAGATCCAGCACAGGTATAAAAGACATTGACTATGAGAACTTGTGGAGTGGCAAGTCTGACTTGGATCACAGCTTTGTTCTAGAAGGTTAGTCACACTAGGGGAGGTACACATTTCCTCCCACAAGTGGCAGAATGGACATTGGGAAACCCCTAGATAACCCTTGACATGTGCCATGACTGTACCTGGAGGTGTGTGTGTTTCTGTCTGTGTGCCTCATCATATAGGATTACCTCCATAATGTCTAATGGACCTTGAGAGGGGAAATCTATTACGCCCTTGAGGGATTCAGCTTAATTTAGGATTGTAATCAACGGACCCTGAGAGGTTCAAACTAACCCATAGCTAGTTTTTACTGTCAAAGGTTTAGTATCCCAGCAGTTTTTGTATTGTCATTCCTCTGTTAGATCATAGCTTAAACAAAAGTGTGTGTGTGTGTGTGAGAGAGAGTGAGTGAGGGAGAGCGAGATTTGAATGGAACATGCTGTTTGCTGGCTTCCTGTCTTGGGTTGTTTTCTTTATCTGTTTTTTTTTTAATGTTGGTTCTCTGGCCTTGCATGTCAAGTGTACAGTGTGTGTCATTCCTCAGACTGCATCAACAGGGCACTTGCAGCTAAGAGACTCTCTGCTGGCCCGAACCAAGGCACTGAGCTTTGCCAGCAAGGCTGCACAGAGGAGTTACATGGACAAAGGCCAGGGGTCTGGAGGATTCTGAACAGTTCTGACCCAACAGGCCACCTGGCAGATTTGAGACTTGTTTAGCCCTGACTTCACTTTGGCTGATCATTACCTGGACATTATCTGGCTGTGGGACAGAGCACTGTCGGACGGCCTAAAGATCATGGACTTTCATGTAACTACAAAAAAACAAAAAACATCCCCGGCCCCTCTGCCTCTTTATGGACTTGGCAAAGAAAATACAAAAACGATGACTATCATAGTGATAAATAATCATAAATCATTTTTTTATGGAAGATCTTTCTTTTTATCCCCTTTGTATTAGTTTTCTTTTTTCTTAGTGCCGTAGGTTTAGGTTTTCCATTTTATACTTGTTTCCTTTACTCCCTTGCAGCAGAGGGCTCTAGCTCTTTTGGTGCATTGACATTACAGCTGAATGGATTCTGTATACAAAATGTTGAATAAATTAAGAACTGTTTATTGAAACATGGACCTTGATGAGCTGAATCTAAAATATTTTGTCTTCTTAAACCCCTCCCTGTTCTTTCCCCTTGTCAGGATTCTGCTGTAAATAAACATGACTCTAACTGTTCGGCTCCTGTGTCCATCTCTCTTTCTACAGCCTTAATTCAGGCCATATCAGGCTTCGGGTCGGACTCATTTTTCAACTTACGCTAGTTTGGTTTCTGTGTCTGCTACTCCGGTAGGAAGTTGAGACCTTTTGATAGATTACTTTCTTTCACACTAGCTACATTATCAGGGGATAATGTTTGATACATTCTGTCACACTCTTAGTGTGATGAGGCCAATGTTGCAGGTAGTTTATATTCAGAATATTATGTTTTTGAATAAGGAATAGACATTGAAATGTGTTTTCATCAGATAAGATTAGCAAAATGCTCTTATGTTATGGAAAAATATACTGTATTTCCAAGATGTACCACTGGGTGGCATCAGAGTCAAAGTCAGATACTTGAGGCAGGTTGAAAATTTAACTCTAGACATGAGCAAGCCTGATATGAATAGCTCCCTCATCCACACTGCATGTGAATTATGCATATTATATGCTTCACAAAGAATTAGCTTAGGCTCCTGCAAGATCATTCGTGTTATGTGGTTGTCCTTTTATTTCTAAACCCTAAAACAATAGACTGATATATTTAAGCAAGGCACGAGTGACGGGGGGGTGTGGTATATGACCAATATACCATGGTCATGGTCAGGGCTGTTCTTATGCGCGACGCATCGTGGAGTGCCTGGATACAACCATTAGCCATGGTATATTTGCTTTATTGTTATTATAAACTGGTTACCAACGTAATTAGAGCAGTAAAAATAAATGTTTTGTCATACCCATGGTATACGGTCTGATATAACATGGCTGTCAGCCAATCAGCATTCAGGGCTGGAACCACCCAGTTTATAATCTCCCTTTGAACACTGCTGAAAGTGTCTGCTGATTGGTTTAAAAGCACTGTATGGTCTGTAGCTGTGGCTCCCAACATTTTTCGTTACTGTACCACCAACTGAAGCTTGCTCTGCAGGAGGTACCTCCACGTGCATTTTACCAGTAGGCCTATGGTCTCATGAGTTTCCTCAAGTACCCCCTGTGGATAAGTTAAGTACCCCCAGGGGTGCTAGTACCCCTAGTTGGGAACCACTGCTCTGTATGGGGAAAGAGGTGTGTTGTTGGGCTGTGTCAGGTGTTGTGTATGCATCCCATGATCTGAAAGGCTTCCCCTTTAAGAAGCTGTAAGGTACAGTATGTTATCTGTATGTTTTACCCCTGTGGAGCATCTGACAGAATTTGTGAGTATCATTCTATGCTCTAAAGATGCTTTTCTACTCCGTTTCCATGCTCTAGACTAGGTCCACCAGAGAATCTGCTGCACGTCAAAGGATTGATGGAATTCTCTAGCATGGAGGAGCCTTTTTAGCTTCTGTGGGAAAATGGCTGCCTCTGTGTCGCACCAAAGATGCTGAGTCAGGGATTTCTATAGAGCACAGTGTGAAAGGCCACTGGACCAGCATGGCGATGGGTGGCAAAACCGCTGAGTCACTGCCTCTGGTCCGCTTACACTAAATAGGAAAGTGGGAATTAAGATGATGCATTTTGTCTATTCAATTTTATTTGTCCGCAAATGAATTTGGCCAGGATCTGAAATATGCTGTTGGAGGGTGGTGGGCCGTGAAAACAATCCATGTGTGCACATGAGGTTGAATTACCAGAAGACATGCACGTCTATTAATACAAATTGAAATTTCAAACTTACAGAAACCACAACCACCCCACCTTGCCCACTTCCAACATTTATCAGAATTACTACAAAATGCCTATCAATCAAAAGGCTCTCACACCTAGAAAATATGGCGAGGAATTCTGTACCATTTGACAGAGGTAGAGGGAGTGCTGGTGGGAGAAAGAGACCGACCAGATTGAAAGAGTGAAAGGTGCTGGATGTAGGTGGGCAGGGAGGGGAGGGCTTCCAGGACATTGGAGTTTGGGAAGGGTCAGTGAGGTCAAGGCAGAGAGAGCGAAAGACCGGGGCTGTTGAATTCCCAGGGTCCACCCCTCGTCACGTATTGGCCAGAGAATCCAATGGTTTTCCCCAGTTAGACAATTCCACCGGGGGCCATGGGGATTGTAGCATGTCATCTGGAACACGGTTTGCCAAGCTGACTGTCCTAAAATAAAGAGAAGTCAACCCACCATTAGAATGTAGGGTTCTGTGTGAAGAGGTCCTTAAGTCCCTTTCACATGAACCCTCAACTAAGACAGGCAGGTACAAGAGCAGCCCAACAACTATAGAGAGAGAGAGAGAGTAAGGTTATCTCAGCCAAATCATTATTTTCTGTCTGCCACGGAGACCTGTTTTGACAATGACATCTCTCATGATAGCCTATTATGGTCCAGAACAGAATTAAGAAAATCATACTCAATAAAAAATGTGTTGTTACATAATTACAGAATTAGCATATTTATTATTCAGTAATAACATATTACAAAGTTTATCATAACTCTGGTACTATAGTAAAATAGTCATTACCCAACTCAGGTAGCCTACTATAAAAGTGTTCATGTGTGTGCTGGTCGTGGACCATGCTAATGGCAGAGGTTTCTCCCCTTCCATCCTGTCCTCCAGCCTGGAATTCCAGGCTTGTTTAAATAAGGTTTGCCTGCCCGGGCGAGGGTGGAATCCCCTCTGGCCCTCTGACCCTGAGGGCATTCAGTACGTAAAGTGAGGAATTCCTCTGAAGTTCAGTTAATGGGGTTGAGTTTTCATCCTTTGGACTCTAAAACAGTCACCCAGTGGAAAGAAAAACAATCGTGGCATACACCAAAGAGCAGAAGAGCCATAGGTTGAGTGGGCTATTTTTTTTAAATGTATATGTAAAATGCCATTCTTACAAGAAGATAGATCTCAACAATGATTCTCAACTATGTTTTCATTACCAGTATGATGTCCTTCATATTTTACATTGGATGGTGGATATAAATGTGATGGGATTTGCTAAACTGAAAACAAGTTAAAAATAAATAAAAAATAAGCCAGTTACTCCAATAATGATCTACTATCCTTTGGTCAATTACACAGTCAGTTGTATGAACTTTAGAACATTTTAACACGCTGCACAAACACTTCTCACCCAACTTCACCAGTTGAACCATGACTACATTCCAACGCAACGCTCCCAAGCGCCTGGTGAGATAGAACTACTGAGATGTTTTGTTCAGAACTAGTCTCCATACTGCTGGAGACACTGTAAAAAGCAGTGCCACCCAGACAGCTGGAATGTCATGCATGCAGTGGATAGGCCCTGTTTCTGGAGGGGGAGAGGAGGGGAGCCTTCTGTGGTAGAGCCAGGGTACACAGCACACACAGGGGATGGGTGCTAGAGGTGGGGTCTACTCTCTGTGTGAGAAAAGATGGGGGCACTCACACCCCACCCCCACACTCACACTCACACCAAAAAACGAAACCATTAACCTTTTTTGGCTGGGAAATTATCAATGACTATCTATCAGTTGTTTGCCCTTCTCCAGATGAGACGGAATCTGAAGAGAGACGGGGGATGGAGGGATGGGGGTTGGGAGAGGTTAAAGGGCAGAGGAAGAAGGGAGGTACATTTTCAGAGGAAAGGAGTTTGGAAAAAGAAGGGAACAATAACTCCAATGTTTAAAATGATCCTCTCAGCCCCTATGACACCTCACAGTTCAGAGTTTAGAATCAAAGCATGAAAAGGGAATTTCAAAACATTTTTCAGGATTCACACTCTAAATACACTATTGGAATAGGCTATTAATTATTGGCTTGGATGTATTTTTCTTGTTTTACAAATAAGTCCCTTTATCAAAATTGGTAAAGTACGTAAATATGTAATTTCAATGTATTGAACTGGTCATATATAGGACAAAGCTAAACCTGGGTAGGTGATTTTATGTCCATTTCCCTCTTTGTAATGCATAACTAGCAGGGAATGTCTATCCTTAGTGTCACCAATACTTCGAAGACAGACACTTGACTACATTTTGCAATACAGTCTACGTTGAATCTTAAATAGCAGCATATTCAAATAAACATGGCTGAATTGTTATGTTCTTAATCATATGTTTGCAATGGTTTGGAACAGTAAATTGCCTAAATATTGAATATATAAATATCAATTACCAGTTTTATTTTAAATATTAAAGCATTTGGGTTCATATTTAGTGTGTTTGTAAGTAAATACACCCTTGAAAACCTGTTATATGATGTTGGAAAATACTTATTTCGTTATCTTAAAATATATTTTGTTCATTTGTAAAATATTTTGGGAAGGATATTCCTTTCAATAAAATACAATTGACCTTCCAAAAACACAACTAAAGTCAATTTTCTCTTGATGTTTGTTGTTTTGAGTTAAACTGTACATCAACATGTTCATGATTTCATCAAGTAAAATTCTGAAAATATCATTTTCAGACATTTTTGTCATTTTCAATCAAAGTACATCTTTATTAAAATGCTTCAATCACATCAAAGAGTTTAAATGTAACTTTTTTTTTATTTATGTTAATTCTTGATCCATGATCACATAAATTAAATCAGTATACATGCATAACCAATGCAATTACGTTTTTAGAGTTGAATGAAGAAATAGATGTGATGTAAAAAGGGCTTTATGAATATATTTGATTGAATTTGATTGATATATGTAATAGCAGACATTAATGAATGAAACAATCTTACTCAATTATTTTAATTAAAGTTGAAGTTACCACTTTGCACAGTGAGGACAAAACATATCTAGCTTGAAAACCTATACAAGACTACACAAATACATTATTGATTATATCAGTGGTATTCTGCCACAAATGTTACATTCATTAGTTAATTTAATTATATCAGATAATTATAAAAAACAGTTATACAAATATTTTGTTAATTTATTTAGTATTTTGTATGTAATTATAATAAGGTCAATAACACTGATAATGATAGTAAGAATAATGATCTAATTAACCAGACAATTGTTTTTAGCATTTGATTATCTACATTACCGCTCATAATCTTGTTTTGTTTGTGCCACAAACTCAAACTTCAGCAGTTTTGATAAACAATGTTGATACATATCACGTAGTAATTCAATACTATATCTTTGAATATTTAACATATAAATATGACATAGTAAATAAACGTAATGTTTTTAAAAGTTGGTTTACATTGAGATTCAATTACAGGAAACACTGTAGAACCTATGAGTTTTCTATGCTTCAAAGTTTCTATTGAAGTCATTAAACCAATTTCAATGGAAGTAATATATGTTTCTATGTACAAAGCTTCTCTTGAAGCTGAGACACTGGTGAGAGTTCTGTTCCTGAGTTGATAGTTAAAGGGCAAGGGTTAGATACTGCCAGACCCTCATTGGACAAACCTGCTCGGCTTAAGAAGTGGTGGTTGGAGGGACGGTCTAACTCCTTGGAACAAAACTCAACAGATGATAGAACAGATGCTTATTCCTTATTGTATAAATCATTCTTAGAAAGTGGACATCCTGGATACTATGAGATTATCAACGTTTCTCTCTATTCTGATGGGATTATTTTTACTGTCTCAATACTCACGCACATTTCATTCTCTACCCTGCTCTTCTCTCTCCCAAATAATTATTTATTTATTTTAGATTCAATTCAGTTCCCCTTAGGAATCCATAAACTCAGTTCCACAAATCTTTTCCCATCAATACCTCTTATTTGCTGTCCATGGCATGTATCTCTCAGACCAGCAATAAAGTTGATCTCAGTGAGACTATAAATGACAGTTAGCTAAAATTGGCCAGTATCTTTTCAAATGTGTCATCCACTTTCCATTCCTTCAGCTTCCCCTTGATTCTCTTTCATAGATTGATCTATTGTATATTGTAACTTACAGTATGTTCATCAAAATGTTAATGTTCTTCCATTCAGGTTCTATGTCAGTTTGCAATCTTGTACCAAATTGATAGTAGTTATAATTTGTAATGAGCTCTTTGGTCTGCATTGTGGTCTGACATGGCAAGAGATACACTGCATCCCATACTAAAGCCGCCGGGGCTTTGACGACAAGAGGGATGAATGAAGTCTGGGGGGGTAACAAAGACTTGCTATCAAGAAACCTGTTTGAGTGGCACCTTTCACTAACTCTTCAAAGGCTGTATTGGGAGCATTGATCAATGTTCATGATTGTTCTATGTTCTCGTCTTTTAACCGTTTGATCAGACTACTTCTGATGAACTAAGGAGTGGTGATGAAGAGACTTTCTGTGACTTACTGCTGTATAAAAAGAGACGAGTGAGTAACAGAGAGACAATGAGACAAATAACTCATGTTCTGTGGTGTTTAATGGCAGTGTGTAAACCAAGAGCTAGAGAGCATCACTGGCCTCCTCTAAATCTCTGTACCCCTCTGAATTCATCATGCCCCCGCTTTACATCAAACATTTTTTTCCAATTGGCTGCACAATCAGATCCCTTCAGAGTGGGGTGGGGTGGGGTGGGGGTTGAAAAGTGGGCCCTCTTCCACGGGACAATACCATTATTTCAGCTCCCCTGATCAGGAATTCCAGATTTCACAGCCGGCTACTCTCCTCCAGGCGTCAATCAAAGCTTTGCAAGGGTTCAGTCGCCTACTGGGACCGCCCCCACTGGTCCACTTCACAGTTATAAACCAACCTGAGAGCCCCCCAAAATCTACAGTCTATATTCAACTCATGAAACAATTCAAACAGTCATCACTACTGGAGACCACAGTCCTTATACTTAATTTAGAGTTCAAATTAGCCCAATTTCATACTATTCATACTCTTTAGGGGTTTTTAAGATGTTCCAAATGTATTATTTGCTTATTTGAGTGGCATAGATGTGTGTACAAAAGTGTACAAAAGTCAAGTCTCATTACGAAAATCTAGGTAATTAGATGGGCATACAATCTGGTGTAGGACTATATCCAAATATTTACAGCTAGCTACATCTCTCACAAAAATATGAATAGGCCATAACATTTTAAATATGGGGTTATTTATTTAATCACAAATAACTGTTTATTATAGACTAGGCTACTTTATACACATCTTGAGTGGGGTTGAGGCTACTTTATGTCCTAAAGCCAATCATTCTACGAAAATGGTGACTTCCTGTCTCACGCCTTAAAAATGTCTGATAATGACACAAAATATATGTTTAAGTGTTTCATTGTTAATAAAACATATGTAAGACAGTTATATTGCAAAACATGTTTTATATATATTTATAGAACACTGTCAGTACCAGGAAAATGGCTGGTCCTTCGAGTCAGTTGGGGTTTAGTATAAAAAAAAAAAAACGTTTAAATGTCGTAACACAAAGGTAAGTTTTATAGTTATTTAGTGGATTGCTTAAACTAAAATATAACCTAAATATTATATACATTTTACATCACTGGTGTTACCCTTTTATATATTTAAAAAAAACATTGCAAAACATTGCAAAAAAAATTGGCAACATCCTTGCCAATTTCTTAATGGGTCAAATGTTCATTGGGGGGGGGGGGGGGGGGGCTGTTTTGAAAAGTACATGGTGGGTCAGCATTCTCTCTTAGCAATTTGATGATTAAAGTGGTATTATGGTAAGGGGAAAAGTAAATTTGATTAAAATAATTTATCAAATCACATGATTTTTCTGATTATTTTACATTTTAATAAGTGTGGTTTGAGCTACTGTGCCTGTCACTGGTGTTACTAGTTCGGGGTTTCCCAAACTCGATCCTTGGGACCCCAAGAGGTGCACATTTTGGTTTTTGCCCTAGCACTACACAGCTGATTCAAATAATCAACTAATCATCAAGCTTTGAATAAGCTGTGTAGTGTTAGAGAAAAAAAAAAAAACGTGCACCCCTTGGGGTCCCAAGGACCGAGTTGGAGAAACGCTGTACTAGTCCCTGGTGTTACCATCACTGGTGTTATTATAGAAAAATGTGTTTTGTTTAGTCCATTATTTCTAATCAAAAACCTTTCTTAATATTATAATTAACCTTTTATGTATTTGATGATATAAGTCAATTAAATAGTCAAATTATATTCTGGAAAGCCTGAATTGTCAATAAAATGACAAAAAGGCATCACAAGCATATTTAATGTAGTCAAAATATCCAAATACATTACATAGTTAACTATTATCTGACTGTTTTGGATTAACAAAAAAAAGAAAAAGTGAGTTGGCTGGTCAAAAAGCCATCATCTTTGTAGAACGACCCCACAAGCATAGCCTAATCATAATCATTATGTTATAATCCCTTTAAAGGCGCGTGTGACTTTTACACTCGAAAAGGTGGATAGAGTATACTAAAAAGTAATGGTGATGAGAAATTTGTGAATGGAAGATAGTTAATCATGCATTGGTTATAGGCTGTGGTGCTCCTTGTAGCCTATGTGACCAATCCTGGAACCGATAAAACGTTGAACACCCCAAAACTAAACCAATGGCTTATCATATGGCAAAGACTAGCGCAAGAAGAAGCCAATCAGTAGAAGGCATGCAAACGAGGAATTTGCTCCGGCAGCCTCTGAATGTCAAGTAGTCAAAGATGGAGGCTGGATCTGGGAGGCCGTGCGGTTGTGCATGGAAGATTTGCTATTTTATCTACAAGGGCGAGAGAAATGGCTCTCTACTTAGGCGTTTAGAAATGACGGGGTAAATTCATAATGTTGCGGACACATAGGTGTGGTTCATAGTGGGGTTTGTCCCTATATTTTTGGTCAGGTTTTCCTTTTTTTGCCAAACGGATTGATTGTGGTCCCTCCCTTGGCTAGGTACCATTCATGAATTTGGGGGGTCCTCTGTTTGTGTGAGTAGCATTGGGCGGAAATGGCGGGAGCTCAGGGCGAAACGGGCAAATTGGGAAGGGTGGAGATCAGCGATCGAGGGATATTTAAAAACGATTGAGGGAAGAGAACATCAAAAGAAGGGCTTGTCATTTTCATGCGCATCAGGACCTTGCTTTAAAGACTGGGCAAGGAAGAGCTCCCTCTACAAGATTCGACCAGTTTGTGATTTCCTCCTTCTGGATGAATCAGGAAAAAATGCATGTTTAGTCCTAAATCGATGCACCAGGTATAATTTGCTGGCTATTAGAATTGTGAGCGACATTCACGATCATGGGTTGTGCATAGAGTCAATGTAGGCTATGTAACAAGTCGTCTGTGTGGCAGAGAGAGAGAGCTGACACGTTTGGTTTGTATACTGTTTCCATTCCTGCTACTGATAATTATCATTTTGACATAGAAGTTGAAATCTCAAGAAAAACAAAGGTTTATTGACTAGTTTGTGCTCTCTGTTGGTATTAGGCCTATGTGAAATATCTGAATTATGTAAATGTAATCCATGGGGACTACAGGGGTACACTAGTTTACTTTACAATTTAAACGTAGATTATGTAGGCTATTCGTTTTGCACATTTTCCATATTTTTATAAAGTAATGCCACGTTTATTCTAATTCTATTACAGGGCATAAGGTAGGATATTCTCTAGCAGCTGTAGATTCATTTAATGAGTTGAGCGAAATGCTATGTTCGAAAGTTTTCGCCTGAATGGCCGACCAATGATAGGAAAAAATATTAAAGCATATCTAATTATCTTTTAAATAGACTACCTCTGAGTTTCTATTTTGTTGCACAGATAATACAAAAATTAAGCATAAGAAATGTGGTTGTTGAGGTAAGATTTTAGTCTAAACACAAAAGTGAACAAATTATAAATGTGCCTGATTTTAAGTTTCAACTATGGTTTTAAGAGTACAAAGTCTAACCGAAATTGTTGCACAGTAACAAAATGTTCCCCTGTTCTCAGAATTAGAATACATTTAATTAGAACTAGTCATAATTCATGGAAACCCCCTCTTCTCTCAGTTGTGTGAGAGAATAGTTTTTTTTTTAAATGATTCATCTTAAAATTATATAGGCATATAAACCTGTATAAAGTAATTAGATGACTGAAAATGTTTTGTATTAAAGGGAAATAAATTAAAATAATTAACAGTTTAGGCCTATGTGATAATGATGCTTTCAACTTCTATTTTTCTGGCAAAGGAGTTCTGGTAAAATGTAGGCCTCCCTTTAAAAAATGTTTGCTGAATTAGTAGTCTACTTGCATGTTTCTTCTGAATTGTCCCTAGAAACTACTTCTTGATAACTTTAATAATGTTGCTGCATTTCCTGAACTACTTGGTGTTAACTATAATGACTCTAAACATTGTATATTTCGTGAGTAGTAGCCTATTCTTGTTTTTAAACTGGGTCAATGAATCTAGCAGATTCGAGTTGATCAGCCATTGCGTGTCATGGTGGAAATGGAGGATTGGAGTAAGAAGCACTACTATCTTCAGATGAGGCTGATGGTGTCCATGTTGTCGTCCACTGCCCTTTTTCTGTTGTACTACTGGGCATTGAGATGAGCAGTGCAATATTAAAAGGGCATTGGCTGATAAAACGGAGAGCCACACCTCCCTCTATTGCCATAACCTCTCACCCCTCCGAGTTGACAGGCAATAAATATGAGGGTCCTACAGATGTGGGTGTGTGTGAGGCTACAGGAACACCAAATATCAGGCTTCTTAATAACCTCTTTACAAAGATCAAACGTATGTTGTTTGTTTCTGAAGTTCAACATGTGGACCAGTGTCAGAAGATTTTAAGTCAGTACAGCTTTATGTCTTTAGATTGATATTATTGTGCCCACATGATATGAGTCAATTAGACAGTATTTTGCAGCGATGCTCATTTTACCTCAGGTGTGTACAGGTATTGGTCAAATTGTTAGGTTTGAATCTAGATTTTATTTCATGGCTATCTACCCACCCAAGTAATGTCCAAACTATTGATGGGAAATGTGAGCTACACACTGCTGTTTATGTAAAAGTGGTTTAGCTTTAGCTGGTTCTCTTCTATTGGCAATGGTGAATGGCTGTCCCCATGTCCATGTGCTGACACATGCTGAGGTCAGCTGCTTTGACAATGTTGCACTACTGTACCATTCATTCTAGCAGTGCAATAGTATTGTCATAGCATTTGGCCTCAGCTCTCCCTGAATTGGTGGTAAGGGGATGGTGGGTGAGACATAGGAAAAGTTGTATTGCTTTCAATGTCTGTGTTTCAGAAGTATTAGAAGTCATTGAGAAATCAATAGTAGTGAACTCTTGTGAACTATAGACATGTGGCCCCAGTGTGCTTCTCTTAGAACCGGATCGTCTAAAAGTAGCCCATATAACACTGTAGCATGTTTTAAATCGCTCACTCCGACATCCTAATTTAATTATTGTGTTGAGTAAAATATGTTTTCCAGATTCCAAGAAGTTACAGTGGTAAATTAAATATCAGTACAGCACAGCTGTATAAATTAGGAGATTAATGACATCCTAAATATTTCAATGTAGTTAAAGGCAAGACACTAGACAACATGTGTTTCTGTATAGTTACCTTGTATTCAGATTCTTGATGTTTTCTAAAATATATGTCCTTTTTAAAAAGCTAAAAAATAAATGCTTAAATTGTTGTGCCTTAAGCTGGTTTAAAAAGTAGTACAGTAACTTAGTGATAGTATCTTGTTGTGTACCCATGCGTAAATTCTCCAAAGGAAATGAGCACCTTCTATAGTGGCAAATAATTAATATATACACTAGATGACTAATAGGGGGCGCTGTGTTGAAGCCACCGTGCCGCCATTTTGGCACTCCCCCACCGTTGTCATTTTTTAAAATTTTGGAAGCCATAGAAATACATTTATAAATGTATACATAACTTTTAAACATTTTTTAGAGATTACTAATGTTACTCTCCCCACTACAACACAAAAATATGTACTTAAATACATGTAATTTTGTCCTTGAAATGTTTAATTCCTATGTAGAACTGCTCCTACTAGGGAGTGCCAATGTGGCCAGCCAGTGGCTTTAAAGCCTCTCAATGGCCAATACATAGCATCAGCAATCCAGGGTTTATATACATCATTGGTAGTGGCAGGCAGATTGGTGGGGGAGGGGAGTGTTTTGGAGGAATGCAGTGAGGCAGGTCCTATTCTGTGTATGGTGGTGGTGGGGAATGGGGTGAGCTGGGATGGGGGGTGCAGGGAGTGCTCCTGTGTGTGCCTCATCTGGGAGCCCTTCAAAGGATCAGACTGCTGGGAAGTTGGTTGTGAGTGTCATCAGAAAATGTATTGTTTTGCTTCAAATCGTTATAAACTCAGATCTGTTTTTAACTAAATCAAAGTAATGTTTCAGCCAACGTTCAACTGCCAAATGCAATTCTCTTTCAGTGGAAGATTAAACATTTATTAACTGTACAGAGAAAAAAGTGTTGGAGTGTTGGAGAAGATCTCAAGCCAAAGCACCTTGATCAGTGTCACACAATGTTGGTGTACTGTTTCTATTTTTCTCTTTAAAAAAAGAAAACCCCATCAGCTGCCAGTCTGGGCTCACAGTCCCATTAATACCTTAGGTTCATGTATTTTATGTAACTGAGCCTATTTGATATTTCTGCAGCTACACTATATATACAAAAGTATGTGGACAACCCTTACAATTAATGGATTCGGCTATTTCAGCCACACCCGTTGTCGAGCACACAGCCATGCAATCTCTATAGACATTGGCAGTGATTGGCCTTACTGAAGAGCTTAGTGACTTTCAACATGGCACCGTCATAGGATGCCACCTTTCCAACAAGTCAATTCGTCAAATTTCTGCCTTGTTAGAGCTGCCCCGGTCAACTGTAAGTGCTGTTATTGTGAAGTGGAAAAGTCTAGGAGCAACAACGGCTCAGCCACGAAGTGGTAGGATACACAAGCTCACTGAACGGGACTGTTGCAACACTCACTACCAAGTTCCAAACTGCCTCTGGAAGCAATGTCAGCATAATAACTGTTTGTCTAGAGCTTCATGAAATGGGTTTCCACACAAGCCTAAGATCACCATGCGCAATGCCAAGCGTCGGCTGGAGTGGTGTAAAGCTCACCACCATTGGACTCTGGAGCAGTGGAAACGCGTTCTCTGGAGTGCTCAATCACGCTTCACCATCTGACAGTCCGACAGACAAATCTGGGTTTGGCGGATGCCAGGAGAACGTTACCTGGCCCAATGTATAGGGACAACTGTAACGTTTGGTGGAGGAGGAATAATGGTCTGGGGCAGTTTTTCACAGGCTAGGCCCCTTAGATTCTGGTGAAGGGAAATGTTAATGCTACAGCATACAATGACATTCTTGACAATTCTGTGCTTTGGGGAAGGCCCTTTTCTGTTTTAGCATGACAACACTCCCGTGCACAAAGCAAGGTCCATACAGAAATGTTTTGTCAAGATCAGTGTGGAAAAACTTGACTGGCCTGCACAGAGCCCTGACCTCAACCCCATCGAACAACATTTGGGATGTATTGGAACGCCGACTGCGAGCCAGGCCTAATCGCTCAACATCAGTGCCCAACCTCACTAATGCTTGTGGCTGAATGGAAGCAAGTCCCCGCAGCAATGTTCCAACATCTAGTGGAAAGCCTTCCCAGAAGAGTGGAGGCTGTTAAAGCAGCAAAGGGGGGACCAACTCTATATGAATGCCCATGATTTTGGAATGAGATGTTTGACGAGCAGGTGTCCACATACTTTTGGTTATGTAGTGTACTTACCCAGGCTTTGTACATTTTTAAGAAAATTTAAAAGTAACTGTTTACTTGAGGGAGGGACAAGATATTTATTGATCATTGATTTGATTTCATCTTGACGTGAAGTCAGATTTAGTAAGGTGGAGCAGATCTATCTCAGCCACTTGACTGTGCGAAATTCCCCCAGAGTGAAGAATGTGACTTGTTGAGGCTCGCTTGCAATGCTTTTTGGGAAATCCTGGAATGTGTGGAATGGGGGACGGTGCCACGGTGGTGTGTCTGCAGTCATATCTGACTGGGTAGAGCACTGAGTGTCCTGCAATGAATCCAACAGGTCAGTGCTTTGGAGCACCGCTTGTGTGTGGCTCAGGCAAGCTCCATTACTCCCAGTTAACAGCAGAGGATAAGTTAATGAGTTAATTAGCTAGTCATACAGAGGTCTCACAAGGCTGTGTGAGACAATGTACTCCCAATTGTTACACAAAAAGCATTTTTCATCATGTTAAAATGTATGCTTTTGAGTGAGTACATGTGTTGTGTGCGTGTAGTAAATAATAAATAAAATGTATCGTTTTAATGAGAGTTTTGTGTTGGTCTGCTGTTAGAATTAATTAGGTAGTCTGTTTATTTGAGCTAAATAAGATTAAAGAAAACTGCAAACATTTAATCATTAGGTTAACATGAACTGTTGTCACAGTGGTATTACTTTTCCTTAGATGCCTGACTTTATTTTTTATTTTGTCATTATCGTCATTGAAATTGGTCTTCAATTAAAGAAAATAATAATAAGTATTTAATTAATTTATAGATCTACTTGGTAATTGTAGGCTATGTAAAGGCCACATTGCCTTGAACAGTGTTGTCGTGTTTTTGTCTTGATCTTGGTTAGCTATAGTCACTATAGTCAAGGCTAACTGCAATGATTGGCCATTGTACAGAAAGGCCTCGGGAATAATGAGGAACAAGGGCAAAGTGGATACACATGACGCGCCCGTGTTCCCGAACGTGACCAAGCCTTAATCTTTGGGGCCACCTTTAGCTGTGAAAATACGAAGAAAATACCATATGCTTTCAACCGGAAAATACCAATTATGCCTAGGTTTCTACATCTATGAGATGTATTCAATATAACTAAGCCTATATTTCTTGTATCATTTGAAGGTTGATTTAAATAAATAATTTAAAGCTACTGAAAACTTGAATTTTAGGCTATAAGCAAATGTCATAGGCCCATGGCCACACAGCTAAAGTTTTTCTTTTTATTTTATTTAACTAGGCAAGTAAGTTAAGAACAAATTCTTATTTACAATGACGGCCTACCTGCAGGGTCAGCCCCTGGATCAAATTAGGGTTAAGTGCCTTGCTCAAGGACACATCGACAGGTTTTTCACCTTGTCGGCCCGGGTATTCAAACCAGCTTTCGGTCACTGGCCAAACGCTCTAACCACTAGGCTACCTGCCGCTCTTAAAGTGCTTCAATTCTGCCTATGAATCTGTGTTACCAAACGCAAATCTTTAAGAAAATGATTTTGACAGCAAATTAATTAATCGGATGTTATTAAAATGTTCAACGATTTGTCGAGAGGGAACGAAAAAAACATCAATTGGGCCAGTAGTACACGCTTGTACCTCAATATGACTATAGCCTATTTGAATATTACATATTTGTGTTATTCGATTAATTCAGTTATATTATTCACTTCACATTTCAATGGACCAGTGCTTTCGATGGTGCACGGGTTTTAATCACTGTTATTTTGAATGTGGTAGAAACACATTATGAACCTATAGTATAGTCTTCCAAGTTTCGATGATAAAAATTACATCCCACCCATATGTTTGCATACAGTGCAGTGGGCTGCAAGCGTTTTGCACAGAACAGCGATTTGATGCCATCCAATGGGCAGAGAGCGTACAAACACCTCAAGAACGTTGTTACACTCGAATTAATGTTAAAATGCTGTAATTGTGTTTCACCGTTATAAAAATGATACATGTTTTGGGCTCCTTAGGTTTATTTTATCTATGAATGTTTAGGACAAACAGCTAATTACATAGTCACCATAGGCTAGGTTAGGATACTAAAAACAAGATAGTGTATGCTGTGAAGAGTAGCCAACAAGATAAAAAGTGCAAACTAAATATTTGTTATACTGTATGTAATCATTTTCATACATTCCATCTAACCATGGTCAAGTAATAACAGCCACACATACATGTCCACCACAGAGGAGATAGCTACATCCTTATTGAACATAGGCTACATGAGACAACATGCATAATAATTCACCACAAACACGTGGCATTTCAGAAATGGTCACTGAGCATGTTTCAGTTTACATGCTCATTGAAGTTAGTACACATTTGCACAGGGAACAAAATCAGAATTGCATATAGGACATGTAAAGGTATAGGACGTGTAAAAGTACTGTAGCTAAATAGATAAGCAAAAATATATATTATTAAGACAAATATTCATATACATGAACCTATAATCAGTGTCTATCCAAGTGGTCTTTTCCCTAACCCTAACCCTGGGCATACTGATCACATGGGGTAAATGCAGGCGTGATTGATGAAAAACGAGTTCTTAAACTG
Organism: Thymallus thymallus; assembly: GCA_023634145.1. NCBI lineage: Eukaryota > Metazoa > Chordata > Actinopteri > Salmoniformes > Salmonidae > Thymallus > Thymallus thymallus. The sequence goes on along the minus strand of CM042403.1, from coordinate 27,749,188 downwards.
TCTTCCAGAAGGTGGCGCTATATATCTTATATTATTGTTCATTTAAAAATTGCCAGTCCAAAAAACACACATCCACATTTAATAATTTTTTTGATCTGGAGGAATAGTCATGTCAAAACGTTGTTTTGTCAAATACATCCTCACGTGTCTTTCAGTTCCCCTGTGTTATCTTCACTCGCCCTCTGTAATAAAATAATTTTAAAATCAATATGGACGTTAGAAGAAAGACAACAAAAATATACTTTTTCAGGACTTATAGCAAGACACTGTATATTTTACAGATAAATGCAACATTTATAAATAACAGATAGGTGCAAGTGTAGGTATGAGTGTCAAACCTTGGCTTCAGCAATCTTCTGGACAAGATCCAGAGCAGAGAACTCAGGTAAAGGGAAGTCAAGGGGGTGATTATCCACCGAGGACTCATGAGGCATCTGGACAACATCAGGGAGAAAAATCCATGTTTTTTCATGGTAATTTCAGCAAGAGATTTTATGCAAGAGGAGATGTATCTCCCTGTAATCATCACAGGGATATCTGAAGTGGAACTCACCAGGACAGGTGGGGCTCTGAACAGGTAACTGAAGGGGTAGTGGAGCAGATTGATGCAGGTGGAAGAGTACAGGTCAGCGTAACGCATGAGCTGGCTGGCAAACAGAGTCTGTCTGGAGCCACTCCGCAGCAGGCTGCCCATCTGCCCATAGGACAGATCCATCCTATAGGTCACCACCTGTAAGACACAAGGCGACGTACCCCACATGAAGAAAAACTACAGTTTACTATAGAATACTACAGTACTTACAATATAATTCTGTAGTAAACTGTAGAATACTGTACTACACACTGTAGTATCCCTCGATCATGTGTAGTACTTACTATAGAATGTTGTAATGTACTGTAGAATACCTTAGTAAATACTACAGTATTATGTGCAAAACAAACACTAGTAAATACTACAGTAATGTCAGCAAAAGCACTACAGTCCACAAAAACACTACACTTTTTTAACTACAGTAAAAAATACAGTATTTAATTTGCATATACCCTAACCATTCCCCTCCCCATATCCCAATTTGTGCCACCCATACGTGAGAAACCTACATGCCAACTATATACCATATATTGTGTTCCATAGAGGTTGTAGAATAGAGCAGAAGAGCAGAACTATAGTATACTATAGTATTTTTTCATGTGGGATAGTCACAAAATGCAGTTAGCAGCATCATAAAACTGGACTGAAAATTACCTCACTCAGGTGTAATTATTATAATATTATGCCTGGGAAACGTAACATCGGTGGATGTGTAAGAGCAGTGTTTCCCAACCCTGGTCCTCCAGTGCCCCCAACAGTACACATTTCTACTGTAATCCTGGGCAAGCACACCTGATCCAAACTTGTCAACTAATCATCAGGCCCTCAATGAGTTGAATTAGGTTTTTTTTGTCCGTACAAAAATGTGTGCTATTGGGGATATTCGAGAACTGGAGTTGGGAACCACTGTGTGAGAGCATTTCTCAGAGAGGGATTATGTGTCAGTGGGCATGGTTTACCTTCATCCTGGTCTGAATGGCAGTGATGTCTGGGCACTCTCTACAGCTACTGTCCAGGTGCCTAAGGAGAGAGGCCAGTCAGATTGACAACATCATGCACAGCTCTATCAAGTACAATAATAGGTGAGTGTAACTCATAGAACAAGGAAATGCCCACTCACTTGTACAACTCAGCTAAAAATATATCAAGATGCTTCAGCTCTTCAAAAAGATCTTGAGGAAAAAGAGATACTCATCAAAATGGTGTCCAAGATTACATTACCTAAGGTATGTAAAGTGGCCATGTGATGTATGTGTGTGGTATATGATAGGTCAGTTTTGTACGTACGGTTCTTCTCTGTCCACACCTGCAGCTCCTTGGCCAGTTCAGGCACCACCAGGAAGGTCTTCCAACCTTGCCTCTTCTTCGACTTCAGGATGTCCCCAAAGATGTGGTCACCCACATAGAGAATGTCCTTCCCCTTCACGTCCAACAGGTCACATACAATGTCTGAGGAGCCTGCAGGGAGGAGAGTTATTTTATTTAACCTTTATTTAACTAGGCAAGTCAGTTAAGAACAAATTCTTATTTACAATGACACCGGCCTCCCCTAACCCGGACGACGCTGGGCCAATTGTGCGCCGCCCTATGGGACTCCCGATCACGGCCGGTTGTGATACAGCCCGGGATCGAACCAGGGTCTGCTGTGACGCCTCTAGCACTGAGATGCAGTGCCTTAGAGGATGTAAAGTTGAGGAGATTCGACACCCACTGATATGACTCCCACTGAAACCAAGATCGGTGAAACTCCCTATTCCTCTCTCCATTTAATACCTTCTTAATCCCTTTCTCCTATTTCCTCTCTGTGTCTCCTTTTTTCATGATAATATCCAAGCTAGAACATTTGGTTGCTTGGAAGTTGGGGGAATGTACATTTTTGGTTTCTTATTGGTTCTGGGAACGAAGCCATTTGTTTCCTGACCGGCAAAACTCAATGTTTTTAAACGTTCTGAGAACGTAAGTGAAAACTTTGCCTGTTCTGGGAACATACATTTTTAGATTGCAGAGAGGTTCTGAGAACGTTTTACTATGTTTCACTGAAATTTTTCTTGGTAGGTTTTATTAACGTTCTGAAAATGGAAATTATAGGCTATTTGAAGATAATTAAATAACGTTCTGAGAACATGTTTTAATAAGACTTTTAATTACACTGCTAGCTTAGGTTAACTGTTTTGAATGCCAAGCACAGATAGGACATATGAAAATGTATTTACTTGGGCATTAATCATGCAAACACATTCATTTTGTTATTGTGGCACGGTGCCAGTGAGATTCAAAACTATGATCTTCTGTTCACAATCCATGGAATTAGTCCACTGTGCCACCAGGATTGAACTAGCATGACAGTTTTTTTTTACTCATACAAAGCTGTTCATTTTAGTCTATTCAAACAGACCCCATTTCAAAGAAGAAAAAAAACTGATTTGATTTGATTTGATTATTGGACACGGCCGAAAGAATGTATATGTTTTTAAATTCTTAGTACGCTACTAAAGTTGTGTTTTTTATGGAAAGTTTTCATAACATTCTCTGAACAATTTGTGCACATTACTTTAAATTGAATCATGTGGAAACCTGTAGGAAATGTTATGCTGAAGTACTGAAATTCCCACAGAAGAACGTTGTTTCTTAACGTTCTCTGAACTATTTGAGAACATTCCCAATGTCAAACCAGTTGAAGAATGTTCCTAGAACATTACCAACATTTTAATTAAATGTAACCATGTTTTAACTTATAGGAAATGTTCTGTTAAAGTAATGAAATACCAAAAATATAATGGTTTTTGTCAAAAAATGTACTGAGAATGTTCCAAAGCCAATCAACTATCCTGCACCACTCCCAGAAAGTTGTGGGAAGGTTGTATGGAAAATAACTATAGGACAGCCATGCTCTCACCCAGCTCTAATAAACATATTGTTATGTGCTAGCTGGGATTAACATTTCCATTCTTACCTCCAGAGTAGACAGTTCCATGCTGGAGGTCTCCAGTGTATGTTCCGATACGGAGCTTCCCTGTGTTCTATGTTGGATAGATATGAACAGAGCCATGTATTTAGATAGTTGGGCCAATGGGGTTTCTGCATATTGATGCATTTACAGAGCTGCATATTGATGCATTTACAGAGCCTTCAGAAAGTATACTCACCCTTTACTTTTTCCATATTTAGTTTTGTTACAGCCTGAATTTAAAATATATGTTTTTTCCACTACACACAATACCCCATAATGTCAAAGTGGAATTATGTTTTTAGAAAGTTTTGCAAATTAATAAAAAACTTAAAGCTGAAATGTCTTGAGTCAATACGTATTCAACCCCTTTGTTATGGCAAGCCTAAATAAGGAGTAAAAATGTGCTTAACAAGTCACATTGGATGGTGTATTAATACACCCAGTCACTACAAAGATACAGGTGTCCTTCCTTACTCAGTTGCTGGAGAGGAAGGAAACCGCTCAGGGATTTCACCATGAGACCAATGGTGACTTTAAAACAGTTACAGAGTTTAATGGCTGTGATAGGAGAATAAAATGGGGATAGATCAACAACATTGTAGTAACTCCACAATACTAACCTAATTTACAGAGTAAAAAGAAGGAAACCTGTACAAAATATTCCAAAACATGTATCCTGTTGGGGAACATGTCACTAAAGCAATACATGTCCTGATTACAAAGTGTTATGTTTTGGGCAAACCCAATGCAACACATTACTGAGTATTTACAACACATTACACTACATATTTACAAGCATAGTAGTGGCTGCATTATGTTATGGGTTTGTAATTGTTAAGGACTGGTGAGTTTTTCAAGATAACAAATAAACAGAATGGAGCTAAGCACAGGCAAAATCCTAGAGGAAAACCTGGTTTCATCTGCTTTCCACCAGACACTGGGAGATGGACTCACCTTTCAGCAGGACAATAACCTAAAACAAAAGGCCAAATATAGACTGGAGTTCCTTACCAAGAAGATAGTGAATGTTCCTGAGAGGTCAAGTTGCAGTTTTGAGTTAAATCTGCTTGAAAATCTGTGGCAAGACCTGGAAATGGTTGTCTAGCAATGAGCTTGAGAATTCTGAAAAGAATAATGGGCAAGTGTTGCACAATCCAGGTGTGGAAAGCTCTTAGAGACTTACCCAGAAAGACTCACCGCTGTAGATATATTAGTGTTTTATTTTTCATTAATTCTTTACAAATGTTAGAATTTTTTCTCACTTTGTATTTTATGTAGATCATTGACAAAAAACTACAATTAAATCCATTTTAATCGCACTTCGTAACACAACAAAAAGTGTAAAAAGTGTGAATACTTTCTGAAGGCACTGTACATGACATTCAACATTCTATGGCAGCCATGTTAGCTCCCCATTAACATTACATGGGGAATATTTAAACAATGCTATGTAACTGAATGTATAGAATTAGAACAATATAGACTATTCTAAAAGTTACTCTAAACATATGGCTCTGGATTAGAACATGAATCTAATTGTGTGGTGTATTAAAGGATGTTTTCTATACACACCATGTGATGATGAGTGAAAGGACCTTACCGTGTCCACTTGTCTCAGCACAGTTCCCTCGGCAAAGAACAATGGCTTCCTGGTATCCACGACGACAAGGTCAAAGAATGTGCGCCACGGTTTCTTTGGGTACTTAAGAAAGAAAATATTGAAATGTTCATTAGAATGAATGGTAATTTGTTCCCCAAAACCCTTTTTCTTAATTTGAAACTGGAGACACCTAGACTAACCTTGGCACCTGGTGGAGTTTCAAGCAAGTATTTCATGATAGCCTAGGGAAAAGAGCAAAGACACATCTTTAGTATAAAAGTGAATAGGATAGAATGTATTGAATAGAATGGACATCATGTTTTGAATAGAATGGACACCATGTACCATAAAACATTAACACCTGACCTCTGTGTAGTTGTAGTCACTGTTGGTTGCCAGGAACACTTTGGCCACCTCCTTAATGCGAGTCAGGAGAACAGGCAAGTTTGGCTAATGAGAAGAAGGTTAAAGAAGAAGGTCAATTCCTCTGGATAGAGAACGTTTAGGTAATCTCAGAGACTTTGTTGAACGTCACTAATTAATTAGGGTGTCGTCTCGTAAATTATGTCCAAAGCACTTTGTCAATATACTGCATCCAAAAAAGGTATCCAATATGGAACAGCAATTAAGGGAGGTTGAAAGTTATTTTCACTCACGTCTCTGACGACATATTTATCCAAATTCCTCAGAGTACTTTCCTTCAGACTGCCCTATATGACAAAATGGAGAGAGTCCGTCTTCATACAAAGACACAGACAGTAATGCGAGGATGTGTGTCGGGATGGGCTGGTGTATATGTACTATATCATGCTAACCGTAACATGAACATAGTCCATTGCATCTCGAACATCCTGGAACATGCTTCTGAATGACATGAACAGGTCACCATGTTTGAAGCCTTTCTGGCAGCTAAAAAAAAATAATAAAGAGTAGAGGAATTCACTTATTTTATAGGATTTACTATTCTCACAGCTGTAGAGTAAAAGAGAGTAAACGAGAAGAGGGAGGAGGAGAATAGAGTCCACTCACTTCACGTATCTGCTGCATCTGGTGAAGAGGTCCACAAGGCAACCATCCAGATACGTCTCTGTGGGAGGAGCAGGAGGGGGCATTACAAAGTCATTTTATTTGACTTTAGTATGATTGTACAGAACCTACACAAGAGAACACTGTTGTTGCTACCTGAAAGGTTGAAGAGAGTATTGAGGATATAGAAGCGGTCAGTGTTGCCTCTCTGAATGAAGTTGTTGGGGTAGTAGTCTTGGATCTTGTCCCTGTAGAGAATGAAAGTACAGTATGTGTTCAACTAGCAAATTACGGAGTAGCCACAGGTGCATATAAAGACGTGTAATATGACAAAAACATGCATACTGTGTAGAAACTCATTAAGTAAGCTGGTCTGACAACCTCCCCAATAACACCAAAGAGCTGCTATTGGAGCATTTCAAGATGATGAGTCATTCAGAGAGAACCCACTGAGCAAACAGATAACAAGATAACATCCAGAGTGCACATAACCCACCAGCACTATCAACGTCACAAGACCTCTCTTTTTTTAGCCTCTTGACTATGACGTTCAGCTAGAGCTGGAGATAGAAACATCCACTGGCCTTCCCCATTGAAGCAACACTGCAAGAGTATAAGGCAGGAATGCAGTGGCGATTGAGTGGATTTGAACTGGAACCGGAGCCTTTCGATAGCTTAGCTGCTGGTAGGGGATTCCAAAGGCATCTAAATCCTGATTTATGAATGGAAGATGGGCAGGCCCTCTATGTACAGCTAAAGTATAATCATATAGTCTTTCATCTTACATGATAAAAAACAAGATACACATAGTCCTATATACAACTCACAATAACCCAAAGATGAACTCAAAAGGAACTCACATAATCATGCAATAACACACATGTAAACACACATACAGACATTCATTCGCAAATCCCACAGCACCAGGTGCTGGATATAAATATACTTTTTAATATTTGTGAGATCACCATCATAAGCCAATGGAAGAATAAAGAATTCAAAATAGTGCTGCTATATCTGCATCCAATTTATGTTTAGAAAAAACGTTTTATATTCCTACACACCTTGTGGTGTATCATGTCAGCTGTGAAACACACGTTTTAGGGAATATATCGTAGTCATTTCTCAGTCCTCCACGAAAGAACCAGGAACATGGGGACTGTTTTATGTTGTAAGCTCAATATAACGGCAGTATGTAGACCTACTAAGACAGATGCTCACAGTTGGATCTGACCAAGGTCAGGATCAGGCTCCCTTGGTCTCCAACATCCTCTGTTCTCTGGTAGAGCAGGGCAACCCACAGCCCTTCCCCCTGTCCTCTCATAGCCTAGTTTCTCAGTCAGTTCATCTCCTGTACCCTCAACAAGACAACAACTCCTTCATACAGCTGCAATATATAGCCTAGACACAGGTAGTGTATTCTACTTCTTCTAGGAAATGTAACAACCAGAGGAAAATAAAGACATTTAATGGATTCAGTTTGATAAGATGTGTATAATATACGGTCTTTTAAATGAGACACATGAAAATAGTCACATGTTGACCTCATGGTTTTCTGTGACCATGCTCTTTTTGATGTTTGACAGAAGAACTGTTTCACCCTGATGACCCCCTGTTCCCCTGCTTAGATGACTATGTAAAGTGGTTGTGCATATGTGCCCTCAGTGACAGTGTTGACCCAAGGATATCCTGTTACAGAATGACAAACAGTATACTCACAACAAACAAACAAACAAACAAACAAACAAACAAACAAACACACACACAGTCTTGTATAACTAACTTTATGGGGTCACATTCGTTCCCATTCAAAATCCTATTTTCCCTAACCCCTAACCCTAAACCTAACCCTAATGCTTACCCTAACCTGAAAACCTAACCCTAGCTCCTAAGTCTAAAACTAACCCTAGCTCCTAACCCTGGCCCTGAACCTAATCCTAACCCTAACACTAATTCTAACCTTAACCCTAAACACTGTAGAAATAGCATTTGACCTTGTGGGGGAATAATAAAATGTCCCCAGTTAGTCAAAACATTTTTTTTTTTACTATTCTTGTGTAATTAAGCATGTCCACATGCGCACACACACACACAAACTATTATATTTCCTGTTATGTATCCCTCACCTTTTTAGAAAGGTGAAGCCATGACTGCACAGCAGAATGTTTCCATTGGAGTCCACCTTCAGCAAGTTCCCATACATTGTGTCAAACACCAGGCCACTAGGAAGAAGGGAGGAGAGATTGGGATGAACATGAAGGAGAGAGCAGGGAGATTAATATGGTTATGCAGAGATAAGCAGAGAGATTAATGGATGGGAGAAGGAGAGATGATGATATATTTTAGATTTGTGGCTGCTCTTGATAGTATCAGGAAGTTACTTTTTATTTCTCCTCTATTTTGACCAATCGCGTTATTCTACTGTTACCAGGCCTATGGGGAAACTATCTCTGCAGGAGGTATATCTGGACTGACGAAATAATAAAATGTCAGATGTTTCTCCAGCATAGTGTCCCTTGGGGCAAGGATACGGAAAATAGACTGCACAGAGCAACAAATGACTTGAAAAATAATGGTTAGGGGTCATTTCATACTGTAAGTAGACTCCCCACAAGAGTCCGATCATAGCTAAACAAGCTTTGCATCAACCCAATGGTAAGGCATTCTAATTCATGTAGAACAAAATAAAAGTAAAGGGTTTACTTTGTGAGTAAAGGGTCATGTTCTGTACTACCACACGTAACATGTAAAAATAAACAGTATGCAAATGTGAGTGGAATCAACAGGAAGAGAGAACTCACCGAGTGGGGAAGGTAGGGTCGTAGATGTAATGCAGTAGCTCATGGGGATAGCCTATAGACACCAGCCTGTCTCTGAGAAGCTCAAAGCCCAGGTACTCGTAGTCAGGTGACTTGTACTCTACACACGCAGGACACATGAACAGTCAGTATTCATCAGTGAAAATGTAACAATGTTTGTATCCTCATATACTTTTCAATATAGTTCTGAGGGGTATACTACAAAGTAGTGCCTAAATATGTTTTTTATTACTTAATTTTTTTAGAAGGATAAGTTTGAAATGGGTATAGTCTAATTGAATAAACAAACAAAAACACACATATAAGTGTCGATTTCTTTTCTTAATGAATGAGTTATTTCTTGTTGTTTATCAAAGTTAGGTGGCAAATTCATTAATTCTGCTTTATAGTATATCCCTCTGATTACATAGATTTTCAGATTTTCGCCTAAAAATATAAACGCAACACGCAATATATTAAAGATTTGACTGAGTTACAGTTCATATGAGGAAATCAGTCAATTGAAATAAATTCATTAATCTATGGATTTCACATGACTGGGAATACAGATATGCATCTGTTGGTCACAGATACCTTCAAATGTAGGGGCGTGGATCAGAAAACCAGTCAGTATCTGGTGTGACCACCATTTGCCTCATGCAGCGCGATACTTCTCCTTCGCATATTGTTGATCAGGCTGTTGTCCCACTCCTCGTCAATGGCTGTGCGAAGTTGCTGGATATTGGTGGGAACTGGAACACGCTGTCGCACACATCGATCCAGAGCATCCCAAACATTCTCAATGAGTGGTGTTCATTCAAATTGTTAAAATGCAATCATGTTCATTGTCCGTACTTTATGCCTGCTCATACCATACCCCACCGCCACCATGGGGTACTGTTCACAACGTTGACATCAGCAAACCGCTCACTCACGCAACGCCATACAGGTGGTCTGCTGTTGTGAGACCAGTTGAACGCACTGCCAAATTCTCGAAAATTATGTTGGAGGTGGCTTATGGTAGAGAAATGAACATACAATTTTCTGGCAACAGCTCTGGTGGACATTCCTGCAGTCAGCATTCCAATTGCATGCTCCCTCAAAACTTGAGACATCTGTGGCATTGTGTTGTGTGACAAAACTGCACATTTTAGAGTGGCCTTTTATTGTCCCCAGCATAAGGTGCACCTGTGTAATGATTATGCTGTTTAATCAGCTTCTTGATATGCCACACCTGTCTGGTGGATGGATTATCTTGGCAAAAGACAAATGCTCACTAACAGGGATGTAAACAAATTTGTGCACAAAACTTTTTGTGCATATGGAATCTTTCTGGGAACGTTTTTTTCAGCTCATGAAACATGGGACCAACACTTTACATGTTGCGTTTATATTTTTGTTCAGTATAGATTAACTTACCTGCCAGAGTGTAGTCCATGTCAAAGCCATAGCATTTGATGTTCTCCAATGTTACACTCCTATTGACGAACACCCTGTAATCAAAGGAAAACAGGACAGTTGGAGTTTCTGAAGTGATTATCTGGGAGACAAACAGAGGTCAGTTGAGGTGAAGCAGATCTCAGATGGGCATGTCAAAGCTTTCTAGGATACCCAATCAGCTGTACAAGGGTATTTTATGGTGTGGCTTGAATGTGGCTCTAAATCTGACCTCTTGTCTGAGACCAGTTGCTGCAACCTTCAAGAGTAGAACTTATTTTGACAAATTGACTCAAGTTGCTTCAAGCCCATGGGAATCAATCATTTTGATCCCAATGGGGCTGGTCACATTGTGATATGCCTCAGAAACTATAGTCTTGGAAACCAACCATTAAAGACTATCTTATGCTGCACATTCAGCCAAATCAGCTGGTAGTGCCTTATCGGGCTCTATAACCTAATGCACTATATCACATGATTACAGTCCTACTCATCAGTTCATTAACATCTGTTTTTAATCCTGCCAACATGGACAGCCACGTTCATAGAGGAAGGTCATGTAAGGTGAAGGCTTTTTTTGGAGGCGGCTATACTGTTGGCAAGGATTTCCGAGACTTGGCACTGCTTATTTTTTAATGACAGTCACGTACCGTGATTAATGTATCCTGATTCAACCCATTGAGCACACTCTGCATGTGATCAAACTTTGCAGTTCTCTCTCTCTAGCTTCTACCACACAGAACTCCACCTAATCTTCATTAACAGGTTTATATTTCAGTAATGGATAGTCTATGTAATAACAAAAATCATTTTGTTGAATCAAGAAGGGAACAAAGAACTGGAAACAAGAATAGACAGAATGAAGAACTATATTGCCCTACCAAATGTTATAGTTTTCCCAAAATAACATTCAACTAGTTAAAGAGAGATTGCTTTTGTATACGTATATCAATTCAGGACTCTGTGATCAGTTCAGTCATTCACAAGGTAACCACAGAGGGGTTTCCTGTGTCACCAGGTGATATGGAGCCTCTATCAGTGACACCCTGGGAGAGAAACACAACTCCCTCCTGTCAGAGTTGCCTACACCTCACCCCCTCTGTCTGTATGTCTGCCTGTCCCCAGCTCCTGCCAATAGCAGCCAGTTCAAACATATAGGGTTGCTGTAAATAATTCACCTGACAGCTCGTGTTCTGGAAGCATGTTGATGAGGAAGCCTCACTTGAGGAAGCTTCACTTGAGGAAGCCTCATTTGAGCGAACAACAGTCACCCTGAGTCAGTCACCCTGAGACAGTGGGTGCCTGGGAGGTATGAACAACGCTACTGATTGAGTATATCTGGTTTGAAACATGAATAGTGGACAGTGACAGTAATTGGTTAAATAATATAGCTAACACTGGTGTAAGGGGATATCGAAGTGTCCCCAAGTGTGATTTACACCAAGTGTGATTTACACCTGAGTGACAGAGAACTTGTATCAAGGCCAGAAAATCTGAAGACCTGAGATGCTCTTCTCCTTTAGACCTCAGCCAAACAATTAGCCTATCATGTGGAGGAATAACAGAAATGGGTGACTTACAATCGAGGTGTGAAAGAGAAGGCATCCCTGACCTGACATACCATTCCTAATCTCACTCATGTCCACCAATCAGAACAGGTAATGTGAGTCTGTCTGCCAGACCTCTCTGTACATTGTCAGAACCTGATACAGCGAAGTTGTTGGATCACAGTTCAAAGCATATAGGCTACATTTTCTAAATGTTGCTCAAGTTATAAAATGCTCATGTAAGAAATAGAAAGCACATTTTCTCCAACTTCCAAGTATTTAAAAACATATCTATTATATAAGAAAATAAACTGAGCCAATTAGTGTACATGTCACAGGAAGTGCCCTATGACCTTACCTGGATTGGCCTCTATAGCCTAAAGGTTGTGTCTCATTTATACTAGAGTATTGCCAGTTTTGTAAGCACTTGTGTAAGATTGGGCCCAATACTGCACTACACGTTATACCTATATGGGTGTCATAAATATGATGCTACGTCAAATAATAACTCACTTGTGCTGATAGTCCATGTTCTTCACCAAGGGCACATCGGGTGAAATGCTCGGGTCTGTATCTGATTTAGTAGGTTGATCTGTCACAATCCGAGTCGGATCCTCCATAGTCGTCGCCATAACAGCCTCTCTAGATAGGCTAACCCTATCAGATCTCACTTTCCCCCTCAGTCCTAGCTGTCATCTCACTAGAAGCCTACTAACAGGAGAGGCTTTTAAAGTCCCAAAATACGCAAATGTGCGCGTAAAGGGTTTAACTGCACGTCAGTAAACAGCCACTCCCTTGCTTTAAACTTCGTGGTTCGGTAGTTAAAAGTGGGTGCAGGGGCTCTGGGACCTACGTATCATATCTTGTCTATGAATTGGTCAAACGCACCGCGGACTGGGAAGCGATCTTAAAATACCGAGATAACGTAATCAGTCGCACACACGCAGAGGGGTACGTGCGTTTGGCTTGAGTTTGCTGATAGCACTTCTGCCATATGAGCAAAGCTCACAACGGTTTTCAAAAAACAACAACACAATGAAAGTACTAAAGAAAACAACAATTAGTTTTACATTAGGCCACATACAGGTAACTGCCCAAATAAAGGAAACACCAACAGAAAGTGTCTTAATAGGGCGTTGGGCCAGCACGAGCCGCAAGTATAGCTTCAATGGGCCTTGGCATAGATTCTACGTGTCTGGAACTCTATTGGAGGGATGAGACACTATTCTTCCACGAGAAATTCCATAATTTGGTGTTTTGATGATGGTGGTGGAAAACGCCTTCACAGGCGCAGCTCCAGAATCTCCCATAAGTGTTCACACACACACACACACACACACACACACACACACACACACACACACACACACACACACACACACACACACACACACACACACACACACACACACACACACACACACACACACACACACCTTTCAACCCCAATATGCTCCTTTGAGACCCCTCTTTCATAGTTACTGAGATATCTTCTATGCATGGCACCCAAATTAATGGGCAACTAGGTGTTTTTATTCATGGTCCTAAGCATGATGGGATGTTAATTGCTTAATTAACTCAGGAACCACTCATGTTTGGAAGCACCTGCTTTCAACAAACTTTGTATCCCTCATTTACTCAATTGTTTCCTTTATGTTTGCAGTTACTTGTATATAGTGGCGACCCGTCATCTAGGGCAGGGGCCCACAATTTGAGCAAAATAAAATACAAATAAATAAATAAATAACCCAATATTTGTATATACTGTATATATATATATATATATATATTGGCCTTGCCTGTTTTACATGTTATTTTGGCATTAATATGTGTCACATATCAGTTTGCAAACTATGTAAAAAAAAGAATATATATATATATATATATATATATATATATATATATATATATATATATATATATATACACACACAATGGGGAGAACAAGTATTTGATACACTGCCGATATTGCAGGTTTTCCCACTTACAAAGCATGTAGAAGTCTGTAATTTTTATCATAGGTACACTTCAACTGTGAGAGATGGAAAAATCCAGAAAATCACATTGTATGATTTTTAAATAATTAATTAGCATTTTATTGCATGACATAAGTATTTGATCACCTACCAACCAGTAAGAATTCCGGCTCTCACAGACCTGTTAGTTTTTCTTTAAGAAGCCCTCCTGTTCTCCACTCATTACCTGTAATAACTGCACCTGTTTGAACTCATTACCTGTATAAAAGACACTTGTCCACACACTCAATCAAACAGACTCCAACCTCTCCACAATGGCCAAGACCAGAGAGCTGTGTAAGGACATCAGGGATAAAATTGTAGACCTGCACAAGGCTGGGATGGGCTACAGGACAATAGGCAAGCAGCTTGGTGAGAAGGCAACAACTGTTGGCGCAATTATTAGAAAATGGAAGAAGTTCAAGATGACGGTCAATCTCCCTCGGTCTGGGGCACCATACAAGATCTCACCTCGTGGGGCATCAATGATCATGAGGAAGGTGAGGGATCAGCCTAGAACTACACGGCAGGACCTGGTCAATGACCTGAAGAGAGCTGGGACCACAGTCTCAAAGAAAACCATTAGTAACACACTACGCCGTCATGGATTAAAATCCTGCAGAGCACGCAAGGTCCCCCTGCTCAAGCCAGCGCATGTCCAGGCCCGTCTGAAGTTTGCCAATGACCATCTGGATGATCCAGAGGAGGAATGGGAGAAGGTCATGTGGTCTGATGAGACAAAAATAGAGCTTTTTGGTCTAAACTCCACTCGCCGTGTTTGGAGGAAGATGAAGGATGAGTACAACCCCAAGAACACCATCCCAACCGTGAAGCATGGAGGTGGAAACATCATTCTTTGGGGATGCTTTTCTGCAAAGGGGACAGGACGACTGCACCGTATTGAGGGGAGGATGGATGGGGCCATGTATCGCGAGATCTTGGCCAACAACCTCCTTCCCTCAGTAAGAGCATTGAAGATGGGTCGTGGCTGGGTCTTCCAGCATGACAACGACCCGAAACACACAGCCAGGACAACTAAGGAGTGGCTCCGTAAGAAGCATCTCAAGGTCCTGGAGTGGCCTAGCCAGTCTCCAGACCTGAACCCTATAGAACATTTTTGGAGGGAGCTGAAAGTCCGTATTGCCCAGCGGCAGCCCCGAAACCTGAAGGATCTGTATGGAGGAGTGGGCCAAAATCCCTGCTGCAGTGTGTGAAAACCTGGTCAAGAACTACAGGAAACGTATGATCTCTGTAATTGCAAACAAAGGTTTCAGTACCAAATATTAAGTTCTGCTTTTCTTATGTATCAAATACTTATGTCATGCAATAAAATGCAAATTAATTACTTAAAAATCATACAATGTGATTTTCTCTTCACAGTTGAAGAGTACCTATGATAAAAATTACAGACTTCTACATGCTTTGTAAGTGGGAAAACCTGCAAAATCGGCAGTGTATCAAATACTTGTTCTCCCCACTGTATATATATAATTTAGTTAATAATGCCGCATACAAACATGGTTCTTTTTTGTTTTCTTGAGTAAGGCAGCTCCATAATGCAGGTGTTTCAGCCAAGCTCAGTGCTTTCTGTGGTGGTGGGGCAAGCCAGCAGAAAATAGGAGCAATGTGTCTGAATGGCTCAGTGTTCTGTCACTCATGGGGACTCATGGGGACACTACGTCACAGGCCAAGTCTAAGTCCTTAGTAAGAGTAGACGTCGAACATTTCAGCCCTTTGGGTCCTGCCATAGAGTTATATTATAAGTACCCTTCCAAGAAGGCTCAAGGTTATTGGCCACAGATAAAATAATGTCAAATCACGTTATACAGCGGGTGAAATAAGTAATTGAACCCAAGTAATCCATACATACAAAGAAACCAAAACAAATAAGTTCAGAAATTAAGTTGTGTAATAATGTGAAATGACACAGGGAAAAAGAATTGAACACACTTACTGATATTTATTTAATACTTTGTACAAAAGCCTATGTTGGTAATGACAGCTTCAAGACGCCTCCTGTATGGAGAAACTAGTCGCATGCATTGCTCTGGTGTGATTTTGGCCCATTCTTCCACACAAACAGTCTTCAAATCTTGAAGGTTCCGTGGGCCTCTTCTATGAATCTTGATCTTCAGTTCTTTCCATAGATTTTCAATGGGATTTAAGTCAGGTGATTGGCTGGGCCATTCTAGCAGCTTTATTTTCTTTCTTTGAAACCAATTGAGAGTTTCCTTGGCTGTGTGTTTGGGATCATTGTCTTGCTGAAATGTCCACCCTTGTTTCATCTTCATCATCCTGGTAGATGGCAGCAGATTTTTGTCAAGAATGTCTCGGTAAATTTGCCAATTCATCCTTCCTTCAATTATGTGAAGTTTGCCAGTACCATTTGCTGAAAAGCAGCCCCACACCATGATGTTCCCACCTCCAAACTTCACTGTTGGTATGGTGTTTTTAGGGTGATGTGCAGTGCCATTTCTCCTCCAAACATGGTGTGTATTATGACATCCAAACAGTTCAATTTTGCTCTCATCTGACCACACTATATTCTCCCAGTATTTCACTGGCTTTTCCAAATTTTGTGCAGCAAACTTTAAACGAGCTTCAACATGCTTTTTTTTCCAGCAATGGAGTTTTGCGTGGTGAGCGTGCATACAGGCCATGGCGGTGGAGTGCATTACTTACTGTTTTCTTTGAGACAACAGTACCTGCTAATTGCAGGTCTTTTTGAAGTGGTCCTTGGCTCTTGGACAACTCTTCTGATTATTCTTTTCACTCCTCTGTCAGAAATCTTGCGAGGAGCACCTGGTCGAGGCAAATTTATGGTGAAATTATTGTCTTTCCACTTCCGTATTATGGCCCCAACAGTGCTCACTGGAACATTCAGAAGCTTAGAAATGTGCCTATAACCATTGCCATCATTATGTTTTGCAACAATTAGGTTGCGAAGGTCTTGAGACAGCTCTTTGCTTTTACCCTTTTGCTTTTGTCTTGTGTGACACCTTGGCAATGAGACCTTTTTGTAGGCCATCAGTTGGGACTGAACCAGCTGATATTAATTTGCACTGACAGGGGGCTGGATTGATTTTTAATTACTGATAGTTTTCAGCTGTTGTCTTGGCTTTCCATGCCTTTTTGCACCTCCCTTTCTTCACTTTTTCCCTGTGTCATTTCACATTATTACACATAACTTAATTTCTGAACTTATTTGTTTTGGATTCTTTGTATGTATGGATTACTTGGGTTGTTACCAACATCTGGTGAACTTTTCATGTCAATAGCACCTTTGGAAATATATTTACTGAGAAAAATGGTGACGTGTTCAATACTTATTTCACCCGCTGTATGTACAGTCATGGCCAAATGTTTTGAGAATGACACAAGTATTGGTCTCCACAAAGTTTGCTGCTTCAGTGTTCTTAGATCTTTATGTCAGTAGTTACTATGGTACACTGAAGTATAATTACAAGTATTCCATAAGTGTCAAAGGCTTTCATTGACAATGACATTCAGTTTATGCAAAGAGTCAATATTTGCAATGTTGAACCTTCTTTTTCAAGACCTCTGCAATCCGCCCTGACATGCTGTCAATTAACTTTTTGGCCACATCCTGACTGATGGCAGGCCATTCTTGCATAATCAATGCTTCTCAGAAGTTGTGGGTTTTTGTTTGTCCACCCGCCTCTTGAGGATCGACCACAAGTTCTCAATGGGATTAAGGTCTGGGGAGTTTCCTGGCCATGGACCCAAAATGTCGATGTTTTGTTCCCGAGCAACTTAGTTATCACTTTTGCCTTATGGCAAGGTGCTCCATCATGCTGGAAAAGGCATTGGTCGTCACCAAACTGTTCTTGGATGGTTGGGAGAAGTTGCTCTCAGAGGATGTGTTTGTACCATTCTTTATTCATGGCTGTGTTCTTAGGCAAAATTGTGAGTGAGCCCACTCCCTTGGCTGAGAAGCAACCCCACACATGAATGGTCTCAGGATGCTTTACTGTTGGCATGACACAGGACTGATGGTAGCGCTCACCTTGTCTTCTCCGGACAAGGTGTTTTCCGGATGGCCCAAACATTCTGAAAGGGGATTCATCAGAGAAAATGACTCTACCCCAGTCCTCAGCAGTCCAATCCCTGTACCTTTTGCAGAATATCAGTCTGTCCCTGATGTTTTTGCTGGAGAGAAGTGGCTTCTTTGCTGCCCTTCTTGACACCAGGCCATCCTCCAAAAGTCTTCGCCTCACTGTGCGTGCAGATGCACTCACACCTGCCTGCTGCCATTCCTGAGCAAGCTCTGTACTGGTGGTGCCCCGATACCGCCGCTGAATCAACTTTAGGAAACGGTCCTGGCGCTTGCTGGAATTTCTTGGGTGCCCTGACGCCTTCTTCACAACAATTTAACCTCTCTCCTTGAAGTTCTTGATGATCCGATAGATGGTTGATTTAGGTGCAATCTTACCAGCAGCAATATCCTTGCCTGTGAAGCCCTTTTTGTGCAAAGCAATGATGATGGCACGTGTTTCCTTGCAGGTAACCATGGTTGACAGAGGAAGAACAATGATTTCAAGCACCACCCTCCTTTTAAAGCTTCCAGTCTGTTATTCTGACTCAATCAGCATGACAGAGTGATCTCCAGCCTTGTCCTCGTCAACACTCTCACCTGTGTTAACGAGACAATCACTGACATGATGGCAGCTGGTCCTTTTGTGGCAGGGCTGAAATGCAGTGGAAATGTTTTTTGGGGATTAAGTTCATTTTCATGGCAAAGAGGGACTTTGCAATTAATTGCAATTCATCTGATCACTCTTCATGACATTCTGGAGTATATGCAAATTGCCATCATCAACACTGAGGCAGCAAACTTTGTGGAGACCAATACTTGTGTCATTCTCAAAACTTTTGGCCACGACTGTAGACTAACAGTGAAATGCTTACTTACGGGCCCTTCCCAACAATGCAAAGAGAGAGAAAATAGATAAATAATATAAATAATAGAAAAGTAAAACATAATAAATAATAAATACACAATCAGTGACAGTGTCAACTTGGCTATATACACTGGTTACCAGTACTGAGTCAATGTGCAGGGGTACAAGGTAATTAAGGTAGATATGTACATTTAACTACGAAAAAAGTGACTAGGCAACAGAATAGATCATAAACAGTAGCAAATTAGTTTAAAAAGTTAGTGCAAAAAGGGTCAATGCAGGCAGTCTGGGTAGCTATTTGGTTAACAATTTAAGTAGCTATTTAGCAGTCTTATGGCTTGGGGGTAGAAGCTATTCAGGGTCCTGTTTGTTGCAGGCTTGCTGTGCGGTAGCAGAGAGAACAGTCTATAACTTGGGTGGCTGGAGTCTTTGACAATTTTTCGGGCCTTCCTCTGACACCGCCTGGTATAGAGGTCCTGGATGGCAGGAAGCTCGGCCCCAGTGATGTACGCACTACCATCTGTAGCGCCTTGCCAAGTAGTTGCCATATCAAGCGGTGATGCAGCCAGTCAAGATGCTCTCAATGGTGCAGCTGTAGAACTAATTGAGGATTTGAGGGCCCATGCCAAATATATTCGGCCTCCTGAGGGGGAAGAGGCATTGTCGTGCCCTCTTCATGACTCTGATGGTGTGTGTGGACCATGGTAGATCCTTAGTTATGTGGACACTGAGGAACTTGAAGCTCTTGACCCTCTCCTCTACAGCCCCGTCGATGCGAGTGGGGGCATGCTCGGCCCGCCATTTCCTGTAGTCCACGATCATATCCTTAGTCTTGCTAATATGTTAGACAATCTTTGATAACAGGCATTATTGATTTGGTGCGATAATAATTTAAAGATAAGCCTCTAAACTGTTCCTCTTCCTGCCTGAACAATATCGTGTTGATCTTCTATGAGTCACCCCACTTTCTTCCTTTTCACTGCATTGTATTCTGACACCATTTGTAAAATGCTGCATGGTATGCACTATACAAGTCTAATCAGATTTGATTTGATCAAAGGCCAAGAAGCATCTGCTGTTAACTGGGACCACAGTGCAGAACAACCTCCTGGAGCTCAATTCCCTGCTCAACTTCATCTTGCCCAATATGTTCTCCAGTAGCACTGCACAGCTCGCCAACATGTTTGCCATGGTGAGGCCAAAATATTCAGCTTAATACGCTTGGACTCATCCAACAATCTTTATATCCTGTCAGAAATCTTCTGAGGAGCAGAGCAGCTTTGAGATGGAGAGGATCCCTCGTCATCATTGTTTTGGATGGCCTAGTGGAACCCTTGAAACCCTTCATCATCGGACGTGTCAAGTACGGAACAGCTTGGTCTCATTACCTGATATGGTTATGGCATGACTTGGGACAGTGATATCACATGATGCACACTATACCAATGTTCATGATCATTGTGAAATCCTATGAACTTTGGCTAGGATCAGTACGTCCTCACGTGCTACGACGCGATTGGGCAAGGACTGCTGCCAATGAGCACTCGGCATGTGAGACCAAAACAATGATGACGAATAGGAAAACAACAACAACAACAACACGCACCATGTGGACCGAGGTGATGGAGGACTGATTAGTGGAGCTGTGGAGAGAACACAATGCCTTTTCAATGACCGAGTTCGTTTCACATGGCCCACGGGGGCCTCAGATGGGTGGAGTTTGCACATTTTAGACCATGGTCCTTAAGTGAAATCTCCACCCACCCGGGCCACCAGGCCATCCAAAACAAACTCCACCAATATTACATCCTACCATGACAAGATCGTTTCATATTATTATTGTTATTAAGCACGCTAATAAAGCAGCTCGCTGTTTACGTCTGCATTTTTCCTCCTACGACAACAGAGAAAAGCATGGCAGTGATCAACTATTGAATCATTGTGTAATGTGAGCACCCACGTCCTGGGGTTGAGGATGGACGGAATGAACGATTTGGGACAAGGATATCGGGAAATGTGAGCGCAACCAGGTTGCTAAGATTTTCAAAGTCCTGTAGTGTATGACAGCCATGAGTGACAAGAAGCAGCAGCTCTACAACACCTTGATGCAGAAGGGATCCACAAATAGAGAGACTATGTTAGGGAGAGGAAGAACGAGATACAGGTATCTTGGTAATTTAAAAAGTGATGATAGGCTTAAGAGAATACTAAAAAGAAAAACAAGTGTAAATTTAGGATTTAAAAAATGTGCCTATGTGTCCTCCTCAGAGAGAGAACTGACCAATGGGATGATGCAGTTAAGGAAAATGCCAATCATCCACTGCTGCACCGGCAGCATTATACCACTATTAAACTGGCTGCTATGAGTCGACTCATGGTCAAGGTTAGACCTGAACACTTACTGGTGTTTTAAGTGAATTTTAGTTATTGAATACGTTTGTAACTGCTATTGGCAGCTCTACTTCCACCTCCACTAATATAACAGATACTGCTGTTTCGTCTACTGTTACCACTACAGCAACTACTGTTGATTGGGCTGCTGGAAGCTAAGGGTATTGCAGTGTGTATTTTGGTCAGTCTGTGATTGCTTTGACTCTTGACCCCATCAGGAGCCGACCCACCGTGACGCCGACCCAGCCCTGATCAAGGAGGATATGGTGGTCAAGACAGACTTTGAGCTGCACCGGCTCTGTCTGCAGTACCCGTCCATACAAGACTATCAGCTGAACACAGACAAAACTCAGCCTGCTCACACAGCTTCTGACCTCTCTCAAAAACAAGGTGTGAAAATGGAGTGGAAGTTGAATAAATGGAGACAGCATCTTTATTATGCATTAGTATGCCTCACCTGTAATGACCCAGCTATAGCCTTCTCCTTCTCCCTCCCTGGGGGTTTCTTCTCCCCCATAAACACCCTTTTATTCCCCACGCCTCTACCTTGTCAGACACTTCATCTCTTCCCTGTTCTCAATTACAATCACTCTTTCCTTGGCTTTCCCTCTTTCAACATGCAGTCAACCACATTTCTCTATGATCCCTCCAGTCCTGTAGTCATTAATCACAGTGATTGTGTTTCTCTGTCTGGGGGATAGAGTGGTGCTTTTCAGCCAGTTCACCATGATGCTGGACATTCTAGAGGTGTTCCTGAAGCATGTGAAGCATCGCTACATTCGATTGGATGGGTCAACACCCCTGTCTGACAGGTAGGAATTGTCTGTACTATGTCCCTACACCTGCAAGGCAAATTATTTTTTACCAGACTTACCATACTTTTCTGTTCGTTGAGTGCCTATAGCAGAGGCTGTACTTGTTTAGAAACAATCTATCAAATTAGTTATGTTTCATTGAGCTGTTAATTTATCCCCTAATAGGATATGACAGGCGTTTATCATTTAGGAATGGATTGATAAGTAGCTTGGACTGAAAATGGTCACAGTCAGGGACTCTGGACATTTTGCAAATTAAACTGTTAATTACACATTTTTTGAAATTCTATTTTTTATTTTTTATTCTACAATTTTTTTTAA
Source organism: Thymallus thymallus (assembly GCA_023634145.1). NCBI lineage: Eukaryota > Metazoa > Chordata > Actinopteri > Salmoniformes > Salmonidae > Thymallus > Thymallus thymallus. Next base: position 27,726,774 of record CM042403.1, on the reverse strand, counting down.
AGTCTTAATTTTGTTTCTTATTAATAGAAATCTCTTTATGTCAATTTGGCGTGTGGGGGGGGGGTATAACAAACCGATTCTTTAGCTCCAAGTCTCTCCCATCCTCTTGTAGAATCATACTGATTGACCAGTGCAACACAGAGCTGGACATCTTTGTGTTCTTAATGTCTACTAAGGCTGGGGGCCTGGGCATCAACCTGACCTCAGCCAATGTGGTCGTCTTGCACGACATCGACTGCAACCCCTACAATGATAGGCAGACAGAGGACCGCTGTCACTGCGTCGGACAGACAGGCTATGTGATTTTTTGTGTGCTTCCTTTGATCTTGTGTTGCTCATACACTAGATGTGAGTATACAGTAGCAAGAAAAAGTATGTGAACCGTTTGGAATTACCTGGATTTCTGCATAAATTGGTCATAAAATTGTATCTCACAACAATAGACAAACACAGCCTGCTTAAACTAATAACACACAAACAATTATATGTTTTCATGTCTTTATTGAAGACACTGTGTAAACATTCACAGTGCAGGGTGGAAAAAGTATGTGAACGCTTGGATTTAATAACTGGTTGACCCTCCTTTGGCAGCAATAAACTCAACCAAACATTTTCTGTAGTTGCAGATCAGACCTGCACAACGGTCAGAAGGAATTTTGGACCATTCCTCTTTACAAAACTGTTTCAGTTCAGCAATATTCTTGGGATGTCTGGTGTGAACCGCTCTATTGAGATCATGCCACAGCATCTCAATCAGGTTGAGGTCAGGACTCTCCAAAAGGCATATTTTCTTCTGTTGAAGCCATTCTGTTGTTGATTTACTTTTGTGTTTTGGGTAATGCAATGTTTTTTTGGACAGCAGTGGCTTCTTGCGTGGTGTCCTCCCATGAACACCATTCTTGTTTAGTGTTTTACGTATATCGTAGACTCGTCAACAGAGATGTTAGCATGTTCCAGAGATTTATGTAAGTCTTTAGCTGACACTTTAGGATTCTTCTTAACCTCATTGAGCATTCTGTGCTGTGCTCTTGCAGTAATCTTTGCAGGACGGCCACTCCTAGAAAGAGTAGCAACAGTGCTGAACTTTCTCAATTTCTAGACAATTTGTCTTACTGTGGACTGATGAACATCAAGGCTTTTAGAGATACTTTTGTAACCCTTTTCAGTTTTATGCAAGTCAACCATTCTTAATCTTAGGTCTTCTGAGATATCTTTTGTTCGAGGCATGATTCACATCAGGCAATGCATCCTGTGAATAGCACACTCACATTTTGTGAGTGTTTTTTATAGGGCAGGGCAGCTCTAACCAAGATCTCCATTCTCGTCTCATTGATTGGACTCCAGGTTAGCTAACTCCTGACTCCAATTAGCTTTTAGAGAAGTCATTAGCCTAGGGGTTCACATACTTTTTCTAACCTACACTGTGAATTTTTAAATTATGTATTCAATATATAAGAAAAATACAACAATTTGTGTGTTATTAGTTTAAGCACACTGTGTTTGTCTATTGTTGTGACCTAGATGATCAGATAAAATATTATGACCAATTTATGTAGAAATCCAGGTAATTCCACTTTATATGCCCAGTAGTAAAATGTCATCTTAATGTTGCATGACTGTGAAGGTGATCAAGCTGATCAGCAAGGACTCTGTAGAGGACATTATGCTCCGCATCAGACAAAAGAAACCAAGTCCCAGGACGGTGAGCGTACAACATTTTTAACACACAGGGTATCTTTTGACTGGCAGCAAACATTTACTACAGGCTATGGTGCATCCCCTACCATATCTTCACTAGCATCAATTGTTTTCTCAATTATTTTAACCGCCTCCGCATAGGAGATTCGATTGACCGATCTAATTTTTGTCACCTCAATCTCCTTCACCCTTACAGGGAACTCCAGGAACTCTGAATCATGATCCCCACCACAATTGCAACACAGCCGTCCTTCTACACACCGTTCTTCAATATACTCTGTCCGTCTGTACACAATTGAAACATGGCCAAATCCATAACAATTCTTACACTGCAATGGTTTGGGGACGAAAGCTCTTACAGCGTATCTTACATAACCAAGCTTCACATGCGTAGCTGTTTGCTCTTTATCAAAAAACAACAGGACCACAGACTCTCTTCTTTTTCTCCAATAACCCAGTGGGTCAGACGCCGGGCACCAACCACACCAGGAACTTTCTTCAGGTATTCAACCTGAACATCCGTCGTCATCCTTGAGATGACTCCTTTGACGGGTGCAATAGTCCAAAGGTCAAAACTTCTGTTGTTCGGATTGTTTTGAGGCTCACTGCAATCTTCCTCTGTTCTTCAGAAATAACATTTATCAAAAAAAGACCACTTCTGGTCACTCTGACAGACTCCACTTTTCCCAAGGCATACTTCAGCGTTTTCGTTACCTCAAACGGGTTTTCCACATATGCATCCTTACTCAACAAACGCATCCCAACAAGCGATTCATTATCATTCATACACGTATCCTCCACTCCAATTTTGACAATTTCCTTTTTGTTCCAGTTTTCACTACAACTGTTGTCCATTCAGAACATTCGTCTTCACCAACTTTGCTCGACGAGCTGCTTGATTCGAACTCAGTATCCACTTCCGCCATCTTTTCCGTCTTCTAAGGGCATCACTGGGGCTGTGAGGATTTATCCATTCGTCTGGAGGGGTTCTCACGGTTATTGATTGTCAGGGTATTCAGCGCCACGTACCGCAGTTTTGCAAGGCCCCCCGCAAGGTTAATTATTAAAAACATTTTAGGAAAACATTTTGTTTTAGGGAAACAATTACTGCAATTCTACACATTTTGCCATGGGGCAGGGAGAACATTTGCAGATTTATAGCCAATCTCATGCTATTCTACAAATGTTGCCATGAGGCTGAGAGAAAATGTTACTGTTTTAAAGATATATATATGTATAGGGCTGCAGGTAGCCTAGCAGTTATAGCGTTGGGCCAGTAACCGAAAGGTGAAAAACCTGTGGATGTGTCCTTGAGCAAAGGCACTTAACCCTAATTTTATCCGGGGGCGCTGTACTACTATTGCTGACCCTGTAGGTAGGCCGTCATTGTAAATAATAATTTATTCTTAACTGACTTGCCTAGTTAAATCAAATAAAAGATTGGCAGGGCATTCAGTCTGATTGGCTGCGCAACTCAATTGCAGCGATGATCATTCTGAACACAGCGGGAAGATTCGAATCGTGTTGGCGCGAGGGGTGTTGAAGAAAACAACAGACCGAATATCTCGGAAACACTCTAAGTTAACTAGGAATTGATTACTTGATGTAAGTTACTCTCAATGTTACTGGTATTCTTTACGTCAGAACGTGTTTTTGACTATGCGCACGGTGAGCCAGTGTGGATTCAGATAAGCAAGCTAGCGTTAATTAGCTAGATAGTTAACGTTAGCTAACTTAACTAGCTAGCCATCGTTGTGAATGTGGTTGAATGCAGCCATCTACTCTCGAAATTAATAGATTGAGCTGGATAGGATTGACAGTCTAGGAGGTTGATTATGTATTTTCACTTCCTAGCTAGTCTTGTTCCCAAAACTTGGCATATAACTAGCTACTGTAAGAATGTTGAACGCACACAGGTGTAAGAGTCAAAGCTTTATATGCGTTCTTTATTGGCAACTTTGTTACTTGCAACGTTTTTAGAACGGCATTGTTTGTGAGACAATAAACACATAATTAAGCGACAACAGAAACAAACAATGGTGTAATGAACCGTTATATTTTGGGATCTGATAGTGGAAGACATTTAATACGCCCATGGGGCATTTAGGCTAAGGCATTCTTCAAGATTCATGTGTCAAAATGAACATTGACGGAACAGCAGGAAATCTTCCAATCTGTCTTTTTTCATTTTATTGAACAGCTGGGCCTTTACCATCTTCTTTTTCAGTAATATGAGTCATTGTGAGCTTGAGGATATAACCCTACACTTGAATGACAGGATTTCATCAACAAGACGGGTCTTGGAGTTGCGGACAATTGGTATGATGATCTGGTATACAGTATATAGTGCTTGTTATCTCATGTAGTTAAACACTGTTTCAGCTAACAGAGAAATGATCCCATCAACAGGAACTCAATGGTTTTCTGACATCAGGTAATGTATAACTTAATTTAAACTTATGATTATTCTCCATTTTCAGCAAAAGATCAAGACAAGCGGATCATTCTAGGGAAGATAGGACAAGATGTCCTTGCAATAGATGGACTCCTTGACCAGTTTGAGAAATGTGTTGGTCGCCAAAAAGACCTTCTGAAACATTTAAAGGTATTTCATGCATTCTTCACAATGCATTTTTAGATGGGTCCTTTTAGCTTGTCTGGATTGCAATATTTTTAAGTATACTCGGTTTTTCAGTGTGAAATCTGTTCTTTGTGTCACAGGAACTAGAGGGGTTCTTCCAGGAGGATGTGGAGGATGGAAAGCACCTTAGGGACAACATGCCCACACACATGCCCAGGAAGGGACAGCCAGCAGTGCAGTAAGGATGGCGTGTGTGTGTGTGTGCGTGTGTGTGTGTGTGTTGGAGGATGTTGTAAGAGGAAAAGCTACTGAGGACAAACCAAGTAAAATGTGTTGTCTTCTATTTTTCCCCTCCTTTGATATCCCACTGGAAGAGGGCCTGTGGGTCATAGTGGACCTGTGGATGTGCAGCCAGTCCAGCAGGAGCACCCCAGGAAAACCTCAAAAAACCAGATCAGAGAGATGGAATTCATCACCAGCCCAGAGTTTGATACCATCCCTCAGTGAGTCCCCCTCAGCAGCATTCTATCCACATTCTGCAGTGCAGCTTTATTTTATTTCAGGTGTTATTGCAGATCTGGCAATTTTACCCGTTTATTTTTATTGTTGTTGTAAGCTATCTTTCCTCTAACACTCTCTCTCTAGGTACATGAAAGGCCGTTTGACATATGACCAGCTAAACACTGCTGTGGAAAGCATTAACACAGCCGTAACAGGGAAGTACAAGATCTTGCACCAGCCATCCAAAACCCTTAATAATGCCACACGCAAGCTTCATCAACGATTTAAGGAGGAAGAGAACAAGGACACTAAAGGTACCTCAGTCAAACTACTCTCTTCTAAAGGTACCTCAGTCAAACTACTCTCTTCTAAAGGTACCTCAGTCAAACTACTCTCTTCTAAAGAAGGCTCTGTGCTTTGCTTTGCTTTCCTTTCCTTTGACACACAACAAGGTCAATCATTGCGTTGAGTAATTTTCTCCAAGCAAGGGCCATTATCTTCTCTGACCCAGATGGTGTTATGACAATATTTTGTCAAGGATGGTCACCTGCATACTAATGGTAACAAACTGACTTCCCATCTCACTACTTATCTGTTTCCTACAGGTCTGTTTTTCATTGTAGAGGCGGACATTAAAGAGTTCACTCAGATGAAGGTGGACAAGCGCTTCCAGGGCATCCTCAACATGCTGCGTCACTGCCAGCGTCTGCGAGAACAGCGAGGGGGAGGTATTACACGCTACGTCCTGTTGTGAAAGGAACAGAGATGGAGAAAGGGGGGTTGTCACTGAGCTTGGTCTGAAGACATTGAGTTGTCCTCTGTCTCTAGCATGATCGGCTACAACAACTGTCATATTGCCTGAGGGAGGGGTGAAAATAAAACAAATAATTATATGGAGAATAATGGTTGTGGCTCAAAATGTATATGTGCCTGGTGAATAATATTATTTTTGGGGTGTGCGGGGGTTAGTATTTGAACATCGTTTTTTTTATTGTATCATCCATGAGATGATCAATGTGACATCTTTGTCCATAACAACCATGTTTTATATCGGTAGAAAGGCAATAAGTATTTTTTTATAATAATAAAATCATTTTTATATTAATGTAAATTGTGTGCAATGTGTAAGAATCTCTGTCCAGATACCACTTGACATTGCAGGACAACATAAGAATCGTATTCTTCCCTACAAAGCTGTGCATTTGTTTTATAAGGGCACGGTTGTGTTTGCTTCGATGTTTGATCCTATTGGTTAATAATTTTAGCTGTACAAGTTAACATTTCACCAGTTTCAGTTAGACATCTTTATTTTAGATGCCCTAATTCAAGGCATTTAATTGAACCAGGGACTAGCTACATACAGTGTCACATGCCTTGACACTCCTGTTAAGTGGCAATATTTCAGTGATTTTCTTGTACATAAATGTTGGATTGGCCATTTGTGACTAATGATAACTACACAATGTCCAACTATATCACTGCTTGTTTGTAAATTATACTAATTGCTAGTGCCATTTTCGTGTTTATGCATTTTTACATTTTAGTCATTTCGCAGACACTAATCCAGAGTGATTTACAGTTAGAGCATTCATTTTAAGATAGTTAGGTGGTACAACCACATATCAGAGTCATAGTAAGTAGATTTTTCTTTGATAAAGTAGCTATCAGCAAAGGCAGCTAATAAGGGGGTGGGGGGTTATTTATTATTATTTAAAAATATAGATCTGAGTCTCCTGGATGCCTTACTGCAGTATGGTTTTTACATTTGTATTTTCTTTATTTAACTAGGCAAGTCAGTTAAGAACAAATTCTTATTTACAATATCGGCCAAACTCGGACAACGCTAGGCCAATTGTGCGCCGCCCTATGGGACTCCCAATCACGTCCGGTTGTGATACAGCTTGGATTCGAACCAGGGTGTCTGTAGTGACGCCTCTAGCACTGAGATGCAGTGTCTTCGACCACTGTGCCACTTGGGTTCTCATCTTTACCTTCTTCTCCAGTGGACCAGGTGGGTCCTATAACCTGACATAGAACTAAGCCAAGCTAAAAACAAATCAACTTATTTATCTGGTATTTTAATTGTTTATTGCTCTTAGCTGTAGTGACATCGCCTCTACCTGGTGAAATCTTCAACCAGTCGTTCAAATCAGCAGCCTTCACCATCAGCTGCACCCTCAACTGGCTGTGGCTGCTCTTCCACCTTATAGTGGTGAGGACATCAGCCTCTCCCATACCTTGTCACATACACAAACAGGTATAACAGGTGTACTGTAAGTATTATGTGACAGTGAGTGCCTAGATTGTAATTACATAGGAATAGGGACTCTTATTTGTTAAGTGGGACCATGGTAGCTGATGTCACACATATCCACACATACACTCACAGTATGTTTATACACAGGAGAAGTTGGACTACTTCTGTTTCCTGTCTGGGGTGTTTGTGTGGTACAACATGCTTGAGACCAAGAACCGCACCATCATGGAGATCACTGCCGAGATTCAGAGGATTCATCCCAACAGGGGATCCTCGGGAGGGAAAGATGTGTTCTTCCTCTGTCAACCATGGTTACCTGCAAGGAAACACGTGCCGTCATCATTGCTTTGCACAAAAAGGGCTTCACAGGCAAGGATAAGATTGCACCTAAATCAACCATTTATCAGATCATCAAGAACTTCAAGGAGAAAGGTTCAATTGTTGTGAAGAAGGCGTCAGGGCGCCCAAGAAATTCCAGCAGGCTGCCAGGACCGTCTCGTAAAGTTGATTTAGCTGCGGGATCAGGGCATCACCAGTGCAAAGCTTGCTCAGGAATGGCAGCAGGCAGGTGTGAGTGCATCTGCAGGCGAAGACTTTTGGAGGATGGCCTGGTGTCAAGAAGGGCAGCAAAGAAGCCACTTCTCTCCAGCAAAAACATCAGGAACAGACTGATATTCTGCAAAAGGTACAGGGATTGGACTGCTGAGGACTGGGGTAGAGTCATTTTCTCTGATGAATCCCCTTTCAGAATGTTTGGGCCATCCGGAAAACACCTTGTCCGGAGAAGACAAGGTGAGCGCTACCATCAGTCCTGTGTCATGCCAACAGTAAAGCATCCTGAGACCATTCATGTGTGGGGTTGCTTCTCAGCCAAGGGAGTGGGCTCACTCACAATTTTGCCTAAGAACACAGCCATGAATAAAGAATGGTACCAACACATCCTCCAAGAGCAACTTCTCCCAACCATCCAAGAACAGTTTGGTGACGACCAATGCCTTTTCCAGCATGATGGAGCACCTTGTCATAAGGCAAAAGTGATAACTAAGTGGCTCGGGAACAAAACATCGACATTTTGGGTCCATGGCCAGGAAACTCCCCAGACCTTAATCCCATTGAGAACTTGTGGTCGATCCTCAAGTGGACAAACAAAAACCCACAACTTCTGACAAACTCCAAGCATTGATTATGCAAGAATGGCCTGCCATCAGTCAGGATGTGGCCAAAAAGTTAATTGACAGCATGCCAGGGCGGATTGCAGAGGTCTTGAAAAAGAAGGGTCAACATTGCAAATATTGACTCTTTGCATTAACTAAATGTCATTGTCAATGAAAGCCTTTGACACATATGGAATACTTGTAATTATACTTCAGTGTACCATAGTAACTACTGACATAAAAATCTAAGAACACTGAAGCAGCAAACTTTGTGGAGACCAATACTTGTGTCATTCTCAAAACCTTTGGCCACGACTGTACACCTGTTGTTAAGGAGCATGTGACAAATATATATTTTTTGGATTGACAAGATATTCGAGTGACCACGCTAACAATGGAAAATATACAGTACCAGTCAAAAGTTTGGACACACCGAGTCATTCAAGGGTTTTTCTTTATTTTTTCTACATGGTAGAATAATAGTGAAGACATCAAACTATGAAATAACACATATGAAATCATGTGGTAACCAAAAAAGTGTTAAACAAATCAAAATATATTTCTTCAAAGTAGCCACCCTTTGCCTTGATGACAGCTTTGCACACTCTTGGCATTCTCTCAAACAGCTTAATGTGGTAATCACCTGGAATGCATTTCAATTAACAGGTGTGCCTTAATTTGTGATATTTCTTTCCTTCTTAATGCGTTTGAGCCTATCAGTTGTCTTGTGATTAGGTAGAGGTGGTATATAGAAGATAGCCCTATTTGGTAAAAGACCAAGTCCATATTATGGCAAGAACAGCTCAAATAAGCAAATTAGAAATTACACGCCATCATTACTTTAAGACATGAAGGTCAGTCAATCTGGAAGATTTCAAGAACTTTTACAGTTTTTTCAAGTGCAGTCACAAAAACCATCAAGTGCTATGATGAAACTGGCTCTCATGAAGAACGCCACAGGAAAGGAAGACCCAGAGTTACCTCTGCTGCAGAGGATAAGTCATGTTCAAATTGCTGCAAAGAAACCACTACCAAAGGACACCAATAATAAGAAGAGACATGCTTGGGCTAAGAAACACAAGCAATGGACATTACCCCGGAGGAAATATGTCCTTTGGTCTGAAGAGTCCAAATTTGAGATTTTTGGTTCCAACCGCTGTGTCTTCCAGGTGAAGCTGGTTGAAAGAATGCCAAGAGTGTGCAAAGCTGTCATCAAGGCAAAGGGTGGCTACTTTGAAGAATCTAAAATATAAAATACATTTTGATTTGTTTAACACTTTTTTGGTTACTACATCAATCAATCAATCAAATGTATTTATAAAGCGCTTTTTACATCAGCCGATGTCACAAAGTGCTATACAGAAACCCAGCCTAAAACCCCAAACAGCAAGCAATGCAGATGTAGAAGCACTACATGATTCCATATGTGGTATTTCATAGTATTGATGTCTTCACTATTATTGTACAATGTAGAAATTAGTAAAAAATAAAGAAAACCCTTGAATGAGTAGGTGTGTCCAAACTTTTGACTGGTACTGTATGTCCTCAAAGATGGAAGGCAGGCGGGAAGAGGCGAGATCAGGTGGGAGTCGATGCTATAATCGGGTTATATCCATGATGAGTCCTCTATCTATCTTTATGACAACAGGCACAACTCCAATAGAACGTTTTTTTCAAAGTTGACGAAATGCCACGTGCATTCACTTATATTAATGCATTCATAACAACCTAACCATTATTAACTTCTATTCGAGCAAATTAGCAATTCAATGTTTAATTGATCAATTTCGACACTCTCTCATTGACCCGCATATAAAAATTCCTCACTTTGTGTGTTTATTTTTGGGGGGGAAGTAAAACCTATTGCTTCGCCTCTTCCTCTCTGCTGTTTGAACCAAGGTGACCAAGGAAAGCCCTCCCCCCGGTGCCCCCTGAAATGTACTGATGTTGATGGCCATGAGGTGGCGGTAGTGCAGCGAGCTCATGTTCTTTAGCTCATGCTTGGCGTACTCCAGCTTGAGCTTTCGGAACAGGCTGCGGTCGTTGTTGTTGCTGATGGTCAAAGCTTAGCTGGCAGCAGACACACGGCAGCTCAAGGAGCCACACAAGGTTCCCACAAGTAGTCTGTGAGGCATGGCAACCACTTGATTACCATGAATAATGAATGAGTCACAGGTTCAGCTTACAAAGACCTTTTCAGGTTCAGTCAAACGCTGAATATATTATCATTATTGGAGTGTTAGCAGAAGCCTGGCTGGGGTGACTTACACGGCTCATGGTTTTACAAGATCTCCACTAATTCCGCTGGATATTTCCAGAGGCACTTAGGCTAAGTGTCCCGCTCAGAAGACACACAGTAGTTAGTTAACACAGTAGGATGTGAACCTGTAGACTACTAGACTGAATAGTACTTCTGTGTATAGTCATTCTTGAATAACTGTAATTCTTAGATTTTAGACTTACACAGAAATTATTATGTTGTAGTTGACCCGTTTGGTGAGAATATCATATCGAAGGAACCTGCAATCCGCCACAGACCCTAACACACACACACACACACACACACACACACACACACACACACACACACACACACACACACACACACACACACACACACACACACCACACACACACACACACACACACACACACACGTGATATAAATAGGGCAATCTACACTGAATCTATATCCTTTCACTTCTGGTGACTTAAACCAACAGGTTGAAATCTGTATAACCAAATAAAGCCTTAACCATGATGGCTACAGTATGACGTGTCACACCATTCAGAATGATGTGTCACACCATAGTACACCAGAGAAGCAAAGTCTTTTAAAAACGAGGACTGGCACAATTACCGTATAACCGACGATTATGGATGAAGACCGTCATGAAAATAAAATATATATTTTGTGGGGAACGAAGAAAGGACAGATGGGCATTCATGCAGTTGAGTTTCCACGGTAATGTGGACTCTTTACAATGTGATGAAACTTTGTTGTTCCTTGCTGAAACAAGGAAACAGGAAAGAGATGGCCTGGAGGGTCTTCCCCCAAACCCTGCCAACAGAAGACAGGTGGTTAACTGATTTACAGAGACTGAATTGGCACAACAAAAAGAGAGCCCCGCTTCCTAATCACATTAACATAGAATTGCATCTGTTGTCATGTCATGTGTGCTGAGTCTCAGAGGAGCTGAGATAAGCTGTTGGAGACTCACCAACTGGAACCTGGAGAGGTCTAAGTAAGATGTGTGTGTGCGTTCAAGACTGCCTATGTACATGTACGAGATTGTGTTTGTCTACTATCTGAATGTGTACGTCAGTGTGATTAGTATAACAGCAGCTAAACCCACTTGCTATTGAGGCTCTCAGGCTGTTTCTGGGAGCCCTGATCCCTCTCCACTACTTGGGTCACGTCCTGCATCATCTTGTTGGTGATGTTCTCACACTTGGTCAAGAGGCTGCGCACCAAGTCCTGTTCCCTCAGGACCACACAACAGCCCTGAACCAGGTCAGTGGAGAGGCCGTTCCCTCCACCTGGGGGTACACACACACTTTAGACCAATTAGTTGGTAAGGCTTGTGTGTGTGTTTGTTGTGCCACTCACCAGACCCTCCCACTCGTTAAATGGGCGCAGCTCGACTATCCTCTGGGCCTTCTTCACAGAGCAGCCAGAGATGAGCCAGAGATGAGAAACAGCTCATCCGGCGATGCCTCCCGGAAAGAACCTGAGGATCTGGCCCTTCACATTAGACCCTGTTCCAACCTGATGATCTGAGCCTGAGTCATCCAAGTTCAGCTCCTTCAGTCAGCCAATTGCAAGTTTTAATTATGGTCCCATTGGTAGGCTTGTGAGGTAGTGATGGGGGATGACCAAGGGGTTTGACTGCTGGGGCTGCTGGCATGCTGAGGTTTAGGGAGAAGAGCTCGCTGATGATGATGCCTGGGTGTCCCCTTGACTGGACCTCTCCCCTAAGGAAGGAAACAGAATAAGTCTACAGGACCTGGGAGGGAGTTTGGGCTACCTATTGCCTCAAAATGTTTTTTCTCAAATAAATACAATTGATGGTCTTCTTTTAACACAGGAAACTATAGGGCTACAAGACAGCAAGGGACTTAACTAGCTACCTAAAATAATGTAAATGTTTTTGTTTTGTATAAACAGGCACACATGACACACACACACACACCATGAAGAACAAAACTCTCACCCTACTCTGAAAACATGTGCAGTGCTTCTAGGGTTTCCTCTAAGTGACAACCATGCTCCAGAAGTGGTTCTCTATAAGCTCCTGTGTGTATGCAGGAAAAGACAAATAGCATACCTTTTTGTCAAAGGAATTATTCATATGCAAAGTTAATATCCATCTCCCACATTTCAAAAATGTTGGTTCACATTTGCCAACATTTAGGGCATTGATGAATGTGTTGTGGAACTGCAGTAACAGAGAACACAGGGCCTGTAGAGTGGGATTCTACAGCCGATGGAAGTCTCACCTCCTTGACCAGACGGGGAACTTAGTCTGCAGTTTCCTCACCAATACCACCAGGCACTTCCAGCTGGACTCTGGACCCTCGTCCTCAGAATCATCTGTCTGGTGGGACAGAAACACACTGGTGTGTGAAGTCCTAAGGCAGACAGGCCAATTAGAGTGTGAGCTCCTCCCTACGCAAGCCTACCCCTCTATACTGGAGATGACAAATAACAAATGAACAAACAGGGTGGCAGTATATCATCTTGGTCAGGGAAATAATCTGGTAACCTGGAGGTCAAAACTCCAGGTGGGGCACACGGCTATTGTGCCCTTGAGCGGGGCACTTTAGCCAAATTACTTCAGTAAATCTCCAGCTCAACACAGATGACTCACATGTCAGGTGTAAACTGAGTATACACCCCCACCCTGGTTTGGGGGTGTCATGGAGGCTGGAGGAGGAATTGAAGTGCAGTCAGGTGGACTCTAGGACCGAGACCATTTAATTTTTTTATTGAACCTTTTATTTAACTAGGCAAGTCAGTTAAGAACATATTATAATTTTACAATGACGGCCTACCCCGGCCAAACCCTACCCTAACTGGACGACACTGAGCCAATTTATTGCGCCGCCCACGATACCAGTATTGCAATATTTTTTCCAACGCACAAATGTGGCTATGGATGACAAAATTATTTTTGTTTCCAACATTAGGGCTGTTTTCCTAAAGAAGTCAAATCTGCTTTGTGTTTTGTTTCCTTGCCACGATACTAACGAGTATCACGATACAGGTATCGTCCCGGCCCTAGTGGACTCACCAATAAATCTTCCTGGAGGGCTGGTTTCTTGCTGGAGTTGGATGCCCCACTCTCCTGGGAAATGTCAGACACCTCTAGTCTCCTTTTACGGGCTGGGTCTAAATCAGGACATTAAGGGGGGCATATTAACACACCACACACAACACCACACTGTCTCTAGTTTGTGTTGCTGGGAATAAAAACCCCAGAGATTAATTAAAAGATTAATTGCACTTTTCTCAGTTAAGCGTATCTTTCATGTTCGCGTTTCACTAACTCATTGACTTCCATGTCACAGAGCAGGCCACAGAACATGACACAGCAGTTTCCATTCCATTCAATAGTATTGATCAAAGAAAACATGAGAGCCTTGGTAAATAAATCATTCAAAAAATGCCCTAAAAATCTTGATTAGTGTATGTGTGTAATGTGTATGGCATCAGTACATCCACCTCCCTAGTATGTCACAGGGGTAACAGATCCCCCTAATCACTTGTACATGCCTTGTGTTGAACACATGCTGTAGATAAGAGGGATGGAGCCATGTGAACTGTGACAGGTGAACCTTAGTAGAATCCTGATATACAAGTGATTTCCTCTGCCCTGTGTACCTAGAGTGGTGACGTCTGATCTACAGTATTTAGTTGAGTTTGGTGACTAACTTACTTCCCCGACAACATCATGGATGACCCAGGTATCTCCTCATCTGACTCAGAGTCTAGTACCACACTGTCCATGCCTCTCACTAAGCCAGGCCCTGGGGGATGTTTGGGCTCTGAGGTCTCCAGGACAACAGTCTCTGCAAGTGAAAAATGTCAAAGCAAAAAGACAACACACAAGTGCCTACTGTGAGAGCTGGGTGGGCATGTTAACTGTTTTGAGAGAAGATGCCTTATTTAGCTAGATATTTGGTCTGGTCAGGGTTTACATCCCAGTGTCAATACTGGGTCTGGTATCAGGCACTACAGGGACCACCCTTGTCAACCCCAACCCAAAAATATAACTTTCTTGGATACATGTGTGGTCTATGTCAGGGTTTCCCCAACCCTGTCTTGGTGCAAGTTTCATTTTTTGCCCTAATACTATACAGCTGATTTAAATAACCAACTCATCATCAAGCTTTGATTATTTGAATCAGCTGTGTAGTGCTAGGGGGGAAAAAAACTAAACGTGCACCCAAGTTTGGTCTATAGCTAAATAAGTGTACTCATTACCACGTGTTTGTTACCCCGTGAGAACTTAATTCACTGAGTCTGTGTTATGTTTAATAACTCTTCATTGCAATATTGTTCAATTGACTGACCACGGTAGCTGCAGCTGAGGGCAGATACACCGACGTGTTCGAGCTAAACAAGCAGCATCGTGAAATCAATCAAGCCTGCAAACATGACCGTTCGCAGTCAGCAAGATTCACAACCTACCTAGCTAATGGTAATGGATCTTTCGCCAGAGAGGATTTCAAACGTTATTTTGTTTTCGACTGACTCTGATTAAGTAACTTGGCTACCTAGCTTGCATTCCGTACATGTAGATAGAGATTACCCTGCTAATGTAATGTCGACGCAAACTACTGTACGTGCACGTGAATTATTCTACCTCTGACCTACACTAGTAAGATAGCTAGCTATATCCTTGCCATCAGGTGTCCTCTTTACTTATTACATACTTAGAACGCTAGGTTACTTTAATTGCAGCTAGCTACAACTTTATTTCTGCTGAATTACAAAAACGGCACGTGGGCAGACAGACCAGCCAATCAGAGACAAGTGCGCATTGCGATCTCATGCAAAAAAAAAAATATTTTAAAGGAACACTCAGTAGGTGACAAATGAAGTACATTATCTTCAGCACCTTGGACAGCTCCCATCATTTCAAAGATTTGGAGTCACTGGTGCATAGATACTTTTTCTAAACTGGAGATGCCTTCTCTGACATAATTCAAAGGGGTTTGGAGTTGTATTAACCAAGTACTGTAAAATAGCCTAAAAAGGATTTCAGGATTCACATCATGCGGGATTAAAAAATACAATCTACAGTTTGAGAGAACAATGATGTTGGATGTTTAGAAAATACAGATTATATAATAATTTGTGCCTCCAGCAATACCCGACACGTGTGGATGATTGGGTTCAGGCTTTTCTTTATGGCTCCCCAGATGCTCAATTTCGAGCCGTTGCCTATATTTCCTCCGGGTGACATAACTCCTCTACTCCATTAATAACACTGCTATCAGCGATCATATCAATCTGAGGATTGAGACGGCTGCCCTGTCTGGCTGGAAGGCAAGTCACATGGTCTGTGAATGTAACCAAGATGAACAGGCACAGACCCTGTGATTGAAATTGCTATCTCCAATCAGCACATCAAATACGCATTGGCTACTATCGATTGAGAAAACAATAGAACATGGTTTTGAGTGATACCAGGGAGAGTAACTGCAGCTTCAGCAACAGCTAATGGGGATCCAAATAAGATACTAAAATGCATACCATAGCCTCTGTTATAGGCTCTGTTTAGCTTTTTTTGCAATCCAGACCTCTTGTATTTCTATACTTTTTCATACTGCCGCTCTCTGTATCATGTATCGTGTATCTGTCTTTTGTGTATTTTCGTTCTGGCATTCTGCACCTGCCCTGTGTTTTTGTTGTAGCTGCTTGACAAAGAAATGTCCCCTCGGGGATCAATAAAGCTGATAAATTGAGAGGTTTGGTTGTTGAAACATAACCCACTGAGCAAAAACTGCTTGAAACAACATTGTTTCCACGTAATTTCAACAAACTAAATCTATATGATGAATTGAATCAAGTTAATTTCGTATTTTTTTTAATCAACTTTTAACCTAAATCCAATAACTAAACCAAATGGAAATCAAAACGAGGCTTGTGCGTATCCTATCCCAGGGGTGGGGCTACATTTCTGGGCTCCCAAATATGTCTAAGTGCGAGTCTTTGCAGCAGTTGATTTTTCGTAGATAAGATAACAACACAATGTAGTCTTTAATTAGTTAAAAAAACATATATACATGTTTTTCCTATTGTTCTGACGTTGCGCATTTACCATTTCCATCTTTATCTATAACGCGCTTTGAGCCCATTCAAACCTACCACCGCCAAAATGATCTGGCCTGTCAGTATCAGTAGCCTAAGCTACAGTACATAAAATGGACAAAACATGTTTTCGTTACTATTATCTTTTACATTCGATACCAGCCTAAAGTAGTGCATGCTGATAAAAGAAATGGGAAGACTTATGAACAAGATATGTTATCTTTTAGGCTATGTGTTTATATTGCATTACATTATGTTGGTTGTTATTTAATGAATGCAATGGATATGAGTGCATTTTCAATGTAATACACGTTTTTAATGGTACCCACATACACTCTTATAAATGGCTATGTCGAAACATCACACAATATGAGTTGTTTTTACACGTTTGTTTTTGTGTAAATGGTAGGCTACCCCACTGGTATATTACAGTGAACATCAGTGAGAAGTCCCATGTATAGCAGTACGATGAGCATATGTAATAGGCCCTCAATTATTTTTTTTCCTTATCATGATGTTCATACTTGGAACAGTCTCACTTGTAAGACAATGTTTTTCTCTACTGACATGCTACTTTCCTTGAATGAATATTCGAAAATATGTTGCAACCTTTTCAATGACGTCAAGACAGTTGTTTTGGTCCTGTCTATCCAATTGCAGGCATCACTTACATTCTACAGGAGCCGAAATGGGTCTAATCTTGCTCCGTAGCTGTCCTCCAGTACATACCACAACGCCCTTCGGCGGGTGTATGGTGGTACCCGAATGCTGCTTTAAACAGCAGCACTGACATGGAAACCCCATTGCAGTTGCAGAACGATTTCCTTCAAGAGCAGCAGTTCCAGCATCACTGTAAGTACCAGCAATACTGCGGACGAGAGGAACGGCTCACTAAGGAGCGCAACCAATGCTGCACCTGCGATAACTGTACCTGTGATGCAAGAAAAAGCCTAGTTTTTCGCGGGACGTCGCCGACCACTCAAGGAACTTTAAGGACATCATCCGTAACGTCTTCAAAGCAAGGTTCTCAGTTTAGCGTCTGTGAGTTCACGCCCTCCAGTCATGGTAGTTCATCCAGACATCATTACCATCAGCAGTGCCACAATCGGCAGTGGGGCAGCCCGAGCAGCAGCCACAAAGACAGTAACTCGTATAACGAAATAGCCATGAGTAGCTGCAGATACAACGGCGGTGTAATGCGACCGCTGAGCAACTTGAGCTCGTCCCGCAGAAACCTACACGAGTTTGATTCAGAATCCCAGCCTTTACAACCAATCTCTACCGCAGATGCGTCGGACACCCTAGCCTCTAAACCAGAGAACAATTCCACCACCCTAATGCCTTACGCATCGGGAGACGGAGGGGGTGGATGTAACAACAGTGGCAGTAAATCGGGTAAAAAGAAGAACCAGAACATTGGGCAAAAGCTTGGACATAGAAGGGCCTTGTTTGAGAAAAGGAAGCGTCTCAGCGACTATGCATTGATCTTTGGGATGTTTGGAATCGTAGTTATGGTTATAGAGACTGAACTCTCATGGGGAGCCTACGGAAAGGTGCGTAACTTAATCCCGGTATGCTGCAGGTCCATCTAGGTCAGAAGAATGTATTGACTGGCATGTCGAGTTTACCAGGATAAACCGCAAGTTTCATTTTAAAGTGATTTAAACCAGTAGTAGCATAGTCGACTTGTTTTCTTTACACATCAAATACTTATACAGTGAAGACTTGCATGGCTGGATAGTCTCTCTCTTTGCAGCTTGGTCTCCTAAACTAGCCGTAACATATTAAAAGTACATCCGGCACACAGAAATTAGTATGATATGTTATGTTTGGTATGATTACATAAGACAGATGGTTACATAGGGTGGTTGCTCAGGGTGAATTAACGTTAGTGAGCTAGCTTATGTTAGCCACCTAGCCACCTAGCTAGAATTCGTAACATATCATACAGTTAGCAAATTTGTAACATATTGTACATTTTGCAAATTTGTAACATTGTCGTTTGGCAAATTCGTAACATATTGTATATTTTGAAAATATGTTACATATTGTACATTTTGCTAATTCGTTACATATAGCACAAATTGTAGTTCTTAACATATCATATAAAATGGGTGTTGGACATCCACAAATTAATACATACCATACGTAACGTAACATATCATACAAAATCGAGTGTATCAGGTTTGCATACCGAATAATACAAAATGCTTTGAGACCAGGTTACTCTTTGAGCCTAGGAGGACTTACAAACTCCATTGACATAGTGACACATGATCTCCCAAGCATTAAAGGAATGTCCTCTGTTGGCCTTAAAGAAAAATTCCACTCAAAAACTATCTTTTGGTATTTTTTTTCATTAGTCCACTGTTGATACAGTCCCAAAATGTTTTGCATGTCAGCATTCAAGTTTTCAAGATATAGATCTTTCAAAATAAATAAAGTGTCACAGTATCATGTGCTTAGCGAGGGTTTACTAATATACTGTAGCTTTGTACTATATTGAACTAGCTATGTACAAATCTAATATGTAGGCCTACCTTTACAGGAGTTTCCTGAAATGTTCTTACATTTTAATGATTCAATATAGAATAATATATTTTTCTTTTTGTAAGATTGGTGCTGTTTGTTGCATGAATACATGTGTTGTTGTATTACTATTGTTATTTTTCTCTTTACAGGAGTCATTGTATTCATTAGCTCTAAAATGCCTGATAAGCCTTTCTACGATCATTCTTCTTGGTCTGATTATCATATACCACGCAAGAGAGATCCAGGTAACATGTTTTTTTCATGTCATTGTCATTCACATCCCTTGAGAGGTTAGCTATGGCTATAATAGGGTTATTACACATTTGCCATCCAAGTGCAGAGTGCTGTCCAAGTGCACAGTAAGAAAAAGTATGAGAATCTGTGCACTCACTACTGTCATTCCTTACTCTGGATAAGGGCATCTGCTAAATTACTCCATTTATTTAGACAAAAATACAATTCTGTCATTGCCTATCAGTATGTGTGTGAGTTTTAAGAATAATTGTATACAAGACATCAAAATCAAATCAACATTTATTGGTTGTGTACACATTTTGCAGATGTTATCGCAGGTTCAGCTAAATGCTTATGTTTCTAGCTCCAATATTGACGCGATAAATAGATTTAACTGACTTCACTGAGTGCAATTACTCTGAAATTAAGTGGATTAATTCCAAATTAAGTACATTTCCCCTTTAAAGGGTGACATAATCTAATTATGTTGCATTGAAAACTTAAGATAATTTATAAATACCTCAATGAGATTAGTTGCCTTATCATAATCAAAACACTATTGCTCCATTGTTTATGTTCTTCTTATAATTTGAGACTTTGTAAACAAAGAGCTTCAAAGAATGAATTTCTATGTTGTTCTAATGGAATGTCGTTCCTTGCCCACTCTGATGGTTTATGCTTATGTTATGTGGAGAGTCTAGCGTTAAGATCTTTAAGTTGTTATTCCAATGTCTACTTCAGTCTGTTATCAATTTTCAATTTCCTTTGTAGTCTTTTAGGTATTTGTGATTTCAACAATAATAGATAACATATTAAAACACCCTAACAAGAAAGTAAAACATACGTATTAAAACATATGAACATACACTCACCTGTCACTTCATTAGGTAAACCTTTTCAACTGCTCGTTAACGCAAATATCTAATCAGCCAATCACGTGGCAGCAACTCAATGCATTTAGGCATGTAGACATGGTCAAGACGATCTGCTGAAGTTGAAACCAAGCATCAGAATGGGGAAGAAAGGTGATTTAAGTTACTTTGAACGTGACATGGTTGTTGGTGCCAGACGGGCTGGTTTGAGTATTTCAGAAAGTGCTGATCTACTGGGATTTTCCCGCACAACCATCTCTAGGGTTTACAGAGAATTGCCCGAAAATGAGAAAATATCCAGTGAACGGCAGTTCTCTGGGCGAAAATGCCTTGTTGATGGCAGAGGTCAGAGGAGAATGGCCAGACTGGTTCGAGCTGATAGAAAGGCAACAGTAACTCAAACAAACACTAGTTTCAACCAAGGTATGCAGAAGAGCATCTCTGATCCCACAACACGTCAAGCCTTGAAGCAGATGGCCTACAGCAGCAGAAGACCACACCGGGTGCCACTCCTGTCAGCTAAGAACAGGAAACTGAGGCTACAATTTGCACGGGCCGACCAAAATTGGACAATAGAAGATTGGAAAAACGTTGCCTGGTGTGACATTCAGATGGTAGGGTCAGAATTTGGCATAAACAACATGAAAGCATGGATCCATCCTGCCTTGTATCAACGGTTCAGGCTGGTGGTGGTGTAATGGTGTGGGGGATATTTTCTTGGCACACTTTGGGCCCCTTAGTACCAATTGAGCATCGTTTAAACGCCATAGCCTACCTGAGTATTGTTGCTGACCATGTCCATCCCTGTATGACCACAGTGTACCCATCTTCTAATGGCTACTTCCAGCAGGATAACGCGCCATGTCACAAAGCTCACAATCTCAAACTGGTTTCTTGAACATTACAATAAATTCACTGTACTCAAATGGCCTCCACAGTCACCAGATTTCAATCCAATAGAGCACCTTTGGGATGTGGTGGAACGGGAGATTCGCATCATGTATGAGCAGCCGACAAATCTTCCGCAACTGCGTGATGCCATAATGTCAATATGGACCAAAACCTCAACCTTGTTGAATCTATGCCACAAAGAATTAAGGCAGTTCTGAAGGCAAAAGATAGATAGATAGATAGATAGATAGATAGATAGATAGATAGATAGATAGGTACTTTATTGATCCCCCGGGGGGGAAATTTCATAAAAAAAAGGTCTACCTAATGAGAAAGGTGCACCTAGTGAGTGTATGTTGTAACATATTAAAACACCCAATGAGAAAGGTAAGCAGAAGAAAGCATATTTATTGGAGGATACTTATTCTAATTTGTTTGAGAATCAGTGAGTATAGGAATAGGAGCAGCAGCCAAATCAATATTTTACTATGATAGTGGCTGGCACTTACATCTCAAGATTGGCTCCTGAATCTTCCAAACCTTCTGGGATTAACTGGTCTGGATTGTCAGCTTCCTTGAACGGTTCCAGTACTTGGACAAACTACATTTTATGACCTTGCGTCAGAGCATTGTTGCATTACTTATCGCGTTTTCTTCCTGCAATTCAGCACTTATGTCTCTCTCGGTTGCAGAACCACTTAATTAAAATAGTGAATGGTGCTCCCTCAATTGTGTGGCTTGTCGAGAGGTCGACATATATTACGGTATTGTCAGGAACCTATTACAATGCTCCGCGTGAGTAAAATTGACCAGAGAAGAAATACATTTGCCTATGCCAAGCATTTCCTTTAACCGTGCTGAGCCCACATAAGAACACTCTTCTTATGCAGTCTCCTTTCTTTGAAACAACGAGAAAACAACATGAAGGCTATCTACATATTTTCAAACACCATTGTAAAACAAAGTAGATTAACCTTATGTAATGATAAAGATTATGAAATGAATATTATTTGTGTCAAGTCCATGAAATAATCATACTTATCCTTGTGACTATACTTTGGTTCAATTTTGGAGTAAAATGTATATGTTTTAGCTTGAGGGATACAGTGTGTGAATAGGCCACTAGTTCATTATCTTTGTATTGTTGAATTACAATGGCCTGTATTCATCAGCCTCTTTGTTATATTTAGGGCTTACAAGCCCCAGAGGGATATCAATCATTAAAACAGCTCCACAGTAAAATGTATCCTTTTCAAATGGCCTACTGTAAGGTTTTCTGTGCAAGGGATGATAGAAACGCTCACTGATCAATACCATATTTTGATACATAACAAAACCATTTACATTTCCTCAGTAATGGTTCATACTGTAATGCATAAGCTTCCAAGAGGTTATCATTTCCAGGATTCTTACTTAGGTTTCAACCCTTTGTGTTTCTGTTATTTAATAAACATGTCATAAACTAGACTTCCTTGAGTCAACCAATTTGTCTGACAATATCGAAGGGAATGTAGTATTTTGAATGACTATTACGATTATGGAAAAAGCACAAATACGCTGAGGGGTGGTTATTGCCCAGTGATATTATGTTTTGAAGTTAAACGGGTTGCAATAGGTTCATGTTTATATTAGAAATATCAGATTGATATGTTTTATGGCTTACATTCAGTTATTAGATTTTCATATCCTCTACAGTCTTATTCAGACTGGTATATGACACAATATAGCAATTCTCACCTTGATTAGTGAAATTCACTTAAATTCCATATCTGCTGTTATTGCTGTTTGTAGCTATATTATTACTCAATACTCTCCTTAGTCACTTGGTTGTGACTCCACCCAATGGCACTTTTATTGCTACTTGCAGCTGTATCAGTAGTGGTAGTATTGGTATATATCTCTACCTAGGGAATCCTTTAACCAGAACTTCTGGAAAACCAGGGAATTTATTGAAAGTTTCTGGACTTTTCCAACCCTCTCTACCACAGAGCGTGCACCCTATCCTGTCCTCTCAATATAGGCTGTTTTCCATCCTCATTGAGATAGATTATACATGCACATCCATCTATACTCACAAATGCCTGTCAAATATAAATGCATAGTTCAGACTGAAGAGCGGTGCCCACACGCTACTCTAGCTCCTTGGAAGTGATTTACTTGTCCAAACTGTACAAACAGGGAAGATTTGACTTCCACACTTTTTTGGGCTGCTTAGACATTTAGGGACACACCTCTTGATTTTAGTTTCTCTCCTCATAGTGGTGGAAATGTCCCTAGGTCAGTCTGAGGACAGCTCTTGGACATGGAGAGGCTTCAGGGACATGTCTTCTATCTTAAAGGGATACTTTGGGATTTTGCCAATGAAGCCCTTTATCTACTTCCCCAGAGTCAGATGCGCTCATGGATACCATTTTTATCTATCAGAATCCAGTATGCTATAAAGGAAGTTAGACGTATTTTCGCGAACCAATGCTAACTAGCGTAGCGCAATGAATGGAGGTCTATGGTATCTACTAGCGTGCTAGCAGTTACCATAGACTTCCAATCATTGTGCTGAGTCGGTGCCATTTCAGATGGGAGGACAATAATTTTTTTTATGAGCATGGTCTTATTTCTATTACAGCATACTGGATGACTGTCATTCATATTCTATTCACCCAGCTAAATGTAACATTGATAGGTTTAGGCTACTTCATGATGTCAAATTTCCCTATACCCATCATGAGGTTGCTAAAACCTAGCCTATAAATTAAAGTTTACAACGTAGGTGCAAAGGTCAAGAGAAATTTGAGTAATCAATTTCTTTGACAGATATTGATACATTAAATTACGCCTTGCACACTCTTGCCTGCATCTAGCTGATCGCCACGCAGTTCACTTTCATAGCAGCCACATACAAACCGTATGATCCCTTTTATCGTTATATAATTCCTTCTTGCATCTACTAGCTCTCCTCCTCTCACATTTTCCCTGCGTTTGTGGACTTCAGTGCACAACACATCAGCTTTCTGTGACCAGGTGAAAAAACCTTTCCAAGCCAAACCTTCATATCATGACCGCTAACCTCTACACACAGCCTACATCATTGTGACCATATTAGCTAACGTCATAGTCAACACAACTACTAACATTAGAACTAACACATTAGTAAACCCACTATAATAATGCAGTTTAACAGTTACACTGGCAGGCCCCGTGGCAATAAATTAATAAAACCAAAAGCTTACCTTGACTTGGAAGAGTTCCAGTGTTGGATAGCCATAGCCAGCTAGCTAACATAGCATCCCTCTCTGTTTGAGCCGGGTGTTTGAGTACGCTAAAGTAGCTAGCTACATTCGCTAGGAAAGTAAGTGAAAGTGAAAATAAATACTACCAATGAAATATAGCTATCTCTCTCTTGCTTCTCCTTCATTTCTGAAAAATGTATTTGTTTAATACTGCTCAACTATTGTCTTTCTCTCTCTTTGAGTCAACTACTCACCACATTATATGTACTGCAGTGCTAGCTGTTGCTTATTTAATCTGTATTTAACTAGGCAAGTCAGTTAAGAACAAATTCTTATTTACAATGACAGGCAAGGAACAGTTAACTGCCTTGTTCAGGAGCAGAACAACAGATTTTTACCTTGTCAGCTCGGGGATTCGATCGAGCAACCGCTCGGTTACGGGCCCAACACTCTAACCACTCGGCTACCTGCCACCCCCCTTGACAACTTGTCAGTTCATGCTGCAAGAGCTCTGATAGGTTGGAGGACGTCCTACGGAAGTTGTCATAATTACTGTTTAAGTCTATGGAAGGGGGTGAGAACCACAAGCCTCCTAAGTTTTGTATTGAAGTACCCAGCCTTGTCTAGCTTAGTTTATCCTGGGTGGTGTGTGTTTGTGCTGTGTGTGTGCGTGCCTCTCTGTGTTTATTAGAGACGCCGTGGTGTAACTGCAGGAGATGCTGTGCATTTCTCACAGGGAAATCTGTCCTCTACCTGAGACGCCAGACTGGAGTCAGATAACCATTGCTTGCTGGTGGCCTCAATATTTTCACTGAACAAATAGGCTTTCAAGGGCACAGATACTCTGCCTCTGAACAGAATGAGAATCCAAATGATTATTAATTGATCATGTTTGCTACTCCATGATCAATTATACTATATATGATCAGAAACATATGTTATATGATTGATATGAGAAACGACTCCAGCTAAAGCACTCCAAACAAAGGGAGATTTACTTATGATATTATCTTTTCATATAGAGGTGCATATTTTTTTTATTTCAGTTGAAAGCTATGAATAGAGAAAATATGTAATCAAGTAATCACTTGATTTCAGATGCAAAATAAAATGTAACAAAAATCTTGAGCAAAGTGGCCTCTTAGTGCCTCACTTTGATATCATAAATAAACCATTGCATGAATTTCTAATTGGGCTGAACCTCTCAACGTAATTCACTAATGAGATTGAGCGATTTCTTTCACTCAGTGACAAGATATATGTTCCCATCTCCACATTACACAGACAGATTAAATATTGAGCTGGACTCCATTAGCTATATTGAGCGTACTGAAACCACTAACCAACCCAGGCTGCAACTAACATGGGTTGAGCTTCTATAGATACTGTAAGAAAGAAGGCCGACAGAGACTAAGGAATGGGATGACCTCAGGACATCCTTAATGTTGTCGTCTGGGGAAAGAATGTCAGCACTGTGGCATAGGCTCACTACGGCCGGCACGGGTGCAGCGTTCCCGTGATGAGCAGAGGAATACTCCCTTAATGGTTAAACAGTATATATATATCCATCAGACGACAAGCCAACCATCTGAGAGCAGCCACTGAACCGTGACAGGAGGCTATATTTGAAGAGATTGGCCTTGGTTAGAATCGGTCACTCTGACTCTCTGTTCCCAACCATCGTTGTGCATTACAGGGACTCTGCTTGTAGGACACCCTGCGTAGCGACACTGCTCTTTCTCTTTGTTATAAAGACAATCTTCTGTGTGTGTGTGTGTGTGTGTGGCGACATTGGTCTCGCTCCTTTAAAGATACTTTTCCAAGGTGTTTGTGTGTGTGTGGTCCACTGGTCCATGTGGGTGAAATCACTCTTAGTTAAGTGACCTGAGAGTTTTTTTGGCTCATCAACAGGGAATTCTCTCTGGTCCCTCGGACATGCTCGTTATTAGGCCATTGATCATGGGATGGACTATTGTTGTAGCATTGAGGGCATTTTAAGCATAGTAAGCCATAAATCCCTACAGTCTTTCTATTCTAGCGGGATATGAATTGGACAAGTTCTATGTGCACATATAGTGTAGAAAGAGACTTGACTGCTGTCCCTTCTTATGCCGCATACATCATTCCAGGTTTTCCGCTACAGATGCCCTTCTGTAAATCACTCCCCCTCTCCCTCATAACTAGTGCTTCTGCCACTAGCATGGAATATTTGATGCTCAGAGGTAAAGAGCTCTTGAGTATTGTATTTCAGGTCAACCATGACCATAATTGCTTTTACAGACCAATAGGCTTTTATTATATGACCTGGTTTTAAATGTTGAATTACATTGGTTTAAAAGCAACACACTTTGTTAACACTTTCTTTTGTAACATGAAGTTGTTGTCTCAAATGCAAATGAGAGCTTTTGTGCTGTGTGCAGACAATATTCTGTTTGGGCTGTTTTGATGGATTAGGTCTGTGCGTAAGTCTCTGTCACATAGTGGAGTAACAGCTTGTGTTTCCATGTCTAAGTTACACTCCCTTGGAAAGGCTTACCAAGCATCGGTATACCAACAGGGAACCTGGTTAGTGTTACAGCATCTCTCAGCCTAGGAGTCTGACATATGTCAGCGCTCTCAAGGAGCTAGATGTTGTTATGTATTTAATATAGGCATCAGGCACTTTAGTTGTGTGCTTTTAAATGATCTTTGTGAATGAATTCGTTAGAGCTGTTGCGTGGGAGGGTTTTGTACATATAGCTGCAATGTAGTTTGAGCTGGAATGTGGGTCGTTCATCTTGAAATCTGTATTACTCTGTCTCTGGGTTGTTTTCTTTATTATGCTCTATGCCGCAATGATGTTTACGGTTGGAATTTCCTGTAGCTTCATGTCCACCCCCGGCTCAACCCTAACCCTAACTCGGTTGAGCCACGATATGGAGACAAAGCTAAAGTTAGGGTTGTGGTAGGGTTAGGGTTGAGCCGGGATGTGCTAGGGTTAGGGTATAGGGAGGGAGGGAGGGAGGGAGGGAGGGAGAGAGAGGAAGAGGAAGAGAGATGGGAGGAGGGACAGAAGGAGGGAGAGAGAATGGAGTGGGGAGGATGGAGAGAAAGAGAAGGGGGAGAGAGGGAGTGAATAAGGGAGTTGGAAGAAAGGAGGGAGGGGAGAACGAGTGAGAGCGAGAGACAGAGACATGTCTGTCTGTGAGTATCTGTCTGCCTGTCTGTCTGTCTGCCTACCTGCCTGTCTTTCACTACTTCACCCAATGCAGCTTTATCAGCAACCAATGTATTGACTTACTGTATGGGTCACGTCTCGTGATGCATATCGTTTTGCGTCACGAGACGTGGGTGGCACTATAGCGTAATTTCCAGGTGTACGTTTGTTATTTCTAACATTAGTAGCTCCAGGTGTATGTTGAGCTAAAGATGTGGAATGAAAGCTTTATTTGGCAGTGGGAAATATACTGTATATCTATTTCAATGATTCAAGATTTAGTCATGTATTATTGCTAAATACATGATCTGGGTCATTGATCCCATTACGCTTCGAGGAATGGGACAGCATTTGTTTCTCTAATGAGGATCCTAGAGTTATACTAAATGGGGGTTAGTTGGCAAGATGTAAATTTCACTGTGTGACTTCACTTACTTATCTCCCAAGTTTTTGTGCTCACAGAGAAATCTGAATTATTAAACGTTCTGGTGTTTTTGACTGATCTGCTAACATATTTGGCTGATATGTGATGGATTTCAAACTTCTTATTTTGTTTGAGATTAATTGATCTTGAATATTTAATTTTCTTTCATTCTTATTCAGTGGTTTAGACAGTGGCGTAGATAGTAGGAGCCATTGGAAGCACAGAGTTTACAGGACCAATTACAAAAACTCAAACAGAACCAGAAAGAAAACTCTGTTGTTTGAAAAATCAGACGAAAGACCAAAAACTGATTTGCATAATCATATTCCCCACACACTGGAGGGCCAGATATCTCTAGACGAAGCACCAATAATTTAAGCATCATAGGATGGCTTAAGTTAAAATGTGGTTTGTCTTTCACAGTTTTTCCCTTTATATTGAATGGCTGAGGTCACGGTGAATATACAGTAACTCTCTGAAATTTGATGACGGCAACATTTTGTGAAATATCTCCCGCCAGATGTGACGGCCCGTATACAACCCATAGACCTTGAGGTGATTGAGTGCAGGAAGGGACTGAGGCGGACTATCGCCATTGCGTGTCAGAAAGTGGAATGATTTGACAACTGTAGAGAGGAAGCTAACGTGGCTCGATTGCATTTAGAGAGGAGGCAGAGGAGTATGTGAGGGGCAGAAGAGGAAGCCATCTCTAGAGACAGAGGGTAGCAGTTTATCTGTAGATCATAAAAAACAGTCAGGCCAATGAGGGCATTAGTTCAGGGTGGATGGAAGCATTGAGCAATAAACCGTGGGACTGGTGGGTAGCTTTAGATTAGACTGTGAGAGATGAAAAGTGTTAAGGATGATGAGAAAAGGTTGGAAAGGAGTAGAGGCCGATGAGGAGAGGGGGAGATGGAGTGGAGGTGTACAGCATGGCTGAGTGTGGATAGAGGAGGATAGGATAGGGTGGAGAAGAGTCATTTAAAGGTAGTGAAATTAGTCCACATCAAACTGGAGTTCATTTATTTCCATTGAGTGTGCTGGTAATGGTTTAGGGTTTCTATCAATTTAGAATGATGCCATAATGATTCAAATGCAAATCTGCATTTAACCAGAGCTAGTTCAGTAACCTCCATCTGCTTCCCTCTCCCCCTCCATCCATGTTGTTATTCAGTTATTCATGGTAGACAATGCAGCAGACGACTGGAGGATAGCCATGACCTACGAACGCATCTTCTTCATCTGCCTGGAGATCCTGGTGTGCGCCATCCACCCCATCCCAGGGAACTACACCTTCACCTGGACAGCGCGCCTGGCCTTCTCCTACACCCCGTCCAAGACGGACGCAGACGTGGACATCATCCTGTCCATCCCCATGTTCCTGCGGCTGTACCTCATCGCCCGCGTCATGCTGCTCCACAGCAAGCTCTTCACAGACGCCTCGTCCCGCAGTATCGGGGCGCTCAACAAAATCAACTTCAACACACGCTTCGTAATGAAGACCCTGATGACCATCTGCCCTGGCACCGTGTTGCTGGTCTTTACCATCTCGTTGTGGATCATCGCTGCATGGACCGTGAGGGCCTGCGAGAGGTCTGGACCTGCTGCCCTATTGCTGTCATGCTATGCTGCACAAAGCACTGCATAAACCATAGATAAGAAATCATGGTTTGGTCAGGGGGAACATACTGGAGACTTACATCCAAATATAGTGCTCACTCCTCACATTCCCAGCAATAACACAATTTTGTATGCAGATCTTCTGCTTGGGAATGCCAAAGGATAGACAATAATGGCCCGTAGTTTACGTCTTGTTAGGAGATTATTTATATTGCACATGAATGAGGCATGGATGTGCTATATGTATGATGTATAAGACGTGTAAGTATTTGGCAAGCTGACTCCAGGCTGACTCTATACCTTCCATTCCAGATACCATGACAACATGGACATAACCAGCAACTTTCTAGGAGCCATGTGGTTGATCTCAATCACTTTTCTAACCATTGGATATGGGGACATGGTCCCCAACACATACTGTGGAAAAGGAGTCTGTCTCCTCACTGGTATTATGGTGAGCCCTACACTCTTACAAAAAAATCTAGAACCGAAAAGGGTTCTTCAGCTGTCCCCATAGGAGAACCCTTTGAAGAACCCTTTTTGGTTCCAAGTAGAACCCTTTTTGGTTCCAGGTAGAACCATTTTGGGTTTCATGTAGAACCCTTTCCATGGAGGGTTCTACAGATGTCAGATTTTAATTTGACCCCTTTTGTCGCAGGAGGAAAATAATTCTGTAGCAGGAGGATTTGAATATCTGAAGAAATAGTAACTACATTGTAAATCAAATTTATTTATAAAGCCCTTTTTACATCAGTCGATGTCACAAAGTGCTATACAGAAACCCAGCCTAAAACCCCAAGCAGCAAGCAATGCAGATGTAGAAGCACGGTGGCTAGGAAAAACTCCCTAGAAAGGCAAAAACCTAGGAAGAAACCTAGAGAGGAACCAGGCTCTGAGGGGTGGCCAGTCCTCTTCTGGCTGTGCCGGGTGGAGATTATAACAATTCATGGCCATTAAGGCCAGTTATTTCTCTAAAATGTTCATTGTCGGCTACCTTTTGCGGGCTACTTGCAGGCCACGTGCAGGCTACAGCGCGTCTCGTGGTAATTCTTATGTGGACTATAATAGATTAATATATTTGTAGTGGGTAGATGTATTTTTCGTTAAGGAAAATCTTTGTATTTACATTTTTTATCAACTGTTTTATTATATGTTGAAGGCAACCAATAGGCAGAATACATTATTTTGGTCGCCTCATTGCCTGTGTGGTCTTGCGGTTACAGCCACTGACCCCAGGACACATAGCCTATGCCAGAGTTAGTATGGATTTGAATCCGGCCCACTGCCCTTTGACTCATGGCTGAACGTCTATTTATTCTGAATGGTTAGGGCTATGGTTTGGGGAAGGCTTAAAACTAAATTATAAAAAATATTACACCTATGGATCATCAGTATTCATTGTGAACTGCCATAGCTCAGTGGTCTAAGCAGCGCACTCTGGGTTCCGAGCCTCATGAATGCTGGGTGATCTAGTGACCAGCCTGATTGTACATTAGGCCCACAATGTGTTCAAGAAGTGGAACAAATAGTCTGATAATTTACACATCAGTGTCTCAGCTCAACAAAATCGCCATGGGGTAGGCTGAAATGCATAAACATCTTGACAGCTTTACGAAATGAAATATTAAAGCCACAATACTGGCTTTCAATCCAAAGACCAGAACTATATTGACAAATTATACATAGCCTAACTATAAAACGTGGACGAGCATCCACACTGGAGGAAAGTTTATCGTTCTACAGTAGGCCTACGTCTGTCAATCAACTAATGGCACAAATCAGCTCATCAAATCAGACAGAGAAACACAGTAGCCTGTTATCCATTTTCACATCTTTCATTACGTGACAATTAATCGGCTAACGGGTAGCCTACAGAATGTAGCCTATTGGAATATAATCAAATAACAAGTGGTCTATTGCAACCATCGATGGCATTAGATTATCGCCCGCTAAATTCACCCTCACAGCTGATCTCAGTTGCAACCATTACTGGTCATCTCTACAGCAGCCTAAAAGATGAAGTCTTTCAAGATATGTTCGCCCTCTGGCTGGTATTGTAATCAGAACAACTTAGTCCTTTTTGAACAGACTAGGGGCAATTTTTCTATTTGACAAGCATTCTATACAATATAAATAAAGTGTTTCCTTATTTACCACTGCAAATCTACCGTGGCAATTTACCCGACTCTTTGTATGAATGGAAATATAATGTTGGTGTAGCCTATTGTTATTCTTTTATTAGTTTCCTCTTTATGTTATCCAGAAGTGTCTGGTCATTTCTGATCAAGATCGGGGGTAAAATATACTCCGTACAACTGGCAACCATGTCAACGTGTATGCACCCGGCCCACCACAGGAGTCGCTAGAGCGCGATGGGACAAGGACATCCCGGCTGGCCAAACCCTCCCCTAACCCGGACGACGCTGAGCAAATTGTGTGACGCCTCATGGGTCTCCCGGTCGCGGCTGGCTGCAACACAGCCTGGCATCAAACCCGGGTCTGTAGTGACGCCTCAAGCACGATGCAGTGCCTTAGACCGCTGACCCGCTTGGGAGGCAATTTAAATTAATTTTAACCTTAAGCTACACTTGACACTTGTATGTCGTAGCCTAGTGGAGACCAATATCTATGTTGTGTTATTAAGCAATATAAAACGGTGGTTGTCGATGTGCATTGCTGCATTTCAAATACATTTTTGTACATTTGAATATATCAGTAATAGGACCTAGGCTTATTGTTTGAGCGAGGGAGAGAGAAAATTATTTTGATAGCAAGCCCTGATCCAAATGACTCAACTGCCCCCGCATGGAGAGAAAGAGAACTGCTCTTTTTCATGTACTTGCGAGGCTCAATTGAATTTCCTGATGCAGCAGGAAAATCCTCTGCGACAAAAGAGTGATCACGTTAAGATCCGACATCTGTACATGGAACCCAAAATGGTTCTCCTATGGGGACAGCTGGATAACCATTTTGGAACCCTTTTTTCTAAGAGTGTTTGCAGAAGTTAATTACATGATCATGCCACTGCGGCTCTCTCTTTTGTAGTGCTGCTTATGAGGTCATTTATTTGAATCTAGCCCTTAGGTATCAGACTTTTTTTTTAAACCTGACAATATTTATTTTTCTTTAATCGCCGGTTGGGTGGCAATGCAGATTAATTAATATTCAGAGGATATTGATTTGAGATTTTTTTTTGTGCATATTTAATATAGTCAACCTCTATAACGGTGTTTGTTTGTTGTTCGTCCTAGGGAGCTGGCTGCACAGCCTTGGTGGTGGCTGTGGTTGCAAAGAAACTGGAGTTAACCAAAGCTGAAAAACATGTTCATAATTTTATGATGGACACCCAGCTGACAAAAAGAGTAAGTAAATACTTTACTTGCATGGCATTTAAAAATGTTAAAGAATAATCTCAGCTGCCCTGTTCCCCTATTGTTCAGCATTTCAGGAAGACCAAGCATGGTTGAACAGTATGTTTTCCATTACATTAGGAGTATTTTATTTACAATGAACAGTGTTTCTAACCCTACTCTTTCTGTGTCAGGTGAAAAACACAGCTGCAAATGTACTCAGGGAGACGTGGCTCATCTACAAAAACACCAAACTGGTGAGGAAGATGGACAACGCCAGAGTCAGGAAGCACCAGAGGAAATTCCTCCAAGCCATTCATCAGTAGGTACCCTGCCTGAAACTCTGCTCCTGGCAGTGTGGTAAATACGTATTACACCTTGGTATCTGCAGTGTCACACTTTCCCATACCTACAGTGTCAAATAGGAACCTGAGATCTGAATTGTTTGACACCTGTAGCTCAAATCTGTATTTACAACGTGGAATATTTACCCCTTTTCTTTGTTCTTTCTCATTTCACTCCATTGTTTTGTAATATTGATAAATTGGAAGGGAGTCAGGAAGTGTTTAGTTCCAAAACATGTCAGTTGTGCCCTCTTAACAGCTCAGCGGCCATTACTGTGGGATATCTTAAATGGCAGTTACACAAATTATGCAGATGATATGCAAATCAAATCTCTTTTGAGAAATAATTAATTATAGAAGCAGTCATGCTGTATGAGTATGCACAAAAATGTCCAGAAACCCTCATAGGTCAATGATCTAACATTAAAGTTTATTTGGTAGTAAGATAATTCTGATGCTAACTGATAAATTATATATTATTATATAATGGCATTATAGTGGTGTTACTGTGCTACTGCAAATAATTGCTAAGTATTTATTCAATCTTTTTTATTGAAAGCAATTGACTTATTAGATCAGGAGAATGTAAAATGACTGGGAGATCTTTCTCAATTGCTGATAACTTATCTGCATTTAATTA
Source organism: Thymallus thymallus (assembly GCA_023634145.1). Classification (NCBI taxonomy): domain Eukaryota; kingdom Metazoa; phylum Chordata; class Actinopteri; order Salmoniformes; family Salmonidae; genus Thymallus; species Thymallus thymallus. The sequence goes on along the minus strand of CM042403.1, from coordinate 27,692,933 downwards.
CTGGTTGTCTAATCTAGTATTTTCAAAGCAACTGTAAACCACGACAGATGTCTTGGGAAGGGCCCCGACCCTTTTTACCACAACCTAAACTATTCATGATAAAATCTTGAGGACCATTTCCACTCCCCTGCCTTCTCAGCGGTGACAGTAAAACCTCTCATCTTTCTCTCTCTCTCTCTCTCTCTCTCTCTCCGTCTTCCCTCCCGCTCTATCTCATCCTGCATCACCATGATGTAAGGAACTGCCAGTTGTATTGCATGTCAAAGATGACTGTGAGTGTCTTGTTGTGTACCTAATGTCTGAGTCAAATGTCATGCTGACCTCTGGGCCTACACATCTGAGTTGTTCCTTTAGCGTGTATCCTTATGATCAGACAGCTTACCTGTCAGGTAGTCTCTTAGACAGTCTCTATCTCTAAAACCCTATTGATTTTCATGTTCTCTCCTCTTGGTGTACCTAATCCGTCTTTACCAGCCTAAGACTACTTCTACCACTGTATTACCGCCCTTTTTAACGACGCAACTGACTATCATCTCAAACGCAATGAGATATTCGTCCTCTTTTTGTGAGCAGGTTTGGTTTACATTACTATGACGACTAGGGTCTGATTATATTCATATTCTATAGTGAAAATGTTCTCTGTTTGATATATTTCCTGTGTTGTGATGTGTTTTCTGTGTGTTAACGGGTCTGTGTGGTCTCCTGTGGGGAGCTTTTAATTAGCTCATGATTCGTTTCTTTGGGCATCATTTACCATGATGACATTAAGAGATTCGATTTTTGAAAGGAATTACAGGTATTGGCTGCTGCTGCTGCAACCCCGATCCGAAATGCGGCTGTTTTATAGGCTTCTGTCATAGTTGCGCAGGCAGGGTTACTATGTCCTTTATAGCTGAATGTGGTAATCACAGCATTTCATGTCATCCTCCTCTTCTCTAGGATAAGCTAATAATGGGAAACCCTCAGAGCTTTAGCAGAATCTCCACAGGACCAGATTCAGCTGTAAAACTTCACTTCCACTACTTTTTTCAAGGGCATGTCCATCTCCCATTTAATACAGGATCAGTAAGCCATATGAAGAGGGAGTGGGTCTTAGCAGAGGAGTCAGTGGGAATAGTCAGTGGCCACAGAGAGGGTGTGCCTGGGAGCACACTTATCCCTGGAGCTGTATCGCATTAGTGCAGGTCTGCCGGTTTTGACTAGCAGAAGCACTTTTTCGTAGCAGGTTAGGAGAGTTAACGTGGCAGGTTAGGAGAATTAGAATCGTAGCAGGTTAGGAAAATAGTTATAGTTAGCTAAAATTGTCCCTGACGCAACTCAAACATACCTAGCTACAACCAGGCCTGTCCTGAGGACAGTCTTGGTTTAAGACTAATGTGATGCTGCTCAAGTGGAGGGCTGGAGAGGGGTCAGTGACCGGTCTTGAAGCAATAATGGTGGGAAAAGTATGAATAATCCCTATGCTTCCTCCTCTGGCCTGAGCTGTATCAATCGCCCTGTAAGATCCTCCACTAATAGCATTTAGGGTACAGGTCCGAGGGGAGGAGGAGGTAACTTTGTTCTTCTAAAGTGAGTCTTTTTCCATGGTCTCTGCAGTGTTCCTGGGGATAACCTAGATGTTAGCTAGAGAACGTGTCAAACTGCCACGGTTGCCTGTCTGGTCATTGGTTCATTGGCTTAGTGAGGCTGGTCTGACAGTACTGCATGTCTGATAAACCGGGCCAGTCTGGAGGGGAGGATTAGGACAGAACCTCAGGGAGTAGCTAGCAGGGGCCGGATCAGAATAATGTGACAGGAATATTGAAGTTTTAAACCCCCATTATTCCTTGGTTATCTGTGGTGAGGCATAGCTATGAGGTAAAAAGGTGCTGCTGATGGTGATAGTGATGATGTTATTAAGTCAATGTTAGTGTTGTTGTTGTTATTCAAAATGACAGCAGTGGGATTCGGGTTGCAGTACCCAGGCCTGAGCAGGAGACTGATCCTGCCATCTGGATGCATTTATCTGATGTTGTAATAATTCATTTGTCTATTTTATGTTTCCTGTTTTTTCCTGTTTGTGTCGACACAATGAAATAGAGCTCGAAAGTAAGTGTTCGCCTCACATTACAGAAATGTTGTGTGCATGCAAGTGAGAGCTTGTCTTTTTGACTCAATGATGTGACAAAAAACGTACACTCCCTCATTTGATAATTGAAATTCATACCATAGCTACACATTTCGATTTCCCAATTGAGGAATGATTGATTACACAATGTCACACAATGTAAATTTGTCAGTAACGCTATATTTCATTTTATATAGTTACACAACACCATTGTCAGGATTGTTTTAATGCATCTTTTAGATGGCCAAAATAATAGGAGGAACTAGTGACCAGCCTGGTATATTTAGACAAAGCAAGACCTCTCGATCAATTCTATCAAAGCATTACCCATCTGCCAAATAAACATCAATTCTAACGTTCCCATGTATCTGCCTTTGATGAATTTCAATTGTGGGTGATGGAGGGTGTTTTTCTTTCCATTGTTGCATGAATGTGATGAGAATTTGATCTTTAACCAGAAAGCCACTGATAAAACTCCAATGAACTGTGCTTTCATGAACCGAAGGATGACCACTAGTGCTCGAAGGAGAGGAGAGGCTTGCGCTAATAACTACAGAATAGAATATATCTGTCCTGGTCAATGTTTACTCCCCCTATCAATCTGCCTTGGCTACACTAACCAGGGCTTGGGGTCATCTTTCACCTTGTGAAATCATTGTGACATTTGCATTCTCTCTTTCTCTCTTGGATGACTGGTAGCAATAAAGACAGTGGCCGTTACGAATGTGCCAGGAGAATTCACAGATTTATTGAACCTTTATTTGTCCAGTTAGTCTCATTGAGATAAAATCTATTTTTCAACAGAGACCTGGTCTGTAGCTCATAGCTGCACCGAGCTAGCCACACTCTCATTAGTCTAGTTTAATGGCCTTAGTTTATCACGGTGGTGTGACGCATTTTCCCACAACTAGCATGGTGTATGTACACAACCAGATGTCTTACAATATGTTGGAGGAGATGAGAGTATTTTTTTGGCAGGCACACAGACCGTCCTCTGTATAATGACATCGCCTGTAGCGCATTTTGTCAGTCCCCTGCAGCCTTCGCCCCTCCAAGAGGCAGGGATAGAGGCAGGAGGGGGGTTGGTGTACAGGAGGAAGCGGGACAGGAAGCAGCATGCGTCCGTTAGCTCGGTGACTCAGTGGAGGTGTGAAACAGGGACACAACCTTAGAGGGGAAGGTCAGGTTAAGCCTCCGGGATCTTGTCCTGCTTTAAAGACATTGTGCTGTAACTGACACAGTGTCAGCAGACACAGCCAGGGCAGGGCAGAGTCGGGCTGCAGAACGGCCTGTCTATTACACTGAAGACGATTTAGGATTAGTCTTTTCACAGCGAGGTAAACAGGGGTCATGACAGAGCATCCCAGAGAAAATCTATGGTGCAGCACTATTGAGATTGCCTTAAAGAATTCAAAAGGGTATTGAAAAGCTTAGCATAGCTGTTTTCCCCCTGATGAATAGCAAAGCAGATAAGCACCAATTGAAATACCAGAACCACACAGGAACACTAAATCACTGAAGGACATAGAATATTGAGCGTAAGAGGTCAGGATTCTGACCCATGAGAGGGAAGGATTCTTTTACGTTCTGACCCCAGCTTCCTGCCTGCCTTGTTCATCAACACCATTTGACAGCTATTGGTCATCCAACCGTGAAATGCAGAATTCTGACAAGTCTTAACATCTCAACTGCACCAACATTTGAATGTTGATTCTCTCATGTAACCGTCAACTGCACCAACATTTGAATGTTGATTCTCTCGTGTCTTTTACCGACTAGTACCTTTTTTCCTTTCATATTGCCAGATTACTTGAACAATAAAAGTGCTATTTTTGCAATAACATTGGCTACTTGTTTTAGAATGTGCTTCTTTTGGATCATACGGCTACCCGTCACTAGCCGTTGAGGCATCGTCCTTTGCCTGTACAGTCCTTCAGTGGCTCCTGTAGTGCCCCTGTCATCTAGCTCCACATATGTCTGCCTGTGTACTGGAATGCCTAACAATAATGCTCCATTGCATGAGAATGGATGAATCTGGGCCAATTAGCAGAGGGTCCCTGAAGACCCCTCATATTCTCCTCCTTGTTCTATGGTGCTGTACACCCTCAAATTCACACAGTCCAATTAGAGCCACTTTCTCAAAGCCCATCTCATCAGTTTATACAATTAGTCTGAGAGCATTGGGTTTTATCTGAAAGAAAAAGCTGGCCACAAGAGCTACAGTTGAAGTCGGAAGTTTACATACACTTAGGTTGAAGTCATTAAAACTCATTTTTCAACCCCTCCACAGATTTCATGTTAACAAACTATAGTTGGTTAGGACATCTACTTTGTGCATGACACAAGTAATTTTTCCAAGAATTGTTTACAGACAGATTATTTAACTTATAATTCACTATATCACAATTCCAGTGGGTCAGAAGATTACATACACTAAGTTGACTGTGCCTTTAAACAGCTTGGAAAATTCCAGAAAATGATATCATGGCTTTAGATGCTTCTGATAGGCTAATTGACATAATTTGAGTCAATTAGAGGTGTACCTGTGGATGTATTTCAAGGCCTACCTTCAAACTCAGTGCCTCTTTGCTCGACATCATGGGAAAATCAAAATAAATCAGCCAAGACCTAAAAACAAAATTGTAGACCTCCACAACTCTGATTCATACTTGGGAGCAATTTCCAAATGCCTGAAGGTACCATGTTCATCTGTACAAACAATAGTATGCAAGTATAAACACCATGGGACCACGCAGCCGAATGAACGGCCTTTGCTGTGAAAAGTGCAAATCAATCCCTGAAGAACAGTAAAGGACCTTTGTTAAGATGCTGGCGGAAACAGGTACAAAAGTATATATATCCACAGTAAAACAAGTCCTATATCGACATAACCTGAAATCCAAGGAAGAAGCAACTGCTCCAAAACCGCCATAAAAAAGCCAGACTATGGTTTGCAACTGCACGTGGGGACTTTTTGGAGAAATGTCCTCTGGTCTGATGAAACAAAAATAGAACTGTTTGGCCATAATGACCATTGTTATGTTTGGAGGAAAAAGGGGGAGGCTTGCAAGCCGAAGAACACCATCCCAACCTTGAAGCACAGGGGTGGCAGCATCATGTTGTGGGGGTGCTTTGCTGCAGGAGGGACTGGTGCACTTCACGAAATAGATGGCATCATGAGGAAGGAAATTTATGTGGATATATTGAAGCAACATCTCAAGACATCAGTTAGGAAGTTAAAGCTTGGTCGCAAATGGGTCTTCCAAATGGACAATGACCCCAAGCATACTTCCAAAGTTGTGGCAAAATGGCTTAAGGACAGCAAAGTCAAGGTATTGGAGTGGCCATCACAAAGCCCTGACCTCAATCCTATAGAACATTTGTGGGCAGAACTGAAAAGGCGTGTGCGAGCAAGGAGGCCTACAAACCTGACTCAGTTACACCAGTTCTGTCAGGAGGAATGGGCCAAAATTCACCCAACTTATTGTAGGAAGCTTGTGGAAGGCTACCTGAAACGCTTGACCCAAGTTAAACAATTTAAAGGCAATGCTACCAAATACTAATTGAGTGTATGTAAACTTCTGACCCACTGGGAATGTGATGAAAGAAATAAAAGCTGAAATAAATCATTCTCTCTACTATTATTCTGACATTTCACATTCTTAAAATAAAGTGGTGATCCTAACTGACCTAAGACAGGGAATTCTTACTAAGATTGAATGTCAGGAATTGTAATAAACTGAGTTTAAATGTATTTGGCTAAGGTGTATGTAAACTTCCGACTTCAACTGTATGTTACTGTCCTACCTCCAGCTCACTATGTGTGTTGATCTCGTTCTGATTTAGCATGCAGAACGGGTGGTTGCAGGGGGGGAAAAGTACAGTTGCTGTTTTTGACTCCCCAGTGAGTGTGGGTGATAAACACTTGCCTAATTAAACCAATTATTTAAACCAGCTGTATGGATTAAAGAAAGTTACTAATTTCACTCTGGCTCTTGAAGAAGTGTATTTTTGTGTTTTTAACTGGTCTGCGGCACCAAGACAGAAAGGCCTCATACCAGCTGGATGAATTTCCCACTATGTAACAATGTAGTATCACTGTCAGTAACTAGGTGAATTTACATAAGATACAGTACCAGATGGATTTTCTTTTTTATCAATAAGAGCTGGCATACTACATAAATCTGCATCTTTACTGTAATCTTTTATCTTTTTTATGATACATTTTTTTTATCTATGTTATCATTAAATTATATTTTTCAATGCTGTATTTATGTTGAACAATGAATATGCTTTTATGTAGAGTTTGTCTATCACAGCACTTTAGTTGGAATTGTTCTATTTTGAGAATGAAAATGATTTTACTTGAAGGGGGATTAAATAATTCACTAGAATCAAACAGGGAAACATCTTCCAAGTGTTTGGATTAAGCTTTTAGCATGTGTATAAATGTTTGGTATGGTTAGAAACCAGGTCACACAACCTATTATAGTTTATATACTCTGCATTACTTGTTTATTTCAGCTAAATCCCATTGCAACAGATTGTATCTCCCTAGTTGAGCCCTTGTATATGTCTTTGTTTCTAGAGTTCAGGGGCTGGATATTTACAGCAGTGATAGACACATTCTCCTCTCTGGCAGCTTCTCCCCTGTTCTTCACTCGCATGCAGCTCAACCAATCAAACTGTCTGAAACCAATTCCTGCATTCTCTACACACATCCTGTGCATGTCCTAGGAGTGAGTGCTCTCTATGTGTGTGCCTTCTGTGTGCACAGATTTGTTAAACCCATCTTTACCGAATAGATACATTTATTGGGTTCTGAATGGTCTTCTGTTCAGATTGAGAAGTGTTAAAATGGAGCAACGCAAGCTGAATGACCAAGCAAACTCACTAGTGGACCTTGCAAAGGTAAGCTGGACTGACAAACGTCACATATTCCAGTTTATTTTGGTTGTGAAGTTTGGTTGTGCATTTGGATTGATCTCTATCTAACCCACTTTTTGATTTGAAGGATTCCATTTAATACATGTGACATCAACGCATTGGGGGAATTAATAACAGCTTTTCATATAAACAAACAAAGTCTACAGGTGTCAAATAAACAGACTTTCCATATGAATGTTAAGAAAAACCAGTTGTGTACTATCATTGGAAGAAAATAAGACACAATATATTTCTACTTCTTGAACAGGGTGCAGGATAGCCTGGTCCCAGATCTGCTTGTGCTCTTGCCAACTCATTGGCATAACAATGAGTGACAAGAAGTTGGCATGATAGCACATTAAACAGACTGGCTCTCAGGCTAGATGCAGGACTGTTGTTGGTGGAAACATACAGTATCTTAGTTTCAAAGATTATAGAACGATATGCATACTATCAGGGGTGGAAAAGGGGGGGGGGGTCACTATGGGAACCCTCCAATGTAAATTCCTTGACTTCAGTGCATTTGTACATGTCAAAATGATTCATCAAAATAAATTAAATGTACAAATTCACATTTTTGCATGTCCAAAATATTCCCCAGAGGGAACCTGATTTCCCCAGGTTCCCCTCCAATTCCACCCCTTGTTGTTGGTGGAAACCTACCATATCTTGGTTTTAAAGATTTATATAAAGGAGTGCATATTATTTTATGAGATCAGGATCCCCATCCTGATAGGTAAGTCAGACTGTAATTGACCTTTAGGTTTGGTTTTCCGGACTGAGATTAAGCCTAGTCCTGGATTAAAAAGCATGGTCAAGGAGAATCTTGAAATTGCTTTTTAGTCCAGGAGTTATCTTAATCTGTGTCTGGGAAACCACCCCTTGATGGTATTGAACACATTGCTATATTTCAGCGAATCTCTTTTTGGTGGTGATCTTGTGATGCACTCAACAGAAGTTGCCACACCTTAGGGAAAGGCACAGAGCTAGCCTGACGCAACAAAAAAACACAGTATGCTAACCTGGAATGGGAGACACGTTGTGAGTCTGATGTGATGATTCAGCCACAGGAAGGGAGAGAGAGAGAGGACTGACATTCAAATGTCAAATTGGTTTCAGGCCACCATGGCACAAAAGACTAAGTAGTTAACATCACCCTATCACCGAGTGCTATGAAGGCTCACAGTGCGTTAGGAGAGGGTTGACATTGGGGAAGATGACTCGTACAGCCCATTCGGCCATCTTTAATCAATGTCATAAGTGACTCTCGCCATCAGAGGGCAGCCTAGCATTAATCATCACAGTACATGAGCTCCCCGTGGACAGATGGAGCTGTATAATGGAGCTTAAAATAACTTTGGCAGCTGCATAGCCTTTGCAAAGCTATGAGAAATCCCTCACATAGCAGTGGTTTCCCTACAGTTGTAGCAATGAATATCTATTTAGCGCGCAACATAAAGCATGCTATCACAAGTCTTGATATAGTAATAGTGTGGTAGGCCAACAATTACAGTATCCTAAACCCTTTTTCCAGGATTTGTCCTCACCCTGAATAACCCTTTCATGAATGAATGTGCAGGATTTGTTTTTTCTTTTTTGCATTTTATTGTAATTTTCTACACTTTTTTTCACGGAGTCTGTTGGGAGCCATTATAATTTCAGCTACTTGGGGTTTTGGGTATACATTGGGTCAAAGGCCAATGTATATGCACAGGTTCAGTTTCCTGGACACAGAGTCGGCTAAGTCTGTGAAATCAGCCCACAATTACATTTTTGTGCCTCAACTGAATATACTTACAGTCCCGGTCTACCCTTCACTGAGTTCTGGTCGTATTTTGTTAGTGTTATTTTATAAACATTTATTGCATTCACAGTTTAATTTGTTTATGATTAACTGAGGCATACTCTTGACTCAGTTCATCTATGTGTCTATCTACAATTCACTTATTACAGAGAGAGGCTCAGATTGGTTTTTGCAAGTCAATACCTCATAATGTTGCATTTTGCTGTCGCCTCAAGATACCGTCCTTATTTTCATAAATTCCGAGGCAACCATAAAATTGGTTCCTCATTTCATGGACTATACATCAAGATTTCTCATATAGATTTAATCTCTCTTAGAATATCAATTCTAAATTCCTTGATCATCTGTGGTAAATTATTTTATTTTTATGACACAACCTAGCGAAACGCTATCTGCCCAAGTTGGATTGTGTCAGTGGTGAATAGCTGTCAGTGTTGTTTTGGTCCTCGGTGGATCACTGTGATTCTAAACAAGCCACCCAGCCCATTATTCCTGCCCTAAATGAGAAAAGGACAAGGTGAGTGATGGATGGCATTGGCCACAGGCTGGCAGTGATTACTTTCATAGTGAACATTAGCTCAGTACACAGCAGCCCTCACTCCCACTCTCCAGCCCCCACAGAACTGGATATCTCACTGTTTGATAACATGCCTTGTCTCGAGAGGAAGAAGATCAACTTCATGGCGCAGAAGTTAGTAAGTGTATTCAGCAGAATTTCTCTGCAAGTTATCAGTTAATATTTGATTTGCTTATCTTCAGCATCAGGTTTTCCTACTGGGCACAGATATCAATTCAACGTCTATTCCACGTTCGTTCAACCTAATTTAATTGAGGTGATGTGGAAACAACGTTGATTCAACCAGTGTGTGCCCAGTGGGTTGTTTGTTGTGATGATGAAACTGAAAGTTGTTAATTAGGCTACCTGTGTCCAGACACTCTATTTGTTATATTATGTTGATCTGTCTCTGTCTACATTGACTCAGCTGTGCGTTTCTAACACTTTTCATCACAGTGAATAATAATTTCATTTTGGAGGGCACTTCAATATTGTTCTCTTTTCAACAGTCACCTAGACAGTTGTCTTGCAGCCCTTTTGTCTGAGAATAGCTGAAGACTGAGTTCAGTTCTGACGAGTGCAAACTAATAGCCTATAAAATCAACATCTCCAGGGAACAGTTTAGTGTTGTAGTGGGAAACAGTGGCATGATTAGATACTTAGAATGATGCAACCCATGATCAAATTGATCACAAGCTGTATCTAGTCAGAAGTATCAATTTTGTGCCCTCTTCTGAGCTAAGGGGCAACTCCTAACTTCCATTTCAGTAAAATGTTCACTTAGCCTATTGACATCACACATGACTAAGTGAAGATTTGACTAAGTCAGGATTTGCCCTTCAAATGTCTCAACAATGCACTGTTACCATGTGTGGTCTGTCTATGTGTATTCTTGTGATGTCTTTGTTTTGTGCTCTTCGTCGCAGCTGTCTTCGCCTCTGGACAGATCGTCATTGTAAATAAGAATTTGTTATTTATTGACTTGCCTGTGTAAATAAAGGTTAATGAAATATACAAAATAAGGTAAATAAAACAAATAAATCATTTTACAATTGCCTGCAATTGCCTGCAACCTCTCTAGCCTAATGAACCCCATGCTCTGATAGGCTCTTGCCCTCTTACTCTGACTGTGTCTCTCCTCCTACAGACTCAGAACATCATGTATGACCTGATCTCAGACCTGAACGAGAGAGGGGAGGACATGGAGAAGAGGATCGCCATGCTGGAGACCAAACTGGAGACTCTGCTGGGGAACCTGCAGGCCTTGCCCGGACTCATCAGTCAGATCATCAGCCAGCAGCACAGGGACTTCCTGGAGGTTCAGCTCCAGCCATACGACAAACACAGTCCTGAGCGCTCACAGTCTGTGTCCAGACGGAGGTCGTCCTCCACGGCACCACCCACCTCCTCCGAGAGCAGCTAGAGTCCAAGTGGAACACCTACAGAGAAGAATTTTGCCATCATATGGCCAAGTTGCATTTATTGTAAAGCCTTATGGTTTCAATAAGTGTTATCCAAATTCTGATGACAGAATCCAAGGTACCTGGACAATGGATTTTAAACTGATGCTCTTGTTTGTTTTTTATTACCTCAAAAGATGTTGTTTTCCTTGCTCTGGTGACAGGACCGTAGAAAAATATTCTTTCCTCAGTAAAAACGATTAGGCCTATCGATGGGGGCTGTGATCAGAACTATACTCCATCTCTATGCAGAGGTAGCCAGTTTTAGGACCGCAAGGTTACCGGCCGGGGGTAAAGATATTGCACTAAAATAGTGCTTCTTCTCACAGACTTTGTGCTTCCGCTGGCTTGATTCAGATGCTGTGTTCCCTAAAACAAGCTGAGAAATCATGGGACCTGTCAATCAGCAAGCATTACAGTAATGCTTTTTATTGAGGAAAAATTACTACATTTCATGGAGATGACTTTACTGAAGACAGAGTGCAGCACAAGAAGGCACCCACTGTCACTCAGAGGTACCATATGCAGCTTGAAATATGAGGAGAAAAACATATATCTTTTAGGTTAAAAACAGCATCAACTATAGCATTTTTTTTTGTTTCTGAGTGCCCCTGTAGAATGACTATTTTTGGGGTCACGCTGCAAACAATGTAACCCTCTTATCAAAATTAATGCATCTAAATCTGTACTTGCACTTACTTTTTCATCAACGCACTTCAATACTGACTGACATATTGTATACATTTTTGTTGCTCCTTCAAATAAGAACAATTTAGATGTTTGGGCATGGATTTATGGTCATTGCTCAATTAATAAATTGTGAATTAGTGAGGATAAATCTTGTCAAAGCCCTCATGCTATGTACTACAAAGGGACCTCAATATCAAACTGCTAGGCTACTGAAATTAATACTTTCAATTGCCACAGTTTGTTCTTTCCTCAAAATATCTCAACTCTTGTCCTGGAGGCACTTAGTATTTATACTGGTTTTTGCCTCAGCTGAGCAACACTAGTTGGATGCAATGCAAACCAATATCTCACAAGAACTGTAGCTAACGTCTAACATAAAATTCATATTTTTATATGTTCATGAGGATAAGCACACCTCCGCACACCTCTTACAGTATATGTCTTTCACACAATAATTACAAGCAAATGATGATGGAGAGATATGAACAGAAGAAATGATGCAACACATTGCATTGGTCGAGATGAAATCCAGCATATTCAACATATCTTCCAGTAAACCTCCAGGACCAGGGTTAAGAAACCATGTTGAAGAGCCTCCCATGATCCCTACCGTGATCAGGCCTGTCTTGTTTCTGAACTGATAGCTTACTTCAGAAGAGGTCCAATATATCTCTTTCAAAAACCATAGAAATATACATTGTTAGTTCAAAAGGAATGTACAGAAGATGATATAACAACTTACTGTATGATCACTAACCACATATACTTAATAATGAGTGGTTATCAGATTGAGAAGTAAAATGTAAAAACGTAAATGCAAAAAAAGTATCTCTGACACATATAATTGTGCAAATATTGTATGTGCTCAAGATTATAGCATTATTTTCACCAACGCTTTGTAACTTTGTTTTGAACAGCAATAGCTTGGCCACTGGTCAGTCACAAAGGGAAATAAAGGTAACCGTCCACCATTTATGCACATTTTGGCAATATGCACCCTCCCTCTGCAAGGTTTTCAGAAGTTAAAGGAGTGTGCCACATTCATCTGATGGGCAATTATCTAGTCAACTTTCTGCAATGACCGTGTCCAACCAACCAAAAGCTCAATCCCATCTACAGTATTGAATGTACTGTTGTTGGTATTAGAGCTTTAAAACACTGACAGTTGATCCAGAAATTTTAGCAACATAGATACTTTTGAGATATTATGTACTGTATGCAATAGAAATATGAAACAATAAAAACTACTATTTACCAGATGCGTGTGCATTACTAATACCATTCATTTGACTGGAGAGAGAGAGAGAGAGAGAGAGAGAGAGAGAGAGAGAGAGAGAGAGAGAGAGAGAGAGAGAGAGAGAGAGAGAGAGAGAGAGAGAGAGATTGACGAAAGGAGGGAGGGAAGGAGCGAGAGAGAGAGACGGGGGCGGACTGAGGGAGGGAGGGAGGGAGAGGGAGGGGGCGAGAGTGTGTGTGTTTGCAGTAGCCTTTTACTGTGTGAATTATGCAGCGTCCGATACATTAATTTATGATTAGTCAAAACCAAGCATGAATCTTGTATTTGAAATGTGTTACATTACATAATTTCTGCAACATTCCTGTTATTGCTGTTGCAGTAAATATGTAATGTCAGCTAAACTTGTTTTATTGGTATTTTTTTATTTAAAAAATGTATGTCCAATAACGAACATACATCTGTAAACTACTTCATTCCAGTAGGTGGCGCCAACTGCAACGCCTTTTCTGAGTTTGCCATCGAGTTTCTTTGGTTTGCCTCTTCCTCCTCGCGAGAGCCGCCTAGACTGTAGAGACCCCAGCCACAGGTTGAAAGCATGGGTGCTAGCTGTTGCTAGCTAGTCTTGTATGCTTGCGTGATAAAACTCAACAATTTAACACAGTTGCGATTAAACTTGTTTCATCGTTATAGTGATATCATCTAAGGACCAGCTACAAGATGAGTTTACTCGCCAAAATAGCAGAAATTGAGGCCGAGGTAAGTTAGCTAACGTTTGCGAATGCTATCAAACGCGTTAGCGGTGAATCACGTTTTGTTTGGCCACTTGACTAATCAAGGCCTTATTCAAGTGGCCAATTGATTTCTCTTTTTAAAAAAATGAATATACCAATAATATGATGGCAGACACCCGAGTCTAATCAAAACGGTGTTATTGTGCATTTAACGTAAGATAGTTGGCTACTGTACAGTAGTTATCTATATGTTGGCAGGGTAACTAACTACCCAACGTTAAGTAGCTAACTAGCTAGATAAGTGCTAGTAGCATGTTAACCGTCGCCGGTATGTATAGAACCACGCCGGAGTTCACTAGCTTTGCCAGATTGTAATTCACCCCAGTGTCGGTGTCATGATGACAAGATGTTTTCTTTGTGATCACTCGAAATCCAGCCATCGAACAACTTGGCTCTGGACAAGTAGGCCTAGCTAATATTCTAGTTCTTGCTGTTGTCGTATTGTGTTGAATATAAATGATCTAAACATCCTCTGTGTTGGGTAGATGGCTCGGACTCAGAAGAACAAGGCCACATCTAACCACTTGGGGTTGCTCAAAGCTCGTCTGGCCAAGATGAGGAGAGAACTTATCACACCAAAGGGAGGCAGTGGTGGAGGCACAGGGGAAGGTGAGTCCTGACTCGTGGTCATTCACCTTATTAAGAATGTGTCCTGCTACACAACAGTGCAGTAGAGATACGTTGATTTACAAGCTCTTGTCATATTGTAATGAATACTAATGTGTCACACTTGTTTTATAGGTTTTGATGTGGCAAAAACAGGTGATGCCCGTATCGGGTTTGTAGGGTTCCCCTCGGTGGGCAAGTCTACTTTGCTAAGTAACCTGGCAGGGGTGTACTCCGAGGTTGCAGCCTATGAGTTCACCACCCTCACCACAGTACCCGGAGTGATCCGCTACAAGGGTGCCAAAATACAGGTACTTTATGTGCATCTTATACCCTTCACACCTTACCTTAAAGAAAAAAATCCACTCCAAAGCTATGATGATGTGGCACTTTCAAGAAGCAAAGTGGCACTTCCACATCATCATGATGTGGCAAATGACACTGCTTCTTGAAAGTCCAATGTCTTGAAAACTTGACTGCTGACGTGTAAAACGTTTTGGGACTGTATCAACAGTGGACTAATGAAAAAAGAAATGTATATATTGTTTTTGAGTGGAGTTTTCCTTTAAGGCCAATAGAGGACAATCTGTACTAACAGTGATAATTTGTATTTTTGCTACATGTAATTTGTACTTAAATTGTGGTTTCTTTAAGATGTTTTGCAGGAAATGTTTCAGTATTAGGATGTTTATTCCACTTTTTTGTCTCCAAGCTCCTGGATCTCCCAGGTATCATCGAGGGGGCCAAAGATGGCAAGGGCAGAGGACGACAGGTCATCGCAGGTGAGAGCCATCAGTGAACCATCAGAACCATACACAAACAACATGTCACACTCACACACCTTGAAGGTAGTTTGTAACTCTGATCTTTCTCTTCCTAGTGGCTCGAACCTGCAACCTGATCCTCATAGTGTTGGATGTGCTGAAGCCTCTGGGCCACAAGAAGCTGATTGAACACGAGCTGGAGGGCTTCGGAATCCGCCTCAACAAAAAGCCGCCCAACATCGGTTTCAAGAAGAAGGACAAAGGAGGTATCAACTTCACCGTCACAGTACGTCTGTTTAATACAACACTTTCACGTCTGGATCAACTTGTTCCTATTTCTCTCTTTACAGTTATCTATCTCTGGAAGTAGATTGATCTTTTATCTCTCATTTGTTTTAAATGGGCTTACTCTGGTGTTCTTCTCCAGTGTCCACAGAGTGAGCTGGACGGTGACGCAGTGAAGAGCATCCTGGCCGAGTACAAGATCCACAACGCTGACATCACCCTGCGCAGTGACTCCACGGCTGATGACCTCATCGACGTGGTGGAGGGAAACCGGTAAGCAGCTGAGCACTTCTACAAACTTGGATGTCATTTTTTTTATTCGATTTTTTTTATTCTTAATCCTCCATTAATCTATAATTAGATCCGACCTTTACCCCCTAGCCAAAGTCCCGCTATACCCCCATTCCAAAGTAAGGTCAACGCTCCCCTACAGACCTGCTGACTTAACTTTTTTCTGTTTAATCCCACCAGAGTGTACATCCCCTGCATTTATGTGCTCAACAAAATTGACCAGATCTCCATTGAAGAGCTGGACATCATCTACAAGGTGCCCCACTGCGTGCCCATCTCCGCCCACTCCCGCTGGAACTTTGACGACCTACTGGAGAAAATGTGGGACTACCTGCACCTAGTGCGGATGTAAGGAGACACTCTCTTAACCTAACAGCCCCTAGGTGGGACATATAGAATCCCTATTACACACAGAGCTGTTTTGTACTGCTTGGATTAATGTTGTTTTTTGTGAATTAATCATTTGATTGTGTTGTCTCCCAGATACACCAAACCCAAAGGCCAGCTTCCTGACTACACATCTCCAGTCGTTCTACCTACTGAACATACTGCAGTGGAGGACTTCTGTTTGAAGATTCATAAAAGCCTCCTCAAAGAATTAAAATAGTGAGTACTATACTGTTGACTAATGGCTTTTGTGCATCTTGTTGATGCTTATGAAAATACCCAGTATTTAACTGATTTAAAGCCACAATCAATATGAAATAATGCACATGTTAAAAAACAAAAGTTATTTTACATCAAAATTCACTGGCTTTTTTCCCTCTAATTGGTATTTTGATCAATCACATCAGAGCTGATCTGATTGGTCAAAAGACTGATTAGAGATCAGAATTGGGCCGCCTGTTTAAACTCAGCCTTAGCTGCCACTGTGTCCAACACACAGACAAATATGATTCAATGTTGCAGCTGCTTGGTATTGTTCTAACACTCAGTCTTCCTGTCCTTACAGTGCTCTGGTGTGGGGTGCTTCAGTGAAACACAACCCCCAGAAGGTGGGAAAAGACCATGTCATGGAGGATGAGGATGTTATCCAGCTGGTGAAAAAGTAAAAGGACTCCTGACTGCATGATTTTCTCATCACAGGGAATAGTCTGCTGCGCATGAAACTCCCCCCCCCCCCCCCCCCCCTTAAACATATCCACGAGAACATCTGTGTCTTGTGGTTCTCAATTTTATTTTGGAATTTGAAAAACGGAACAGAAAAAATATGAATGTTCATGTTGCGTTTACCTCTCATTTATGATGTATGGCGACGTGATTCATAAAATCCATCAACGATTATTAGCCTTGATTCTCAAAAATATCAAATAAACACCATAAAAATGACTTATGGGATCGTCTTATTTTATAATAAAGGTCATTTGGTTTATGCCTTGAAAGATGCACTGAAATTACTGACAAATATAACTTCATAACATTCACATTTCCCTTCATATGAAATAAATCCAAATCCTGCCCCAGTTACATGGGTGTCCTGCTCCATCTCTCTATACTTTCAATGGTGAGAGACTGTTCTTATGAAATACATCCTAAAACACAGTGCGTATATTCTGGCTCCATCTCCCCTGGAAGTCAAGCGATTCTTCAAAGCAGAATCAATCAATTAGCCAGCTAACTTTGATAAGCAAACAGAAATAGCAATTGATTTTATGGTTCATGAAGAAACCTCAACTTGGCTATGTCTTTCTGTTTGTTAAATCAATTAGACCATGCCCATTTCAAGCTTTTCTTTCTACAAAATAAAAATGTATATTTGAGTGTTTAGGCAAGTTAGCTGGCTAACTCCTTTCTTCTTCTTTGTAGTATACCCCTCTGGACTACACATTACTTACCCAGAGACTGTCTCACTGTGTCCAATACAAAGGCTTTATTTGAAAGGCCTGTCGGCCATTGATTTATATGACATTGATGATACAGGCAGTCAGGCTGGCATCCCACCCCCTCTCTCCAACATGGACGGTTAATCAGTTCATTCACTCAGGCACAGTCTGGGGACGTTCTACCCCATCTGTTCAGAAACACATAACCCACTAGTGAATAGTATTTCATCAGATCTTGAAGCACTTTGGTGTGTATACATTATCTAATGCCGATGTGTAGCAACCCAGCTGTATGAGATGGATCAGCCATTTTGTGTCAGAGCACTCTCCAGTTGCCACACGTTAGCATGATTAGATGGATAGCATGATATGGTCACGTTGGGAATTTGCTCAGGACACTTTCAATAAAGTGCCTCCATGTGTTAATGATCAACGAATGTTTCACAGGACATGACACATCTGATCAAATCTGATAAAAAAAAAAGCTTTTTATAACCAAATAAAAGCTACATATCACGTTCTAGGGAGGAACGTCTTTTACTATATTGGCTAAAGTAATGTCATAACAGAACACCAATATTGTCAAGGCATACGTTATGATATACAGCTTTATCGCTCACACAAAATATATAATTTCTTTATTGAAATGTTTCCATGTTTGGTTCTTATTTTGTGTCTTTTTAGATAACACCAATGTGTTCATTCTAAAGTAGCATTTCTAAAATAAAAGCAATCAATATATTGCTCTAATTACATGTTTATAACAGGCATCCAATGACAACAGATCTAGTAAATAACACCTGTATTAGAAAGTATCCTTTTCAATTGTTCAGGGGAAGGGAAAATTGCCACATAAGGCGAAACCTAGCATTTGCCCTCAACACTTCCTGAACAACTCTAATGGTATGAAAACGACTATCTAGAGTGTATTCAAGATAGTTTTCAGTCTTTGAGACAGTATGGCCACTCTTTCTGAGAAAAGCTGCAGAGGTTTAGACAGAGCAGTGGCTGGCTGGCTGGTCAACAGCGGCAGGAGCGACGGTCCTTGGGACAGCGCCCCTCCCCCACCCTTCCCCCCTTTAAATTATAGCAGCACTTTAGCTAATGAAAGAGTTGAAGACCAGCCACTAATAAAAGCCATTAAGTGAATAAAGCACTTCCCCTTCTAACGAAATTAAAGAATCTGCCCCTTCGGAGAGGGAGGACTCTGTATTAATATTTATGAAATGCGGAACCAGGCCCCCCCCCAAACTCCCCATACCACATACAATCCCACCCTGCCCAAGTCCTTCTCGCCAGTCCACCTATCCCAGGAGAAAATCACTAACCCCTCCTAACTTGAAGGAGGGGCTGGGGGTAAGGGCTTGGGAGGTGTTGGAGGAGACGCAGTCATGACAGTCTGACTCCAGTTGAGCTTGTCGGTACTAGAGGCGAGACACCCAGCTCAGAGGAGCACCTGCTCTTCCTCACAACCCTCAACTCTACCCCACCAAGTTGGATGTCGCACCATCGGCTCTGGGACAGGAAGGATGGAGACTGAGGGTCTCCATGGACAGACCGGCTTGGAGGGAGTGACTTTCCAGTGACACCAGTTGGAGTGCTTCAAAGACGGCTGAGGTATAACGGGTGAGGTATAACGGGTGAGGTATATTGAAATTCTGAATGTTCTTTATATCTGTTTAATTGTCTTGATATCCTCTGACAGCTTATTTGACCCTTGGTCCACAGTACCCCTGGTGTACAGCTATTTAAAATGTATGTTTTTCTGTAGTCTTGCCTTCAATGATAGTCCTATGGATGAAGGGAGACAAATTCAACTTTTTCCCATCTAATGTAAAGTATATTCTATAAATTGTGAGGTTTATAGTTTAAAAAAATATAGCTTACTTTGAAAGACCTTAGTTTAGGAAATTGTTAAAACAACAGAATGTATAAAATCATATATCCATGCATAAAAACCATGGCACCATAATACATTACCATCACGCCACCTTTGTCCACCTGAAACATAATCAAATACCCAGAAGGACAGCTCTGTTTTTGCAGTGCGGTTTTCCCTGGACACATCAACCTTCCATAGTACATTTTTTCCCTTCATCTTCACTACTAGTCTGTTACCAAAACCCCATTGCTCATCGCTCTATACACAAGTTGTCATTCACTCTCCCATGCACGCATTTCTTTTCTCATTTCATCACATCAAGTGGTTCAGTTGTCAGAGCTTAACTTGATTATCACTGAAACCCTTCCCATTTCAATAACATATCCCAGAGGATATAGTAAAGAATGGAGGTAACAAGATTTCCAAACCCACTGATGGGGCTGCCTTCACAGATCTTTTAGAGAAATAATCAGTTTTCCATCTGTGGATGGCATTATTTCATACTGCTGACTTTGAGTCCAGTGACCGATAAGCAGGTTTTCGACCATCATGTCAAAAGTGGTTGAGTCTCAGGTCTGATGAGATATCACCAGATTGACACTGGTGATATGGTTGTATCTTCTGTTCCCAAGCTGTTCCATCTTTGTCCTTAGACATTGAGACTATTCTTTGTCCGTTAGCTGGAGGACCTAAGAGCTTGTCCTCTTTAGGAGATATTGATGTACTTTAACAAGATGACCATCATTCCACCAAACTCTGTTTTCATTGATTCCCGATAATGTAGTAGTAATTTCATTAACAAACTCTTCCTGTTGGTCTGTTTGTATTCATATTATGTTGATTTAAAAAAAACAAATCGGAGTTACACAGTAAAATTGTATGTTTTATTATTTGTTTGTACGAAGGTATCTGATGGGGTGGGTTGCGAAGAATGGAAGGGCGGGGTTTGTCGCAGTTTATGCGCAGGAAGGGCGGTACCCGCTTTTCACTGCAGTGAGTGTGACCTATGACTAATCCTTTTTTGTCATTTTTTTTCATGTCCCTATCCAGACTGTATTAAGAACAGTCCCCTGTCTCAAAAGTGTGTAAGTCAGTGTCATTTGGGTCCATCACTCCCCAGGTCTGCAACACTCCCTGATGCCAATGGACATCCACCACTTCTCCTCCTGGGCTATCAATGCCCTAGAGCTGTGGTGTTGTCTTCGGATCACAAATAGAGTTGTTGGAAGACCGAAGCGTCAAGAAAAAGCATTTTCTGGTGGCGGAGTGTTCCTTTCATGATTTTAGAGCTGATTACAATATTCACTTGGGATGGACTGACTGGCCCCAGTCATGCCTATTTCTATCGAAGTGATCAAAATGTACTTTTTACAGGATTCTACATTTTTAGCTCTATCATCCCACCTAAATTGACCAGACTGAACCTGGTCCCACATAACCTCAGATGGCTGTGTATCTTTCCGCCCAGGACCCCATTGTGCTTGATCTAACCATGCAGTACTTCTTCTGTCCATGGTGGTGCCAAGCACTTTGGAGTCTTGTGAGCACTCTCCAGACTACATATTTAACTGGATGAAAAAAAAAAAAACGTATGACAGATCTTTGCCCAATTATGATTCTCACCCCTTTTCCCTGAGGTGTGCCCTCGTTCACCCCTCCTCAAGGACTTAAAGGGGTTGGATTGGTATAGACAGTTATTGTAGACAGACTATCTGTACGATATTTCTTACACCCATCCAATGCGTTCGAATACTTGAGGGTGAACGAGTGCACACTTTTAAGAGAAGGAGGAGAATTGGGCTCCATTGATGCGCTAGTCTAGTGTGAGGTCAAAGGTCACAACTGCGTATTTTCCATTGGGTAAGATCTGAACCCATTTTTTATTTCATGATTCGAAGGACAATCATTTTACCCCTTTGAATATATTCTGACAAGTACATTGCTTCTGTGGGTCCAAATAAATTAATCAATAAGACTGCGAATCTCTGAAATGTAAATTAATGTGTCAGTGTTGAATGGGCAGGGATGGGACAAAAGGAGAGGGAGGCTTATGGGATGTTTCTTTGAATTTTTGTGAATAAAGCAGTTTTGTGGTTTCCTACAAGCTGGCTGCAGCGTGGCAGATTTATGGCCACAATCAATTAGCGTAAGTGCTCTCCGCATTTGACTAAAACACTTAATCACCACCAGTAGAGGTCAGATGTTACAGTATCAAAGTACTCAATTAAGACTGTGGACATATTGGCTCTGAAAACCATACTGCTGAGACATTCATTTACCATATATCATTTGGCACAATGTTGCTTACGCCAACAAGTTTTCAATCCAAGAGATAATGGTCATATAGGGAAATTTCACATGTATACTCTGCTTTCTTTTTATCCAGTTTTGTGGTTTGAATTGGACGGTATTTAATGCAGCCTCTGGATGGTGTAAAATAAATTACCTTCTCAAGATCACATTCACTATTTCGAATAAACTCTCAAAAACATTGTCAGCTTCTGATTTTGATGCTCAAAGAAGTTCTAATCCAAAGGTTACGAATGTGTACACGTTCTTCAGACTTTCATGGTTAATTTGTACAATAAAATGTTTTATGATTTGTATTAACTGGGTTTGTCAACCAGATAGTTCAGTCTAAGCACAAGTAAAACATCTAATATCATAATTATTGGAGGCAATGAGGAAATGGGGTTTCCCCTCTGAAACAGAACTGACCACGTTCCTTCTCAGATAATTTATTTGCCTACTAAACTCCTCCATCATGCCATAAAAAACAAACCTTGCTTTGTCTGGGAAATATGAACTTGTAAACCAACGTGACCCGAATGTGTGTTGCCGTTTGAATACAGGCTGTGCCCTCTTCAGTAGGTCACGGATGTCATACATCATCACACTGCACATTTCCTGTGGACGGTGTGGTTTTTTGACATTTGTACTGTTTCACATACTGTACCTGCTTCAGCCACCTGTTGTCTACATATAATATACGGTATATGAGTTTAGTCAAAGATTTCATAGGAGAACATCATAGTGGGGCGGGCAGCTAAGATGAAATGTCCAAAACAATTGTTCATTTTGGCAGAGAAGTACATTTATGTGTCCTGAAAATATGTAGGGATCAGGTTAACACAGATTTGGCCACTGGGGGTGCGTGGCACCCATTTTACAAAAAGAAGGTTGAATGGAATAAATAAACAAACACATCCAGGAAGGAACAGCTTGGCATTGCAGGAGTAAACAGCACATGACTGACGAATGACTCCTGGTTCAAATTCCTCTTATGCGGGCCCAAAACAAATGACTTGTGAGGGCGGATGGCCATCTTGGACTGGTATGAGTGGACTCTGATGTAGTCCTGAGTTTCTGGGACTCCAGGATGCTGATCCACTCTAAATGGCACAAAAAGGGACAGGAGAGGAGAGTAAAACTATAAAATAAGATTCTAAGCATCTGAGAAAAGAAAAAAAAGTGATACGAAAAGGCTTCATGTAATGCACATATGTGCACTGAACAAAAATATAAACTCAAGTTCATAGATTTTACTGAGGTACAGTTCATATAAGGAAATCAGTCAATTGAAATAAATTCATTAGGCTCTAATGTATGTATTTCACATGACTGGGAATACAGATATGCATATGTTGGTCACAGATACCTTAAAAAAAATAGGTAGGGGTACGGATCAGAAAACCAGTCAGTATCTGGTGTGACCACCATTTGCCTCATCCAGCGCAACATATCCTTCAAAGAGTTTATCAGGCTGTTGATTGTGGCCTGTGGAATGTTGTCCCACTCCTCTTCAATGGCTGTGTGAAGTTGCTGAATATTGGTGGGAAGTGGAAAGCTGTCATTCACGTCGATCCAGAGCAATTTCCAAATGCCTGAAGGTAAGCAAGTAAAAACACCATGGGACCACGCAGCCGTCATACCGCTCAGGAAGGAGACGCGTTCTGTCTCCTAGAGATGAACGTACTTTGGTGTGAAAAGTGCAAATCAATCCCAGAACAACAGCAAAGGACCTTGTGAAGATGCTGGAGGAAACAGGTACAAAAGTATCTATATCCACAGTAAAACGAGTCCAATATCGACATAACCTGAAAGGCCGCTTAGCAAGGAAGAAGCCACTGCTCCATAAAAAAAGCCAGACTACGGTTTGCAACTGCACATGGGGACAAAGATCGCACTTTTTGGAGAAATGTCCTCTGGTCTGATGAAACAAAAATAGAACTGTTTGGCCATAATGACCATTGTTATGTTTGGAGGAAAAAGGGGGAGGCTTGCAAGCCGAAGAACACCATCCCAACGTGAAGTACGGGAGTGGCAGCATCACGTTGTGCGGGTGCTTTGCTGCAGGAGAGACTGGTGCACTTCACAAAATAGATTGCATCATGAGGAAGGAAAATTATGTGGATATATTGAAGCAACATCTCAAGACATCAGTCAGGAAAATAAAGCTTGGTCGCAAATGGGTCTTCCAAATGGACAATGACCCCAAGCATACTTCCAAAGTTGTGGCAAAATGGCTTATGGACAACAAAGTCAAGGTATTGGAGTGGCCATTACAAAGCCCTGACCTCAATCCTATAGAAAATCTGTGGGCAGAACTGAAAAGGCGTGTGCGAGCAAGGAGGCCTACAAACCTGACTCAGTTACACCAGTTCTGTCAGGAGGAATGGGCCAAAAGCTTGTGGAAGGCTACCCAAAACCTTTAACCCAAGTTAAACATTTTAAAAGGCAATACTACCAAATACTAATTGAGTGTATGTAAACTTCTGAACCACTGGGAATGTGACGCAATAAATAAAAGCTGAAATAAATAATTATCTACTATTATTCTGACATTTCACATTCATAAAATAAAGTGGTGATCCTAACTGACCCAAGACAGGGAATTTTTACTATGATTAAATGTCAGGAATTGTGAAAAACTGAGTTTAAATGTATTTGGCTAAGGTGTATGTAAACTTCCAACTTCATCTGTACCATGGGGCACTCTGTTCACAACGTTGACATCAGCAAATCTCTTGCCAACATGTCATGCTGACATGCTGACTGCCACCTGACCTGCACAGTTGAAACCGGAATACATCCGTGAAGAACACACTTCTCCAGCGTGCCAGTGGCCATAAGTGAGCATTTGTCCACTGAAGTCAGTTATGATGACGAACTGCAGTCAGTTCAAGACCATGGTGAGAACAACGAGCACACAGATGAGCTTCCCTGAGACAGTTTCTGACAGTTTGTGCAGAAAATATTTGGTTGCGCAAACCCAGTTTCATCAAATGCTCACTAACAGGGGTGTAAAACAATTTGTGCACATTTTAGAGAAAAAAGCTTTTTGTGCATACAGCATATAACATTTCTGGGATATTTTATTTCAGCTCATGAAACATGGGACCAACACTTTACATGTTGCATTTATATTTTTGTTCTGTGTATTTCAATATATCTATTTTACATGGTCAACCCTCAGCTGGAGATCAGGACCATCAGATTATTCTTCACATCAACATCTTAGCGACGCACATAAACATAGTCCCTCGAGTACATGTGATACTGTGGGAAGATAATCCATCAAATCAAAAATACTATATAAAATGTAGGATATAACGACTTGTTGCCATCATCCATGACGGAGCAGCTTGGCATTGCAGGAGTAAACGGCACATGACTGACAGGAATGATTCCTTAGTAAAACTCCTGTTATGCAGGCCCAAAGAGACAGGATGCGCTGATGAAGACAATGGCAATGCACTGGCTAAAGCATGCGAGCTAGAGAATGATACGTTGTAAAACCTTTTTATAAAAAAATTGTATTTAATTACTTTTTAATAACATTCAAGCATTGCATTTCAATAAGCTTTTAAACACTTTATAAAGCATTTATAAAGGCTTTTTCATCAAATGTATTATAGTGTAACCAAAGATTAAGGCAATACAATATACTTCAAATTGATTAATTGAATCTGATTAGTTGCTCCATTTCAACATGTAATCATACAATGACAACTAACTTTTTCCTGATTTCATATATTTTCCTGTTCTTTTAAATAAATCTATTTTACACTATTTCTTAGGAATCAACTTCTGGAAATCATATCCAAGGTGTTCATCATATCCATATTTAGTTTATAGAACACACCACTGTGGCCTATGGAGGTGACATATAGGTGTCTAGAAAGAAAAAGTGATCGCACACCAGCAAGTGCAACAATCATTCTCAAAACATTGCATACAGTAGTATTTCAATATAGAAACAAGTTTCTTATGCTCAGCATACAGCAACTCTACAACTGACCATCTCAAAACAAAAGCTCAATTAGAAGCAATTAATTTCCTCTCACACTTAAACACACAGTTATATACTGCTGACAGAAGTTTTTTTTTTTTTTCAGAGCAAGAAAACAAGCGTGTTTATCACAAAGATAATAGGCAAACGACCTTCAGACTTCATGGGAGTAAGTTACTTTAAAAGGCTTGTTCGGGAGTTTGGCAATGAGACCCTTTATCTACTTCCCCAGAGTCACAGTGTGTGTGTGTGTGTGTGTGTGTGTGTGTGTGTGTGTATATACAGCAAGTGAAATAAGTATTGAACACGTCACCATTTTTCTCAGTAAATATATTTCCAAAGGTGCTATTGAGATGAAATTTTCACCAGATGTTGGTAACAACCCAAGTAATTCATACATACAAAGAAACCAAAACAAATAAGTTCAGAAATTAAGTTGTGTGTAATAATGTGAAATGACACAGGGAAAAAGTATTGAACACATGAAGAAAGGGAGGTGCAAAAAGGCATGGAAAGCCAAGACAACAGCTGAAAACTATCAGTAATTAAAAAGTAAATCCAGCCCCCTGTCAGTGCAAATTAATATCAGCTGGTTCAGTCCCAACTGATGGCCTACAAAAAGGTCTCATTGCCAAGGTGTCACACAAGACATCTCATGATGGGTAAAAGCAAAGAGTTGTCTCAAGACCTTCGCAACCTAATTGTTGCAAAACATAATGATGGCATTGGTTGTAGGCACATTTCTAAGCTTCTGAATGTTCCAGTGAGCACTGTTGGGCCATAATACGGAAGTGGAAAGACAATCATTTCACCATAAATTTGCCTCGACCAGGTGCTCCTCGCAAGATTTCTGACAGAGGAGTGAAAAGAATAATCAGAATTGTTGTCCAAGAGCCAAGGACCACTTGTGGAGAGCTTCAAAAAGACCTGCAATTAGCAGGTACTGTTGTCTCAAAGAAAACAGTAAGTAATGCACGCCACCGCCATGGCCTGTATACACGCTCACCACGCAAGACTCCATTGCTGAAAAAAAAGCATGTTGAAGCTTGTTTAAAGTTTGCTGCACAACATTTGGAAAAGCCAGTGAAATACTGGGAGAATATAGTGTGGTCAGATAGCAAAATTGAACTGTTTGGATGTCATAATACACACCATGTTTGGAGGAGAAATGGCACTGCACATCACCCTAAAAACACCATACCAACAGTGAAGTTTGGAGGTGGGAACATCATGGTGTGGGGCTGCTTTTCAGCAAATGGTACTGGCAAACTTCACATAATTGAAGGAAGGATGAATTGGCAAATTTACCGAGACATTCTTGACAAAAATCTGCTGCCATCTACCAGGATGATGAAGATGAAACGAGGGTGGACAATTCAGCAAGACAATGATCCCAAACACACAGCCAAGGAAACTCTCAATTGGTTTCAAAGAAAGAAAATAAAGCTGCTAGAATGGCCCAGCCAATCACCTGACTTAAATCCCATTGAAAGTCTATGGAAAGAACTGAAGATCAAGATTCATAGAAGAGGCCCACGGAACCTTCAAGATTTGAAGACTGTTTGTGTGGAAGAATGGGCCAAAATCACACCAGCGCAATGATTGCGACTAGTTTCTCCATACAGTAGGCGTCTTGAAGCTGTCATTACCAAAGGCTTTTGTACAAAGTATTAAATAAATATCAGTAAGTGTGTTCAATACTTTTTCCCTGTGTCATTTCACATTATTACACAACTTAATTTCTGAACTTATTTGTTTTGGTTTCTTTGTATGTATGGATTACTTGGGTTGTTACCAATAGCACCTTAGGAAATATATTTACTGAGAAAAATGGTGACGTGTTCAATACTTATTTCACCCGCTGTATGTATGTATGTATGTATGTATGTATGTATGTATGTATGTATGTATGTATGTCAACTTCTACTTAACTACATTCTTAAAGAAAATATTGTACTTTTTACTCCATACATTTTCCCTGACATTCAAAAGTACTCGTTACATTTTGAATGCTTAGCAGAACAGGAAAACGGTCCAATTCAAGCATCAAGAGAACATCCCTGGTCATTCATACTCCCTCTGATCTAGCGGACTCACTAAACACATATGCCTATTTTGTAACCGATGTCAGTGTTGGCATGTACCCCTGGATATCCGTAAATTAAACCAAGAAAATGGTGCCGTCTGGTTTGCTTAATATAAGGAATTTGAAATGATTCATACTTTTACTTTTGATACTTTAGTATATTACAAACCAAATACCTTCAGACTTTTACTCAAGTAGTATTTTACTGGGTGTCTTTCACTTAAGTAATTTTCTATTAAAAAAGGTATTTTTACTTTTACTCAAGTATGACAAATTGGGTACTTTTTCCCACCACTGTTTTTAACTAACTTTTACATTTCTAACTGAGAATTGGTGAACTACAAACAATCTGTTTGAATGTAACTGCAGTCACACATGTACTGTATACTGGAACCATAAATGCATGAAACTTTCACTGAAAAAAACTAACAAACAGTTTTAACCAAAATCAGTAACACAGACAAAATAAATATCATACAGAAACGGGTGTTCATTCAATTGTACCAGATTGTCAGACTGTAAATAGAGAATTCAACATGTGTTTATCTATGCCACATAGCACACATTAATGCCCCTTAGTCCACCAGAAGGAACTTACTGAGTCAGAAAAATAGCTAATATATCAAAGACCGAAAAAAAAAAACGCATGACAGATTAGACATATACACACACACACACACACACACACACACACAAGGACGCAAAGGGCACATGATGTTACTAAACACTTACCTTCCAAAGCTCATCAGTAATAGGAAATGTGTTGCACTACTATGGTTACAGTAGGCTAATTTCACTGTGAATGTACAGCAACAGTTTAGAAAACACACAAACATCTTCCTCTGTAGTGCAAACTATCGAGCAGTCTTTTAATAATGCCTGTTCCATTACTTTGAACATTGTTCTCAGGACGAACTACAATTATTCAGTCAGTCATGGGGAAACAGGTAACCTAGCGATTAAGTGCGTTCGACCAGTAACTGAAAGGTCGCTGGGTCAAATCCCAGAGCCAACTAGGTGAAAAACATCTGTCCATGAGCACTTGAGCAAGTCATTTAACCCTCACTCTGGATATTGTAAATATCCATTCAATTGAAATGCAGATAGTTAGGTGGCACAAGAACACACATGCTACTTGTTTACATAATTTTTGGATCAGGGCATATAACATGGACGAGTGGAGGGGGAACTGCAATGCAAGTGAAACAAAAAACATCAAGAGCATTTGTACCATAGAGGATTTTGCGGTTGCCATAAGACACCTTGTGGACAGGAAGACACTGGTAATCTTCAGAAGGCTGTTAGAAGTGACGTGACCTGCCAGTTTTAAACACACAGACAAGGCTTGACAGACAAAAGTGAGAAACCTCAGTTCTGCAGAGAAAAACATCACTAATCCCATAACGTGAAAAGAAGAAACCACAAGAGCCCTTAAGTCCACTCATCTGTGGAAGTCAATATGCCAGGGCATTCAGTGCCAAAGCATGTACCTTGAGTTCCTGATATCACAGCGTGTTTATTTATAGATGTTCTTCTTTCTCTGTTGTATAAAAAAACTGTTTGTTTGTACACTACGGTTCAAAGGTTTGGGGTCACTTACAAATGTCCTTGTTTTTGAAAGAAAAACAAAAAGGACATTTCTAAGTGACCCCAAACTTTTGAACGGTAGTGTATGTAGCTAAGCCTTTACAGCGAGCTATTTCAGTGCGGATGTGGCCAAATAAGGAATACATACAAGGTGGCTGGAAGAAACTAGTAGACATGGTGGATGGAGGGAGAAACAATGCTTTGGCAACATCTCTATAGGGGTAGTATTTGTGGTGTAGTCTCGCTAGTTGATGCAGGAGCTAGCTAGCAA
Source organism: Thymallus thymallus (assembly GCA_023634145.1). Classification (NCBI taxonomy): domain Eukaryota; kingdom Metazoa; phylum Chordata; class Actinopteri; order Salmoniformes; family Salmonidae; genus Thymallus; species Thymallus thymallus. The sequence continues at coordinate 27,663,475 of CM042403.1, read as the reverse complement.
AAAGGAGGCATGAGGGACACCTCCCCCTTCAGGATGGTGGCTGTCTTGCGCTATTGTTTCAAGGCAGAACACTCCCAATTGCAATTCTCCTGGCAGAAAAAGGAGAGTCATTTCACCAAAGGGCTCAAACCCTTGTTGGTACAGTTTAAGCTTCTCATGACAATTATGTCATCAATAGGGTTGTGAAGGTCATGGGATTTTGGATGAAAGTTATTGGTCAGCCAAATGACCGTGGTCACCGTAATAACCGTTCAAATAGCAACCGTATTGCATGTATACTGCATATCTTCAACGTATGTATATTCCAGCTTCATTTGATATCCTGTCACCCCTTGTGTCCAAAAGCTTGTGTTTTGAGGGTTGTTGTACGCGAGCAGGTGCAGGTTACTCTCCCCACTGCTGCTAAAAAAAGAAAATAAAAAATAAAGTCCCTTAGGCATAGATCTGCCCAGGGCGCGTGTTATCCCCAAGCCGGTCCTGGCTGGGCTTGGTGTCGTTGGACGTTACGACGCTGGCATAATCATAGATCCCTACATCCAGGTTCTTAGCCCTCAGGGCTGCAGTATGCAGTTTCTCCAGAAAGTCAGGCATACCTATGAGGGAAGAGGGCAAAAGCTGATGACCAGGATAACATACAACCACAGGGCAAACCACACTCATATGATGGCAGTGGAGACTGCATACCTCAATGACCTACTTTGTTCTTTTAAAGGGTTTGATTAGATACCCTAACCCAAGGTGACCCTCCATCCAGATAAAAGTCAATCAAACCAAGAAGCAAAGCAGTGAGCTACAAATACCAGCAGATCCAGTTGTGGGTCATGTTGAAGAACCAGCCAATAACTGTAGCCCAGCAACTGCAGGCTAAAAAAAACTACCCCTGGCCCATTGAGTTACAGTGGCTTGCGATTGACTTTGGGGGGGGGTTTATATAATTTGATTTACACAACATGCCTACTACTTTGAAGATGCTAAATATTTTTTATTGTGAAACAAAAAAGAAATAAGACCAAAAAACAAAACTTGAGTGTGCATAACTATTCACTCCCCCAAAGTCAATACTTTGTAGAGCCACCTTTTGCAGCAATTACAACTGCAAGTATATTGGGGTATGTCACTTTAAGCTTGGCACATCTAGCCACTGGGATTTTTGCCCATTCTTCAAGGCAAAACTGCTCCAGCTCCTTCAAGTTGGATGGGTTCTTTAAGTCATACCACAACACAGGCTGAGGTCTGGGCTTTGACTAGGCCATTCGAAGACATTTAATCATTTCCCCTTAAACCACTCGAGTGTTGCTTTAGCAGAATGCTCAGGGTCATTGTCCTGCTGGAAGGTGAACATCCGTCCCAGTCTCAAATCTCGAAGACAAACAGGTTTCCCTCAAGAATTTCCCTGTATTTAGCGGCATCCATCATTCCTTCAATTCTGACCAGTTTCCCAGTCCCTGCCGATGAAAAACACTCCCACAGCATGATGCTTCCACCACCATGCTTCACTGTGGGGATGGTGTTCTAGGGGTGATGAGAGGTGTTGAGTTTGTGCCAGACATAGTGTTTTCCTTGATGGCCAAAACTCATTTTTAGTCTCATCTGAACAGAGTACCTTCTTCCATGTTTCGGGAGTCTCCCACATGCCTTTTGGTGAACACCAAACATGTTTGCTTACTTTTTTCTGTCCACTCTTCCGTAAAGCCCAGCTCTGTGGAGTGTACGGCTTAGTGGTCCTATGGACAGATACTCCAATCTCCATTGTGGAGCTTTGCAGCTCCTTCAGGGTTATCTTTTGTCTCTTTGTTGCATCTCTGATTAATGCCCTCCTTGCCTGGTCCGTGAGTTTTGGTGGGCGGCCCTCTCTTGGAAGGTTTGTTGTGGTGCCATATTCTTTAAATATTTTAATAATGGATTTAAAAATGGTGCTCTGTGGGATGTTCAAAGTTTCAGATATTATTTTTTATAACCCAACCCTGATCTGTACTTCTCTACTACTTTGTCCCCGACCTGTTTGGAGATCTCCTTGGTCTTCATGGTGCCGCTTGCTTGGTGGTGCCCCTTGCTGAGTGGTGTTGCAGACTCTGGGGCCTTTCAGAACAGGTGTATATATACTGAGATCATGTGACAGATCAAGTGACACTTAGATTGCACACAGGTGGACTTAATTAGTTAAATAATGTGACTTCTGAAGGTAATTGGTAGCAAAGGGGGTGAATACATATGCACGCACCACTTTTCAGTTAGTTATTTTTTTCATTTCACTTCACCAATTTGGACTATTTTGTGTATGTCCATTACATGAAATCCAAATAAAAAGCCATTTAAATTACAGGTTGTAATGCAACAAAATAGGAAAAACGCCAGGGGGGATGAATACTTTTGCACGGCACTGTAGGTCAATATAATAGTTTTGCATAGTCAGTGGCTGCATTTGATCACCCAGAATTTATGGTTCCTTTTGTGTCCTACTGTCCTTCAGTGAAGCACTTCTGCTGTGTCGCTTTATAGAAATATGTATGGACAGTAAGTACATTTACTATGAAGAGATGGCAGTCCCTTTGAATAAGGAAGGATGTTCCTGTAAATATCCCAGATCTTTTGTTTGATATTCTAACAATTACTACATTCAGTTTACACTTGGGGATAATCATTAAGCTCAGTGAAGAGAAACCAGGAGAATGAGAGCTCACCACTGGACACCATCCAGCTCACACAGTAGCGGGGAAAGGCGGTCTGAGGGTCGTCGCTGTAGGTCAGAAGGTAGTCAAAGCCATTCTATGGGACAGGACAACATGACAAGGTCAGATACTGTAATCTAACATCCCCACAACCAGCATAGAACAAAAACGTACCCTATGGTGGCGTATGATGATTTGGGCGGCAGGTAGCCTAGTGTCGCTGGTTCGAATACCTAAGCCGACAAGGTGAAAAACCTGTTGATGTGTCCTTGAGCAAGGCACTTAACCCTAATTTGCTCCAGGGGCTGACCCTGTAGGTAGGCCGTCATTGTAAATAAGAATTTGTTCTTAACTGACTTGCCTAGATAAATAAAATAAATAAAATCTATGTTGTCTTACGATACCCTCGCTATTCACCTCATCGAAGGACTTGTGAGGGCGAATGACCATCTTGGACTGGTATGAGTGGACTCTGACATAGTCCTGAGTTTCTGGGACTCCAGGATGCTGAACCGCTCTAAATGGCACAACAACAAAAGAAATAGAAGGGAGTAGAGAGTAAAATTTAAAAAGTAAGATTCCAAGCATCGGAGAAAAAAGGTGATATGAAAAGGCGTCACGTAATGCACATATGTATTTCAATATATCTATTTTACATGAAGTCAACCCTCACCTGGAGATCAGGACCATCAGATTATTCTCCACATCAACATTGTAGCGACGCACATAAACATAGTCCCTAGAGTACATGGGATACTGTGGGAAGATAATCCAACAAATCAAAAATACTATATAAATGTAGTATATACCTAGTTGTTGCCATCTGTGACCTACGACACAGCCCTTATTCAGGAAAACATTGCTTTCGCTTCATAAAATACAATATTGCAGCAGTTCCCAAACTAGGGGTTACGACCCCATGTGGGTTCGCCTGATATGAAAATGGGTTTGCCGGGAGAATTTCCAAAATCTATACTAACGTTCAAAAGTTTGGGGTCACTTAGAAATGTCCTTGTTTTTTAAAGAAAAGCTAATATTTTGTCTATTAAAATAATATAACATTTATCAGAAATAAAGTGTAGACATTGTTAATGTTGTAAATGACTGTTGTAGCTGGAAATGACTGATTTAATTATGGAATATCTACATAGGCATTTTCTTTGCAATGCTGCCTAGAAGGCCATCCCGGAGTCGCCTCTTCACTGTTGACGTATAGAATGGTGTTTTGCGGGTACTATTTAATGAAGCTGCCGGTTGAGGACTTGTGAGGAGTCTGTTTCTCAAACTAGACACTAAATGTACTTGTCCTCTTGCTCAGTTATTCTGGTTAGAGCCAGTTTGCGCTGTTCTGTGAAGGGAGTAGTACACAGCGTTGTACGAGATCTTCAGTTTCTTGGCAATTTCTCATATGTAATAGCCTTCATTTCTCAGAACAAGAATAGACTGAAGAGTTTCAGGAGAAAGTTCTTTGTTTCTGGCCATTTTGAGCCTGTTATCGAACCCACAAATGCTGATGCTCCAGATACTCAACTAGTCTAAAGAAGGCTAATGCTTCTTTAAATCAGCACAACAGTTTTCAGCAGTGCTAACATAATTGCAAAAAGGATTTCTAATGATCAATTAGCCTTTTAAAATGATAAACTAGCTAACACAACGTGCCATTGGAACACAGGAGTGATGGTTGCTGATAATGGGCCTCTGTACGCCTGTGTAGATATTCCATTAAAAACCTGCAGTTTCCAGCTACAATAGTCATTTACAACATTAATGTCTACACTGTATTTCTGATCAATTTTATGTTATTTTAAAATGGACAACATTTTTTACTTTCTTTTAACCCCAAACTTTTGAACGGTAGTGTATATTTCACTTGACATGCAGCACTCACAACGGTCTACAAATGTTACTTTGTAACATCATAGAGAAACCACAGGCATATTACAAGTGCAAAATCTGTGCTTTGATGATAAGCATGAGTTCTGCATTTCTAGTGTGTGAGTTGGCAGGGGAAACTTACAGGGAAATGTGTGGCCCAGTGCACAACCTCTGAGCCTGTGTTGACATCCCTGTCCACCACCTCCAGCTTGAGAACCAGAGCATCCCACTTCTTCCTGTACTCCGTGTCCAACTGGGGCAAAGGGCAGAGCATGAGACAAGAGAGGAGCAGAGGTGTAATCTAGCACACAGATACAACACCTAGAGCTACAAAAACCTTACACTCCACCAAGTGCAGTTGGGTAAACAGACATGTACAAAACAACAAGAGCTAAATATGGACATACACACTGAAACGCAAGAGGAATGTATGAACATACTTGTAGTGACACCACACATTTTTCTACTGAATAATTTCTCAACGGGTTCATTAAAAGCACTAAAAAGCTTCCTCTTGCACACAAATGTGTTTTTTTTGCATTTAAAATTAAATTTAGCAATTTAGATGGTTAGCATGAAGGAAACTAGCTTAGTACCTGAACATTGAAGAACTGTCTGGGGGAGACGTCAGTATAAGAACCCAAAACTGTGAAAAGATGAGATGGAAATGGGGTCTTAATGTTGACACTAGGGCTGTCCCTGACTAAAATAAATCTTGGTCAGCCAAGAGACGTTTGAGTGGTCGAAATTTTTAAATGTATTTTTCCCATTTAGACACATCCTATGTGTTTTAATCAAACCAACTACAGTGCATTCAGAAAGTATTCAGACCCCTTTCCACATTACAGCCTTATTTTAAAATTGATTAAAATTGTTTTTCCCCTACACACAATACCCCATAAGGACAAAGCAAAAACAGGTTTTGAAATTTTTGCAAATAAATATCACATTCACATAAGTATTCAGACCCTTCACTTGTTGAAGCACCTTTGGCAGTGATTACAGCCTTGATTAATCTTGGGTATGACGCTACAAGCTTGGCACACCTGTATTTGGGGAGTGTCTCCCATTGATCTCTGCAGATCCTCTCAAGCTCTGTCAGGTTGGATGGGGAGCGTCGCTGCACAGATATTTTCTGGTCTCTCGATCGGGTTCAAGTCCAGGCTTTGGCTGGGCCACTCAAGGACATTCAGAGACTTGTCTCGAAGCCACACATGCATTGTCACAACTGTGGGACCTTATATAGACAGGTGTGTGCCTTTCCAAATTATGTCCAATAAAGTTGTAGAAACATCTCAACGATGATCAATGGAAACAAGATGCACCCGAGCTCAATTTCAAGTCTCATGGCAAAAGGTCTGAATGCTTATGTAATTTAATTTATTTTATGTAAATACATTTGCAAAAATTTCAAAAAAAACATTTTCGCTTTGTCATTATGGGGTATTGTGTGTAGATTGATGAGGAAAACATTTTCATTAATAAATTTTAGAATAAAGCTGTAACGTAACGTGAATACTTTCAGAATGCAGTGAATATGCACTGAGCTTGTCTGATGCTTTAAGCAAACTGTTTGATTAAATAATTAAGACACACAAATTACTAGAGGGAGTCTGACCACAATTGATTTGATTGTACCGGGCCTGGCTCAGACTTGCTGCGCTGAGTAAACAAAAAAAAAAAAATGACAGCGAGTGACTGTGACTAGCACCCGTTGTCTCTCCTCCATGCTGCCGCGATCATCACAGAACATCAACAGTGTTTATCGCACTGTCTGTGTTGCTGAAGCTGCAACATTATTTCAGCCATTTCTAACTGAATTTACTGAAATCCCTAATTTGTTTAGGAAAAACATTCCTATACCCTTGCTCTCTTTACATTACATGTATGCATCGCATGCACGTGACCAATAGGGCCTGAACTATAGCCTATCCTAATCACATCAATAAATTGGTTATAGCAAACTGAACAATAACAGCAAAATTAAGGCTTGAAATGGGGGAATGTTTACTGGTTGCTCAGGAGGTAAAGGGGAAGTTAGATGTGAGGAATACATTTGACTTAGCTGTGGAAAATACTGGAGATCAAGAAAAAGAAGGTAAGGAGCAAGCGCTGGTTGCTAAATAGTTACAGTATAAAGACTAAACAGGATGTGCTCTTAGGCCTACAGCTTGATGGTGGTTATACAAGGCTACTATACTAAGCCTGTGACATTACTTATTATTATAATGATGATCATCATGGAAAAAGGAGGGTTATTATTATAAATTCAATTTCATTTGGGAAAAGTGTAAACACTAAATAAATTATAAATAATACCAGAGAGACTGGTCTAACAAAAAAGAGCATAGCAAATATTAAAAACAGCCGAATTTGTGAAATTGTTTATCTGACATATCTGGTTGTGTGAGGCTTGGTGCTCACAGAATCAGCAGGCTATTAAACACAAACAGGCAACAGAAGCAGGTTCTGTCATATTTCTGTAGATATACACTTCCGTTCAAATGTTTGGGGTCACTTTGAAATTTCCTTGTTTTTTAAAGAAAAATCTCATTTTTTGTCCATTAAAATAACATAAAATATATCAGAAATACAGTGTGTTGTAATTCACTATTGTAGCTGGAAACGGCAGATATTTTATGGATTATCTATATAGGTGTACAGACGCCCATTATCAGCAACCATCACTCCTATGTTCTAATGACATGTTGTGTCACCAGCATTTGTGGGTTCGATTACAGGCTCAAAAAAGCCATAAGTAAATAACTTTCTTCTGAAACTCGTCAGTCTATTCTTGTTCTGAGAAATGATGGCTATTACATGCGAGAAATTGCCAAGAAACTCTAGATCTTGTACAACGCTGTGTACTGCTCCCTTCACAGAACAGAGCAAACTGGCTCTAACCAGAATAGAAAGAGGAGTGGGAGCAAGAGGACATTAGAGTGTCTAGTTTGAGAAACAGACGCCTCACAAGTCCTCAACTGGCAGCTTCATTAAATAGTACCCGCAAAACACCAGCAATTTCCAAATGCCTGAAGGTACCACGTTCATCTGTACAAACAATAGTACGCAAGTAAAAACACCATGGGACCACGTAGCCGTCATACCGCTCAGGATGGAGATGCGTTCTGTCTCCTAGAAATCCAGTGGAAACGTCATTAAATGGGCCTACCTGACTAGGGTGCTGGTACTGCTTATATTTAGGTGCAGGAGCTCCACAATACTTTTGAGCTAATATTCTATAAGAGGAACAGGAGCACAAGCAGTAGAAAATTGAAGGTGCTGGTATCTGCTCTGATGAGCTCCTGCCCAAGTCAAGCACTGCTTCTTATTCCTTGCGCCAATAGCCTACAGCTGTCTGTCCCGAGCTCACTGGCGCAGGAAACTGAGTGCTCAGAATATTTTATACAATGTTGCAATTTCGCTAGTACAAGCTTCTGCTGGACCCAAGTTAATAGTTGATACAATGTTTCTGGTGCTTCCTGATTTAGTTTTAGCTTGTAAGCAGGAATCAGGAGGATAGAATTGTGGTCAGATTTGCTAAATGGAGGGCGAGCTTTGTATGCATCTCTGTGTGTGGAGTAAAGGAGTTTTTTTCCCTCTGGTTGCACATGTGACATGCTGGTAGAAATTTGGTAAAACAGATTGAAGCTTGACTGCATTAAAGTCCCTGGCCACTAGGAGCACCGCGGTGGTGGTAAATCGACTGCTACGAATAATATAGATGAAAACTCTCATCAGCTTATTATGAGGTACTCTACCTCAGGCGAGCAATACCGCAAGACTTCTTTAATATTAGACATTGCGCACCAGCAGTTCTTGACAAATAGACACACACCCCCGACTTACCAGACGTAGCTGCTCTGTCCTGCCGATACACAGAAAACCCACTAGGCAAGTCAGTTAAGAACAAAATCTTATTTACAATTACGGCCTACCCTGGCCAAACCCTCCCATAACCCAGATGACGCTGGGCCAATTGTGCACCGCCCTTACGGGACTCCCGATCATGGCCGGTTGTGATACAGCCTGGGATCGAACCAGGGTCTGTAGTGACACCTCTAGCACTGAGATGCAGTGCCTTACACTGCTGCGCCATAGTTTTTAAATGTCCCATTTGTAGGATAGTCTAGAACGTAGATCATCGAGTTTGTTTTCCAGTGATTGCACGTTGGCCAATAGAACCGATGGTAGTGGCGATTTACTCATTCGCCTCCGAATCCTCGCAAGGCACCCCGATCCTTCTCCTTCTGTATCTCCACCTTTTCTTCACATGAATGACTGGGATTTGGGCCTGGTCTCCAGAAAGCAGTATATCCTTTGCGTCGGACTCATTAAATAAAAAATCATTGTCCAGTTCGAGGTGAGTAATCTCTGTTCTGATGTCAAGAAGCTCTTTTCGATCATAAGAGATGGTAGCAGAAACTTTACGTACATAATAAGCTACAAACAATGTGAAAATCAAACAAAATAGCACAGTTGGTTAGGAGCCTGTAAAACGGCAGCCATCATGTAGATGATGATCATGGCAAAAAGAGAAGAGTACAAATCTACATCAAAGGGTTGATGAAATGATGACATACCATATATTGACAAAGAAAAGGTTTACTGCATGTCCTGGGTGTCAACAAAGATTTGTGATAATTCAGGCTGACCTCTGTATTCACACAAGTGCTTTCCCTCAATTGGCCGCCTCCACACTTTGAAATTCTTCTTCTCCATGACAACCTCCCAGCCTGTCTCCATCTGTCCTGCAGCCTTCTTCTCTGAGGATGCACTCAGATTCTTCACTGCCTCCAAAGCTTGGAGTTCTAGTCCACACCTTTGGAAGTGAGTAGGATTAGAGTTCTTACCACAACAAGTGACATGTACTGGTGTTGCTGTATATACAGGTTGTAAACACAAAAAATGCGAAGCATACGGCCTGCTTTCACATTACAGGACAAGGTTGAAGCAAAGGTAGGCCTAACATTCCACGCCTGCATTATGTAACCAATTGGGCAAATCACAGTGTACAATGTGGCAGAGTAAAATTATATGCCCAACAATATATTTATCCTTTAGAATTGTAAGTAACAGCATGCCGCTACCTGTGTAGTTCTTCATCTCGAATCTTCTCGTCCTCCCACAGGAAGACACCGGCCAGTGCAGCCACAAGCTTCCCCGTGGAAGCGTGCTTGCTCTGGAATCGACGCCATATGCTTCTTACCAGGGTCCAACTAGTTCGCTCCGAGTACAGGTTTGAGTAAAGCTCTCCAATCTGATAAGCACGTCGAAGCCTCTGGCCTGTCACAAAGCTACAATGGTTGGCAAAAATTGAAAGCAGGTCTTGCTTCTTGTTGTCAGACCCCACTTTTTTACTGGTGCCCACCCCTGATCTCTGTAGCCATGAAAACAACAGGCCCATGCGTCGTCCCAACCGTGTCGTGTTTTCGGATTTGCCATTGCTTTTGACAATTCCCTGTCTCAGTGTATTACTGCTTTGAAGCCTAACAACACACACACTGATTTCACATAATCTTATAGGCCGCCGTGGTATAGACTGAAACATGCTTCTGGTTTTATAAGAGTAAGTTCGACAACTAGAACTGCCAGCTAATTAAAGCAAGTTCACGCTTATTAATTCACTTTATATCACGCGCGATATCTGGGGTACACTTTTTACCAGCAATGTAAATTGTGACGCTGTCAGTATTGATGGCAAATTAACTGCGAATAATGTATAACATATGAAGCAAACACTGCAAAATATGCAGATTGCTCTAACATTAAGTGGTTATGTAGCTAGGTTGTTAGCTTAAAGGCCTAAGAGACGACAACAAAGTATCAAACCAGGTCTCAAACTGTATTTGACATTAGCTTGTAAGCTAAGTTACGCAAGAAAAGAGCACGAGCCAAGCAGTAGCTATCTAACGCACCATGGAACCGATGGTATTTGAGCGACAGCAGGCATAATGTACAGTTCGTGAATAGTCATATAAACCTCTCTATATATTTTTTTTCGTCCATTCGGTTCACCAATTTCATCTCACTTTCAACTCCGTGTTTTTCTTACACATCGAAGTCAGTTAACATGATGGTCGTCCCTAGTTACCACAGCCACAAGGTCATAATCATGACTAAACCCCGCCTATTTCTAAAATTGATCTTCTTAAAATCTGATTTAAAACCTAACCGTAACCCTAAACTTAACCACACTGCTAACCCTATGCCACATTTTAAATCAAGACCAAAAATCTCATTTTTGTTTTCATTAATTTTTAAGATATAGACCATTTTGACTTTGTGGCTGTGGTAACTAGTGACAAGGGATCAACTTGTTCACGCCTTTGGGGTTCAATCCCGGATAGCTCTAACCAATGGGGTTCACACCCCCCTCGAGAGTAGCCTCCTTATTTGGATAACACAATTCTTATTGGTCACTTATCATTGGGGTGCAATTTCATTTGCAGTAGTTGGTGTCAATCTTTTGATTATCCACTACCTGCTAAATTGTGATCCTGACGTCATTCTGCCGTGAAGGGCCACTATCAAGTTTTAATAAACAAAGAGGTCTCTCAGAATGATCCATAAATATTACCCTGCGAATCATTACCTGAAGAAACTCAAAAAATACATTAACATTAACTGAACTTTTTGTGTTGAGCATCCAGAAACAGTTTTGCATTTATTTTGGCATTGTCTACATGTAAAGAAATTATGGCAAGATATTTATAGTTTTATAATTGTTCATATTCTTGATGACTTTTGTTTTTTATGGGAGAATGTGCTGCTCGGTTTCTTTAACTATAATAAGGATTAAGAAAAGCAATTTTACCTCATAAATCTAATTGTGCTAATGGCAATAGCACAATTACATTTACATTCATAAATGTAAATTCTCTAATAAAAAAACCACTCTTCCTTGTTTTCCATAATGAATTTGAGCAGTACATAAAGACCATTCTACATTCTTCCAATAAGAAAGCTGTTAGAACAATCAATACATGTGTTATTTTTTTTATTTATCCTTTATTTAACTAGGCATGTCAGTTAAGAACAAACTCTTATTTACAATGACGGCCTACCTACAGGGTCAGCCATAGTAGTACGGTGCCCCTGGAGGAAATTAGGGTTAAGTGCCTTGCTCAAGACACATTGACAGGTTTTTCACCTTGTCGGCTCAGGGAATCAATCCAGCAACCTTTCAGTTACTGGCCCAACGCTCTACTCACTAGGCTACCTGCCGTAGGGTCTTTGTATAATCTGTCATTTGTTGTAACCCCTAGCATATGCTATCATTGTCTGTTTGTATGTATACTGATGTTTCTGTAATAAAATAAAAAGCTAATGTAAAAAAAAAAAAGTTTTAATTAAAAAAAAAAAAGGTGAAAAGGAGTCTATATGCTATCTGTGATCCTTTGGACGTCCCTACCCTAAACTACACAAAAACTATGTTTCAAGTGAGAACTAGGCAGGTCTGATGCCGAAAAAGAAAGGAAATGATTTCCTACATTTAAAAAAAGTAGTATGTAGTTCCAGTAGTTAACTACACCACTACATAATAAAAAAGTAATTCACTACTGAAAACACTACCAAGATTTGAATTTAGTTCAACTATCGCCAAGCTACTGGAAAATGTAGTTATATTTTTAGTCAGGTGTATAAACAAAGTTTACGTGCGTTTACCCTCTACTACACTAATCAGAACATCCCCTCCCTTGTTTTAGGCCACATACTAAAGGTTGAAAACATTTTATAAATAAACATATCCTGGAAGGAGCAACTTGCCATATTAACTTTGATGCAGGAGTAAACAGCACAAGACTGACAGGAATGACTCCTGGGACTCTTGTACATCTACCAAATTTGGTGCTTTTATCATCAAATTAACGATCTTTGTGGATATTTGATTTTAGCTGCCCCCCTATACTTCACGACAAATACTGTAAGATTTGAATAAATATTAGTCTGAGCTGAAAATTAAGCAGACAAAGAAGGCATGTGACTCCAATGCAGATCAACCAGAAGGACAATTGTCTATTTTTATAAAACACAATTTATTGAGAAATCTTAATAATCTCTGCCTATCAAGTTGCAGTGATAAATTGTGATGATTAAAATTGTGATAAATAAAAAAGTATACCAGTTTCAGGACCCATAAATTGACAGATGTGCCATATAAATTGCAAAATAGTTGTGAAGAGATTTTCGATGAACCAATTCCATGGCACATTGTTTATGAACTAATACGCAAAACGACGCCGGATTCAAAACATACAATTATTATGCAACCAATATAATGTTATATACAGTACCAGTCAAAAGTTTGCACACACCTACTCATTTTTTCTTTATTTACTTATATTTTCTACATTGAAAAATCTTCATGAAAATCGTGATTTTGAAAAAGATAGGCCTACTCCACTGCGGTCAGAAGACTGATTAAAACATTTGTTCAACTTGGCCTACCACATGCTATTGGAAAATGTGGCGCTTGCCCATTTTGAGTTTGTACAATCTATAACATTACACTTTATTGCGTGGGAAGAAGTCACGAAGAGCCACACAAAAGCACATTTGTCATCAATGAATCATGGGTATACAGTGTAGCTCGATGATTGACAGGTATTCAGGATGGGGGCTGGGCATGATGAAGGGTGTTACCAAAGCGCCACCCTCTGATTGTACATAAAGACAAGTACCCAACGATCTACCGGCGAAATGTATACATGCCGTTAACTCGGTTTTTACAGGAATATAACAGACTAAACGGCAAGAGTACGTTAATTATTTTTTTTGCTTTACATAGTTAGATATATTTTTTGACTTCGAACTAGTCTTTTTCTGTGACTGTCTGTTTCCTGATCCCGCGCGCGCTACTGAGCAAGTTATGCGCGGGCTAAAAATGTCCTAGTCTTCTTCAACATTGACAACTAACATGTGGTAAGTTAAACTTGTCATTGTTTTTTGCAAAATAATGTGGTTTTAATTGGTAACTAACGTTTTCTCGTATTTCGTTACGTCGGTTACGTTACTGTGACTGCCATTTTTGTCAATGGCGTGCCGGCTAACGCTAACAAACGTCTGTTCAATCACGATGATAGCTAAACCTATACCCTAACTAGTAACGTCAACAACACGACTAACTATGAAAATACATATTTGAAATGGTTCCGTCACATTGACCGTACATCGTGAGGGTTATGTCTCAAGTCAGCTACCAAGCTATACTGTAGCTGGTAACGTCAGTCATTTATTGTAATTAAGCGTCGCTAACAATAGATAATTAGCCATTACGAAACATGCCTTTCTAGTATAACTTATATGGCGGGTATTGGCTATTACATTGGTAAACCTAACTAGGTAGACGACTGGCAATAGATAACGTGGGTAGTTTGGAACATTCGACACTGCGGGTGATGCTGCTGGTGCGAGTCATGATTGAATGAATAGTGACACGTGCTCTATGCGTCGTAGGTATAACAATATGTATCTGCAGTTTTAACAACTTTAGATAGCTACGTTACCCGCCATGTTACATTTCTAGCCAATAATTATCCACTCCACGATACCCGGTGATGTTGAGTGACTAGGCGGAATGTAACTTTTAGCCGACCTCTGACTACAATCGAGTCGGTATCAGTCAATACTTCACTTCAGGCAAGCCAGCCTGTATGTATATTATTTCATTACTTAACGTGTAGCTATCTACTATGGTTGTCCTGTGTACTTGCGTTATTTTCGTTGGGTGCTGCAATCCGTCTATTTTATTTATTTAAGAATGAGCAGCCCGCAATTTAAGAGGTCACATAATTAAGTGATCAAAAACTACGGATTGCAGAACCCAAAGAAAATAACCCCACTACACAAGACAAACGGGTACAAGTTACGTATGAAATAATGGACATTTTGTACTTCAAGTATCGACTTATGCCGACTAGTTGGAGGTAGCCTACACTTCGCCAAAACTCTCCGCCTCGGCACTCAACTCCATCGGGTATCGTGGAGTTGTGAATTATTGGCTATCTAACGTTAGATGGCTAGTGTTGTGTTGCATCGTCGTGTATACATTTCTCTGCTACGTTGGCTAAGAGTACATTGGCAATTTCTTTTATGTGGTCTACCTAGCTAAAGTTATCTAACTGCCTTTGGTTAGTCTCTTCCTGCGACATCTCCCAAAATGGCTTCCTTATTGTATTGTCTTCAGGCAAGCCAGCCTGCATCTATAGCGGTACCCATTCAAGCATCTCACGATACATTCTGCGAAGGAAGTTTGCGCAATTGCATACCTATTAGCTCATACTTTGCTAAGTAGCTAAAAGTAGTTTTATTCATGCCGTTGACAGAGCGAAGTTTTGGCATTTAAAAAAGGTGCATTTATATTCTTTCTAAATTTGAGTGGCCTGGCCACTCTTTCATTTCGATAAAGAAGTGGATATGGTCATCATAACCGGTTAGCTATTACTACTACTGCTCTTTTGAGTAGTGTTGCAAAATGGTTAATCGTGTGTGGAGTCATGTTATGTTTTTTCAGATGGCTGAACCCAAGTTGTCGTTGTAGGATTTGGCCATCGTAACTGTACCTGCAGCTGGTCCCCTCTGACTCAGTATTGCATAGCCATGAATGATCCGAGGCATTCTGTTGCTCTAACTTTGTAAAGTTGAAGAAGGGATGGTTACATAACTAAGACATTTCACCCTCTTGTTTTTCAGGATGTTCTGCCATTCACGTACAGTGACTGTTGCACAATGCTTGTCTGTTCAGTCTGTATGATTGCCCAAAGCCAAAGAAACCCTAACAAGGCTAGTCAAATTACAGGATAGCAATACGTCACACTTTACCTCACCGTAATTTATTGCGGTTCAGTCAGGGACAACACATACGCTAATCTCAGTAAGTTTAGTTAACCCTCAAAACCACGAGGGTTAGGGTTTCGAAGATAATAAATTGTATACACACGTTGATACCTCATTTAATTTTGCTGCTAGCAAATGTCACATCTCTTTTGATATACATTCCCTTATATTGTGACACAAATCAATCTTTAGAGCAATTGATCACGCACAATGGTTTCGACAACTCTTGCCACCCTTACCCTGGCGGGCACCACACTAGGGATCATGGCCCAGGTCACTGGTGGACCACTGACAGACTACATGTGGCTTCTCATAGTTGGCTTTATCATCGCCTTCATCCTAGCCTTCTCTGTGGGGGCCAATGACGTGGCCAACTCGTTTGGCACGGCAGTGGGCTCTGGAGTGGTCACCCTGCGGCAGGCATGCATCCTGGCCTCTATCTTTGAGACCGTTGGATCTGTGCTTCTGGGGGCCAAGGTCAGCGAGACCATCCGCAAGGGCATCATCGATGTGGGCATGTACAATGGCTCTGAACAGGTGCTGATGGCTGGCTCTGTCAGTGCCATGTTTGGTGAGTGACACAAATTATTATAATACCTTTTTGTATGTAAGACAATTATTTATTTTTGATTTGGACATCTTGTGTATGGTTGTAATATTGAAATAGTGCTGAAACTGTTCAAATTGTCAATTTGGCTTTTATGCTGATTCTCAGGTTCTGCTGTATGGCAATTGGTGGCCTCTTTTCTCAAGCTGCCCATCTCAGGGACCCACTGCATTGTGGGTGCTACCATTGGCTTTTCTCTGGTGGCCAAAGGTCAACAGGGGGTCAGATGGCTGGAACTCCTTCGGATTGGTGAGTCAGCAGCTTAGTTTGAAGTGATCACCATAGTCAAAGTAAAATTATTAGCTTCTATTATGTGGCATGTTTTCATTCAGACAACTTTGTACGACTAATGCAAGTGTCTGGTGTTCTTCCTGAGAGCACTGTGCAATGCTAATTTTTGTAATCTCCACAGTTGCTTCCTGGTTTCTCTCCCCCCTTCTGTCTGGCATCATGTCAGGCGTCCTTTTCTACTTTGTTCGTATGTTCATCTTGCACAAGGTAAGCTGACTAAAATCTGCTTCTATCTAAATCTAGATGTTCTTAAAAATTGTATGAAGCCTACTGTTGGAAATGGTTGTAGTCTATGTGCCAGACCATAGATGATGTCCCAGACATCATGACAAAGTCATTATATTAAACAATGAACAAATACACTCCTTGTTCTTTGGAAGGGGGTATTACTCTCCATGTCATTCTCCATGTAATCCCACAGGCCATTATGTTAGATGAAATGTACTGCCACACCTCCTATTCTGTCATCAAATGTAACCTGACAGTACAATGGTGTGCATAGTGTTTCTGATTTCTATTTGTCCCTATGTAGAAAGACCCGGTGCCCAATGGTCTGAAGGCCCTGCCTGTCTTTTATGCTGTCACCATGATGATCAACCTATTCTCCATCATCTTCACTGGAGCTCCAAGTGAGTATGGCTGTCCCAGTCTGCCTTCACCATGCATGCCTGCCTACAGCCTAAAAATAACTGCTCCCTCAGCCAGTTGGATACCCACACTTTTTCAAGACTGAACCAGACTGTTTACTGTTCTCGGAGAAGGCCTTTTATTTTAACCTGTTGTGTTTTTGGTCTTTTCTTGAATGTGGTTATATGTGGGTCATGACATAATTAAATTACAGAGGAGTACTTCACAACAGGGAGCTGGAAATAGGATTGGTCTTTATTTATTCTTGACGTCAATGTCTGTCCCGTTCCCACACGGAGGAGGAAAAGTGGAAGTAAAGGGGGTGTTCACTCTGCAGCTGGCTGTCTTTTTCCTCCATCAGTAGTCTCATAGAGTAGGGCCCTATAAAATCTGTGTTTCTGACGGAATCCAAACGTTACAATGGAATATAAAAAATTAAAATAAAATGTATTTAACTTATTAGAACATTAAATAATTTTCCCAAGTTAATGAGAAGCCATGAACAAAATGCATCAGTGATTTTGTCTTTTCCTGCAACTTTCTGAAACGGATCAGGAATGCCCCTGTCTGTGTTGTATATGTCTGGTCTACACTTTGTGTATCTGTTGGTGATAATGCTAATGATAACCGTCTGTTGGTAGAATAATCATGATCCCCAAAACTTTCTAAATTAAATGTTAGCTACAAAGTAGCCTATGCCTATGTAGCAGAATGGGATCATGATTATTTGCATCAATCCATTGGACCTTTGTTTTGTAAACTGCAATCACATGAGGGCTACAGAGACACCACTAACCAAACAACGGTCTCTAGCTGGTGCACATTTGCATTAAAGGGTAACTACACCCACATTTCTTATTTATTTTTTTCCCTCTCAGACCTCAAAAGTGGTCTACTGATGTGGTTTAAGCATTGGTGTGGACTTAGAAAGAAAATACAATTTATTTCTATAAAAAAAAGCTGTGCTTTCTGGGAGAGAAACAGAAACCTGAATAATAATTTAGATTTTATTGTGCCCTAATTTAAGAGCACTGCGAATATTAAGGACTGCTATATTGTTCACTTTTTAGTTTTGAAACTCTAATTAAATGAGCAACTTTTGCTCCTTGTTTTCTTCTACCTACAGGACTGAACAGTTCAAGAATTCAACTGGCCTGGGCCATTAAATGAAGGCTACAGGCTAGAGTATGACTTGATGTGTGTGTATATACGCACATCAGCACACTCACTCAGAGGAGACCACATGCACTCAGTCACATAATGTACTGTTGTCACTCACACCTACATTTGAGTGTACTGTACATGGGGACCTTTTACTCAGGGGTACCTCACATGAAGTTCCATACAGAGATTGCATTCAAGGAATCCTGCTCAATACATTCCCGCACAACTGAGAAGAGCTCAGGGAGTGATTTATGGGAGAACCAGTTATTACATGCTGACATGTAGGCCTACTGTATTTACACACGCTGAGGAGGATGTGTATCTTTGCGTATACTGGCACACTTTTAGACTCTGGCCACTGCCTGTAACTGGAGCCAGCTTATTACGAGGCTAATCCTGATCTTTAGCCACACTTGGTCAGTCAGTCACTTCCTCATGTTATAAGTGCCTGGATTAAGAATTAAAAACAAGACAGGAGTCCATGATTAGCCCCTTCCCACACTTCCCTTTTCTTGCACAGTTCATTCAGGTGCAATGTATTCAAATGGGTTATACTATTTCAGAACACATTTCAACTGTCCTCTCAGGAGGAAATCTTTTTGAACCACAAATCACAGGATAAGTAATTGATTGCACCAGTCTTTTAGTTTTTTGGCTATATTTGGTCCTGTATGACAGTAGTATAGTGGTGACTGCTCTGCCAGTCTAATACAGCCCCATTTAAATTCAGAGGGAGGCGGAGTCGAGACGGAGAACTGTACATTTTGTCTCCTGTTTTAGAACTCTATGTTCCATTTGTTTAACATTAACATGGTGGTGTGACAGCACTTAGGCAATCCCGCAAGCACGTTCCTATACACAATATAGCCAATCCTAGTGCCAGAGACTTCAGTTGGAATGGGTGAAAAATTAATTTAACTCAGGCCTGATAGTTCAGATGTCAAGAATGGATAATTTACAGAAGAGGCCTTGGCGTTCCACACCTTCTTAAATCACCCCTACTTATTTTAGCACAGCTCTATTTAGTCATTAGAAAGCTTTACTGTAGAAGGCTTTGCCAGCAGAGGAAAGGGCTGTCACCAATTTATGACCATGTCAACATTTAGCCTTCATTTGATTTGTGGAACCCTCTAGTTAGAAAATCAAACCTATTTCTTCACTCACTTGGATAATCTGCCTGGCCTTCACGACAACTGCACTTTCAAACAGTGGAATGCTAATTTTCTGCTTCGGTTCCCCTTTGGAAAACAAACAGTGGGTGGCGTGGTTGCTTAGGGATCACTAAACAATCAGAAAATCGGGACTGATCACAGTGGAGCAGCCGATAGGAATGGGTTTATTAAACTGAGCTGTGATTCCGAATACGCTACATGCCAGAAATATGACAGTCTAAATGTCTGAACGGTACATCGTGATTAGAAGGAACATTGCCTGTTTACACATTCAACTTTTTGGTGGAGCTCAATAAGCCGACGCCATCTCATTACCGGAGTAAATGCCAGTTGAGAAATGAGTTTATAGTTTCCTGTGGTACAAGGCCCTTAAAATTCCTGATTTTAGAACATGATAGACTCTGATAGGCAAGCAATGCTTAATGCAACCGAGTAGCCTTTATGTTTGTACAGTTAGGGAAAAGTTGAGCTTTTTTTTATTCCGTTTTTACTTTTTAGTCTATCAACATTCTGTTTATACTATTAATGGTAGGAGTGACAGACTGGGACCATAAAGAGGATAATTGGCTGACGCTGCCAATCCCAACTATACAATCAGTCATAAATGGTCATGAGGGCTTGGGCTAAACCGCTCTTGGAAAAAAAACAACACACTTTGTTATTGTGTAATGTAGGTCACGGGATGCAGAGGTTTACAAGGGAGGGGTTTGGAATGCAGTAGTGGTTAAATTCCACTTCCTGAGACAATTATCATTCATCCCACTGGATGGCTGTGTTGAAGACTCACCCCTTTATGTGGGTGTGTTTAATACGACTGACCCGGTGCTAGTTTATTTTTTTATTGCCTCTGTAGAAATGTGATCCACTATAGTTCAACATGTACTGTCAACAGAAATGTCCCTTCGCACATACTGAATAATACAGACCCCATTCTCTTTCGAGGTCACTTATTTTTGTCCACAGTTAATTTGGCACCAGCCAAATGTCTACCGGCCGCACCTGTTTTGGGCTGTCCCACAGCCACCGAGTCATTCTAGACTAGTCTAATGGAAGAAACCTCTGCTGTTCTTAGAAGAAAAACATTCTAACGCCCCCTTCCCATTTACTCTCCTCCTGGCATGGATGAGTTTGTGTTGCGTAACTAAATACTCATTGCTAATGTGCCACAGCCTGCAGTCTCCTGCTGCAGCATGTGCGAATGAGTCAGACTACACAGGAGAGAGCATGATGGACTCTGCCCTTTAATGAACACCACGACGACACACCGTTATCTCGAGGCTCTGGCCTTCCATTTCCTTCGGTTTTTCACATCCCAGCGTACAGTTTTTTTTTTTCCCCAAAAAAATGTTTTACGTGTCAAGTTAACAGCCAACATGTAGCTTTAATTTTCGAGCAGCACTTTTGTTTTTCTACTTTGACAATGTTGCTACCTCTCCAACATGTCGCTTGCTGCTGTTCCCCCAAGGAAATCTGTAGTTGTCCACGCACAAGACCGAGTTGGCATCCCCACAAACACTACCGCAGTCTTGGCACGCAGATGTCTTTTATGCTACAGCGGACACTGTTAACAAAAAAGAAGGCCTCCATTTATTCAAGTCCTTTCTCCTAGCCTTTTAAGGCACTGACTCACTGTCCATGTGAATTGGTGGCAGGGGTACATTGGGGTCAGTGCGACATCCCTCGTCATTCACATGCTCCTCTCACCCCACGACATTGTATAACTGTTCAGATCTATGGGCACGCTAACGGGTCATATTTAACTGCTGTGGCCCATTTTTGTAGCTAGTGGTGAAGGTGTGTTTGAGGTAATACTAACATTTTCCCTGGAAATATGACCATGTGCAATGAATAGATAACATGGATGTCCAAATTAGCATTTTACCCTCAAGTGTTTTTCTCTGTACTCAATATGTTAATTTGTTATCCTATTGAATTATGTTATGGTTGATATTGTATAATTTATAAATATTTTGTAATGTGAATATTTATAATGAGAATGGTCTACAACAATTCTACCAACTATAGCTGAGGCCCCAGGTCCAAATATAGTAGTCTACTGTTAGTCTAGTCTATTGTTTTCTACTGTAAACATTTTTAGAAAGGTAGCGCCTGCTGGCTTGTTTTTCAAAACTGTATTTCCTCTCTCTCCCCCCCCAGTGCTTGGATTTGACAAGATCCCATGGTGGGGTACACTGCTCATCTCTTTGGCTTGTGGTGTGCTGACTGCCCTATTGGTCTGGTTTATCGTCTGCCCACGCCTCAAGAAGAAGATTGAACGTAAGTCAATTTTATTTCCCCTTCAGTTTGGCACACCTCTTTACTAAGTTGATCATTAATGGTTTTTATTTGATAGAGAATTTGAGGTACTCATTCCATGGTCTTACCTGGAGAATACGTTTCATTGGGCACTGAAAATGTCATAGGGATTAATACTGTGTGTCTGTGTGGCCTCAACCATTCATGCCAAGGGTTTAATCCAGCAAATGGATTTAGGGCTGCAGGCATGTTGATGTTTGACATTAATTATGTGTGCTGGCTTGTCTTGGAAGTTTTCGAGTCTGATCTTTTTAATACAAATCCGCATTGAATTGACAATGAGCTTAAAATGCAGGGGATAATTGTGCTGGTCAAAAGTGGACTTGTCTATTAATAGTCAAATCACATAATCTGAAATCCAGGAGGAAAAAGTTAACCCTTTTCTTAAATGGACTCCCTTTATTTGAATGGGTACAAAAATGAAAAGCTGGATTTTATATAGTCTGTATTATCTTAACTTCACTATAAGGGGCCAATGGTGGGTCTTGTGAAAGGTTAATACATGGGTTGTTGATAGATATGTCTGGTAGGGTCCTAATCTACTAAATAGAGGTGCTTAATTGAGTCATAGTGATCCACTCATTGGCCTTTACCTCGACTAGAATAGCCGTGGGTTGACTTAAGGTATTGATGCGAAGTTGGCACTGCATCACAGGGTTAAGACTGTGCAGGTGACTCGACTGAAGTGGCTCAAGTCGAAAATAAACGGCTGGCAACTCTGCCATGACTCCTGTCCTAACCAGTTTGGATGACACAATCGGGTCAACTGGCTAGGTAGCAGACCAAATCGTTTTTAGGACTCACGCGGTGGAGATATCTGAAACCGCAAACAAAAAGTCATGCAGGATACAATCACGTTCAAACCTTATCTACATAGGGCTTCAAATTAAGGTTCATATGCTAAAATAAGAACAGTCATTAGCCCTTTTTACCTATGCTTATGAACACTTTGGCTCCCTCAAATTTGAATGTGTTTTTTCTCAACTAGTTATGCAATTCTTGTGTAAATCTTAAATGTTGAGGTGTATAAGAACCAAATGTGCCATCTCATGTTCCTTCACTGTACCGCGTTTGGACTCAGGCAGTCTAACTCTGTCTTCCACCTCCAGGAAAAATCAAGTCTTCCAGCCCTTCAGAGAGTCCTCTGATGGAGAAGAGGGAACCGAGGGAGGTGCCTGTACCCTGTACCATCCTGAAGCCTGTCCCTGAGGAGCCCCCTTCACACACCTCCCCCGCTGATCCAGTCACCCTCTCCCAGCCTCTTCAAGAGGAGCGCAGGGTAACCTTTGGCATTGGTGATTCTGATGATGGCGACAACAAGGAAGGCAAGGAGTCTGAGAACGGCAACGCCAATGGTTAGTGAGAGTCATGGGGAGGTTATGGCTGCCTTGGGAAAGTGGTTGTGAAAAATGGGATAAAAAATACTCTGTGAATAATAATCTATTCTCCATGACTGACTGCACTGTTGCTAACTTTAAAATGTATTTTTAATCAGTTCCAAAAGTGCAGTTCAGCAATGATGTGCAGTTCAGCAATGGCCCGGCCCACGTACCCAGCAACGGGTACAGCCAGTACCACACAGTGCACAAGGACTCCGGCCTCTACAAGGACCTGCTGCACAAGCTCCACCTTGCCAAGGTGGGCGACTGCATGGGCGAGGCAGGCGACAGACCCATCCGCCGCAACAACAGCTACACCTCCTACACCATGGCCATCATCGGCATGCACGGGGACTTCCGGCCCAAAGAGGGCGAGTTCCACGCCAGCGAGGACAAGGGTACAGAGGAGAAGAAGAAGCGCGTGCGCATGGATAGCTACACCAGCTACTGCAACGCTGTGGCCGAGCACGGGGCTCCCGACGGCCTGGGGGAGATAGAGGTTACTCTGGAGATGGGAGAGGAGGACGCTGGTAGCAGACGCAGCTCTCTGGAGGAGGATGGGCATGACCATGACCGCCCAGCGGTCTCCGAGCTCTTCAGGTTCCTCCAGATCCTCACAGCCTGCTTCGGCTCCTTCGCCCACGGAGGCAACGACGTCAGGTAAGGAGATGTTCCATCTTGGATGATTGGTCAAGATTAGTAGTAATTTTAATGCCGTTTTTAAAATGTTTTTGGACTAGTAGTAGGGTTGCTGCTTGTATGTTAATTTAGAGGACTTTTTCTACCTGTTTGTATTTGAGTAACCTAGTCTCTCTTCCTGCAGCAATGCCATTGGTCCCTTGGTAGCTCTGTGGCTGGTTTACAATAGTGGTTCGGTGAACTCCAGTGCCCCTACACCCATCTGGCTGCTATTGTACGGAGGAGTTGGCATCTGCCTCGGGCTCTGGGTGTGGGGTCGTAGGGTTATCCAGACCATGGGCAAGGACCTCACCCCCATCACTCCCTCCAGGTATGTACCAGACTGACAAAAAAAATCTTAAGTCAAATTGTCAAATGACACCTTTACAACATAACATTCCCCACAGGCATGAGATTTCACAAAAACACCCACGCTTCACAGTATCCATAAAATGCCAATGACACAGACACGCACAGATAGACAACTAACTGTTGACTCAATTCTGGATTTATTTTCCTTGCAGTGGTTTCAGCATTGAACTTGCCTCAGCCCTGACCGTTGTGGTTGCCTCCAACATTGGCTTGCCTGTCTCCACCACCCACTGCAAGGTAAGCTGTTCAGCCTCGGGCACTGGTCTGACGTGGAGGGGAGGAGGGCTGGGGAATGTGGAAGGCAGGGAGCAGTAAACAGGATGTCTGATTTTTGGCAGTTTAAACTGGTTCTAATTTCCACCGTAAAACTCAAAGCAAGATAAACAGAATTCATTCAGCAACTGTCAGGGGGAAGTGTTGTCCACGTCTTAATGGGTCATGGTTGCTAAGTGTTTAACAAAGGACAGTGCGTCAATAGTGTGTGTGTGTTGCCAGGTGGGCTCTGTGGTAGCGGTTGGCTGGCTGCGCTCTAGGAAGGGTGTAGACTGGCGTCTGTTCCGGAACATCTTCATGGCCTGGTTTGTGACTGTGCCCATCTCTGGCCTGATCAGCGCTGCCATCATGGCCCTCTTCACCTATGTCATCCTGTGAGCCCAGGGCTTCCTGCACCTCACAGTAGGGGAGGAGAAAGAACACGCGCCCACTCACACCAGGGGAGAGGAGGGGGAGTGAAAAGGAGAAGGGGTTGGAAGGCGGGTATATTCCGCTAAACCCTGACCAACATACCAGAAGGGGAAAAAGACATGAAGAAGAGATGTTGTGATATTGGCCTGTGATTCTTGGCTGCATCATTCTCAACCTTAAGTGATAGTTGTTTGTTCCGCCAGATCACTTCCAACATTTCTTTTTTCTGACTTGGCTGTATTTTTTAGCTTTTTGATGTTCATGATCATGTAAATAACTAATCAAAGCATTTTATGAGACTCCACTACTTCCATTTTTTGTGTAATTATGTACATACAACCATGTTCCTGTTTTTTTTATCATATTTTACAAGTTCCTATGACACAATGTACAATTCAGTATTGGCCTTTATTGAAAGATCTATTTCTCCTGACATGCATAATAAAAAATGCTCAAAGTAACCTAGAATAAGCAGTATTTTTAGTTTGAAAGTGCGTTTATTGCGGTGTTCTGAACCTTTACATGCCATTTGTCAAATGTCTTTGTCACTAATCAAGTTAAGAATTGTGTGTGGACTTCGATCTGGTCACCTTGTTTTTCGTTATGTGCAGGGAGAGTTTATGTTTTGCCCTTTCCTGATCAAACAGAGTTTGACTGTCACTCAGCCATTCAACAAGAACCCTGGTCTGTACAGGAAATGATGCGCAAGCTATTAGTCAAATTAAACATATATATTTTTTAATGTAGTGTCAAACTACCCAATTGAACGGAAACATCATCATGAAACCAGACTAGACCCTTTTGTTTCTCTACTTACCTACCATATGCTCTTTGAGCACAGAGTGGGTGTTACCTCACCTAGCTCTTACCACGCTGGGTCTTGGGACAAATCCTAAATTATTAATTGGCTGAAAATGTCAAAGTAATGTTTTAAGTTGTCTGGAACAGTCACACTTTCATTTGGCTAGTTTTAAATACAATTGTTTTAATGGGATCATTGTAAGAAGTTGAATGTTACTTTTCAATTGTTGTGAAGGATGAAATTTGTACCATACGTCAGTATCTATTCTGGGTCAGCTTTGGCATTATTCACAGTGATAGCAGACCTCTACTGAAAATACTAGGTAAACTTGAACACATTTACTGGTGGAATGTTAGTAAATGCTGAGGGGAAACACTCAAATTATAATACCTTACATTTCCTGTTAAACTTGATTGCATCAAACTAGATGGTGTAATGTGTTAGTTCTGCTCAAGCCTTCTGTAGTCTTATGTTTTGCAATTGAACTGCAGAATTTTAAGCAGTAACTTCCCTGTACACTTGCATACACATCAGGGTGCTCTTGCCACCCCGTCTCAGCTATATGTTTTCTATCTGATTTGAGATTAGTGTGAGGTGGCAGATTCCTACCCTAAACCTGGTGGTGTGGTGTGTGGACCTTGACCAGATGCTCTGTTGGAAAGGAAGGGGGGGTGGGTTGGGTACATCACTACTGTGATGCCACCAATCGTTGCAGTACTGGGCTGCTGCAGTACTAAATGCATTTAGACTTAGATGCTGTTAGTTGCCTTAAAGTTGTTTTTTTTGGCACCAAAGAAAATACTGGTTTGTTATGCACGGAGAGCATACCTTTTACTCAGACTGGACCGGGGGAGGGGAAAATAAATACAAATTGAAAGATATTACCTTGTATTTTCATTATTTTTTGAAATGTATTTAAGGTGCTTTGAAAGACTCACTTTTCATAAACCATGAAATTTCAAATTAAGACCTATTGCATAAGGATAGTGACACAGCATTGTAATAGAATGGTGAGATGTTTCTCTTTATTGACAGTAAACTGTTCCGCTGCACAGTGTTCTTCAGGTTCTGCAATGGAAGGTGGGGGGGGTCTGCAGGCTCCGCCTCCTCACATGATGCCTCCTGCAGGCTCACTCTACTGCAGCTGTAACACAGATAGTGAGAATTGATTCCTTTAGGTTTTCTGACCGTCACACACACGAGTATCCTACTCCCCCAGGAGTCTCAAAGCCACGTGTATTAATCTTCAATGAACCCCCATCGTCTCCTGACCTGACTCGTTCTAGCACAGAAGCTGTGAAAAGTCATTGATACAGAACATAAGGGCTCCTTTTACTCCCAGTAAAGTGCATTTTCACGTGAAGGTTAACCCCATGATCTAGAAACTAGTTGTACATGATTACAATACATAATATTCATGTATTTTCAGGGATCAAGACCCAAAGCCTAAGATGGACTGAAAACGTAGATAATGACCTTGACTATTGACCTTGGTCTTAGTTTGTCCAAAATGTGCCTCCCTTGACTCATACAGGCTAGGAAAGGAACGGTGCATCTCAGGTCCAGAAATAACCCAGGACAAGGCAGATGATGCAAAATAAATCAAGCACAGATGAGCATCTGGGGACAGGCGTCTTGGAGTGCCCTGGATTTCTGTCCTAGATAGTCTAAAAGCAAGGGGGGCAACGTTCAAATAAATGATCATGTTGCCAGTGCTGTCAGTCCTATAAGTTGTGCAGTAAAAACCTAGGACTTCTAGTTTAATTAATTCAATTAGTTTGACATCTTGTGACTTGTGGTCTAGGACAGTCTCTCCATGGAGTGTTTTGGTCATGAGGTCACTAATAAAGCTCTATCATGTGGTTTTCCTCATAAACTCACAAACAGGAAATCTTGACCATACAAAGAATGCTTGACAATAGGTGTATAACATTTATATTGTTACAGTGACTCGGACTGACTGGCATAATTCATATAAACAGTTTTCACTGTCTTTTTGTAAAAGTAGCTATTATTTAACATATGATGATGTGCTTACTACAAAGTACAGTTTTTAGGACAACAAAGATGTCATTACTTGAGTGTTTTTAAAACATGATTTCACTGGCAGGATGATTGATGCATGTCTGCTATTACACAACTGTGGTAGATAGTGTTTATTGTGTGTTGTAAGATTCCAGTTTTACGGAAATGTAGAGGGTAACTACTGTAGACGGTAAACTGATGAAGCGCATTCCTTTACAGTTTATTTCATCCCACTTGGGACATAATATTATCTGAATCAAGTCAAACCTGAGCATCTTCACATTTTATGAGGTGTGGAAAATATTCAACTTCAACAGCTAGAGCAAATACATGCAGACACACACACACACATTTTAATGGAACATGAATACTAGAGGGGTCAAATTAAGAAATTAATGAAATGAACTCATCTGTGAAGAGAAAAATGTTGGATATCTAACATAGTGTATGTATATGAACTTCTACTCCCAGAGTCAACAAGACAGGCAGTCAACAAGACCATTATCAGTTGTTCAAACTACAGTGTATGACAAGTAGATGTCCGTCATATCCTACCTAAACTTCTCATTTCATCTGCTTCTTCAACATTGGCTTCAAGGTTTTCTAGGAAGGGACAGAAGATGTTAAAATAGTATTTGAACACAAAATTGAATACCAGTGAGTAATTGGCTAGTATTGGGTTTCATGTGTGTTTAAAATGTGTTGTGGATATTTTGTGTTGTTACATTGGATATAATCATTTTCTCTGAGTAACTTGAGAAAACATGCAACTCTCCAAATGTTCTATGCTTACCTCGCTTGTGCCTCATACCTATGAGGAAAAAGATAACCCAAGGTAATGATACATATTAGATATATAGATATATTAAGAAAATGTGTTTTTACTTGAGATAAACTATAAATACAAAAGTATGTGGACACCCCTTCAAATTAGTGGATTTGGCTATTTCAGCCACACCTGTTGCTGACAGGTGTATAAAATCGAGCAAACAAACATTGGCAATAGAATGGCCTCAATGAAGAGACTCAGTGACTTTCAACATGGCACCGTCATAGGATGCCACCTTTCAAACCAGTCAGTTCGTCAAATTTCTGCCCTGCTAGAGCTTCCCTGGTCAACAGTAAGTGCTGTTATTGTAAAGTGCAAATGTCTAGGAAGAACACCCGCTCAGCTGCGAAGTGGCAGGCCACACAAGCTCACAGACCGCTGAGTACTGAAGCACATAGCAACACTCTCTACCAAGTTCCAAACTGCCTCTGGAAGCAACGTCAGCACAATAACTGTTTGTCGGGGAGCTACATTAACTGGGTTTCCATGGCCTACCAACCGCACAAAAGCCTAAGATCACCATGCGCAAGACCAAGCGTCAACTGGAGCGGTGTAAAGCTTGCCGCCATTGGACTCTGGAGCAGTGGAAACTGTTCTCTGGAGTGATGAATCACACTTCACCATCTTGCAGTCCGGCTGACGAATCTGGGTTTGGCGGATGGCAGGAGAACGCTACCTGCCCGAATGCATAGTGCCAACTATATAGTTTGGAGGAGGAGGAATAATGGTCTGGGGCTGTTTTTCATGGTTCGGGCTAGGCCCCTTAGTTCCAGTGAATGGAAATCTTAACGCTACAGCATACAATGACATTTTGTGGCAAGAGTTTGGGGAAGGCTCTTTCCTGTTTCAGCATGACAATGCCCATGTGCACAAAGCGAGGTCCATACAGAAATGTTTTGTTGAGATCGGTGTGGAAGAACTTGACTGGCCTGCACAAAGCCCTGACCTCAACCCCATCGAACACCTTTGGGATGAATTGAAACGCAGATTGCGAGCCAGGCCTAATCGTCCAACATCAGTGCTCGACCTCACTAATGCTTGTGGCTGAATGGAAGCAAGTCCCCGCAGTAATGTTCCAACATCTAGTGGAACGCCTTTGCAGAAGAGTTGAGGCTGTTAAAGCAGCAAAGGGGCAAAGAGCAGTTGTCCACATACTTTTGGTCATGTAGTGTATTTTGAAAAAGATTGAGAGGTAAATTCTCACCATCTACATCCTCATCAGACTCAGACTCTGTTGGAAAACGGAAGAGTTAGGCTTATACATGCACCTGCATGAATGTCAAATATATAATTTTCATAATAATTTTGAATTGTATAATCATACAACCAGTGGATTTCCTGCTGATACACTCATGTCGGTCTTCATTGCCATCTACATGTGTGTTTTTGAACACCATGCATTCAACCTTTCCTTACCCTCTTGGTTTGCGTCAACGTTTCTGTCTCTGTCTCTCTCTGCTGGAAAATGACAAGAGTAAAGTTATGTAATCTGAACAAACTAAGCAAAAACCACGTGCCCATCAGTAACCAATCTTTTCCTGTGAGTTTTGTAATATCAACATGTGCAATCTGCTCTTACCCATGTCCTCTTCCTGAGTGTCATTCTCCTCTATAAAAAAAGAAAATACAATAAATTATGAATAGGCCTACATTTACAAAAACAGATGGTAAATCAAATGTTATTTGTCACATGCTTCGTAAACAACAGGTGTAGACTAACAGTGATATGCTTACTTACGGGTCCTTTTCCAACAATGCAGGGTTAAAGATAAAGATACAAAATAAAATATAAAAATAGAAATATGGTTGATTAATAAGTATGCACATGCCTACAGCAGACTACAGTGCTTACCAGTATTTTCATCTTGAACAGCCTCTACAGTAGGAAAATAACATTTGTTAAAGTAAAACTGGGTCAAATCGTATTATTTCACTATTAATAGGCCGAATGCACAAAAAGACAGACAATGGCTCTGAAGTTCCCTTATTTGTTTTTAGAAGGGTAGGATTCCCTTACCCAAGTAGCGTACATCCTCATTCTGTGCATCATCTGTAATGGAAGGAAATATGGAAATTATTGTTCATTCATTGTGTTAATTAAAATGAATACAAATTATATGGCGAGACAATTTCAGACAGGTCATAGACTTGATTCATTGCCTGTGTCACTGTCTTACCATTCATTTGAGCTGCTTCGAACTTCTCCTGATCTGAGGACAGTGAAAGGCAGGGAAATAATGCATTTTAGCACTACGAGGCCGTTTGTGCCCAGTTGAATTAGATAAGTTCAGTCAAATTCATTGTTGTTGTTAACGATAAGGCAGTTGCTCTGCATGGAGCAGAAGCTCCTTTATAAGTGTCTCTGAGATATTGATCATTGTACCTCTCTTTTGCAGGTCACTTAGCTGCTCCAGCCCAACTGGAAAAAGTCAAAAACCTATGAGTTGCCAGGAATGCACTCAACATCATCATCATTATCATCATAATTTTAATCTACCATAATGGGCTTTCTTACCATCCTCAGCAAATGCGGCCTCTTTTTCTGCCGATTCCAGGGATGCAGTGAGAACTGGGTATGCCAGAAAGCAATTTATTATCACATTTTTATATTGAATTATACGTGATTATATCTCAACAACTCATATTTCACAATCACATAAACATAGGCTAAAGGCCTTATTTACAATACAACATGAAACAGCATTAATCACAGTACAATGCTTCATCAAATGCCACAACTGAGGGATATTTAAACAAAAATATATTGGAGATGTTATGACATTAAGAATATAAACCACACAATTATCATACCAGTATGGAATCCTGTTGCGGCCAGAAAGAGGAATATGGGCACCTCGACTCTCATCTTGGCTCCGTGTTTGGTTATAGAAGGTGCTATAGGGTCAGTCCAACCTGGGTATTGTTTTTTTGTCACCCAGTGGCCCTTTTATACTGTCTCTCTCATCACATGCTTTGCATGGACAAGCGGCTGTGGTACCATTGTCCCTCCCTACCTAGGGTCATCTGGGTGGCACATCCCGGCCACAACACAGACGTGTCATTATTCAGGGTGTGAATGCCACCCATTGTTGGCTCCTCTGTCAGATGTCCCTTTATTTGGGGTGCTGGTGTGTGTTTGGAAGGGGGGATGTTTGTAGGACGGTCTGTCCATGTTGTCAAAAACAAACCTCATTTCCTTTCTGGAATAACATTGTTGAATTTTGTTATTTTTTTATTGTGTATCATTGCCACTTTGTTCTGGGGTACAGATCACCTCAGAGAGACAATTCATTCATTGT
This sequence comes from Thymallus thymallus, assembly GCA_023634145.1. NCBI lineage: Eukaryota > Metazoa > Chordata > Actinopteri > Salmoniformes > Salmonidae > Thymallus > Thymallus thymallus. Next base: position 27,631,847 of record CM042403.1, on the reverse strand, counting down.
GCACAGACCTGATGTCATTTTTGTTACAGAGCATTATGTTTTAATTCTAATTTGTTTGGGAACAGACATTTGAACCCCTCAATGATCTCACAATATCATTGCTACTGTACCTTTTTTCAGTAATATTTTTGTTATCTAGCAATGTGACCCTTACTTTTAGTGCCCAATTATATAAAGCAACTTTCAAAACATAGTTTACAAGGCTACCAATTAATTCCTACCGGAAGGTAAAGCAACCCTTATGAGAACATTTTTACTTGTAAAAAGTAGTTCACTACATCAAAACTACCTCATGAAAAAGTAGCATTATTTAATGTCATATAATACAAAGTTATGAGTTCAAGAACACATTACTCTGGAGTCAGATGTTAACAGTGCAATGAGATCTGTATGACAAGAGAGTGAGTGTGTGTTGACTTGGCAGTTTTTCTTATTTATTTTGCAAAGGATTTAGTGGGTAGCTGAAGTAGTTATACTTGATTAAACTACCACCAAGCTACTGCAAAATGTAGTTCAATTACTTGTTGAATTACATATAGTGGAACTACTCCACAACACAGAGCAAATGGTGCAATCTGCAAATAAGAAAATGTGGTTCAGGCTTTTAATGTCCAGTTTGTTGAAGAACAAGAGGCTATTTGCATTTTCTGGGCCTGGCAGAACATGTATTGTTTAATTAAAGATGAAAATCATCACTTCAGTGTGTCACCTCTTCGTCATGATTGTAAACATTGATTTCAAGTTTCCCATAAAAAAATTTAAAAAATGGACAAAACAAGACTAAAGTAATTTATTTTTTCCTGAAAATCCATAGATCATGTCAAATAGAGCATAAAACATATCGCAATTACAAACTCTGATTTCAAATTTGTTTACAAAACCTTGCATTTAATCTGTGCCAACATTTGGGAGTCAAATCAGCTGATCTCAAAATACTGTCCCTCTTCCATCAATATAGTTAATGTCTAAACGTCTGGGAATTTGCTGTAAAATTAGTCATATTATTCTACATATTAAAGTGCACCATCTACTATGGTTGTACAGTATCTAACACCTTATCACAAACACATAGAAACCCTAAAAACCTCTAAAAGTACATTAGAAAGGCTAAACTAACTATAGTTATTCTCAGAGTAATTCTAGGCAAATTACAGTGAAACATGAAATTTACTTCCCAGAATAGAATACACTATTTTCTGAAGGATAGTAAAATAGATATACTTTGTGTTTTTTTACTGTATTTTACTTTGGTCCCAGTGGAAGACTAGTTTTATGGCACAATTTGCTCTTCACATAGATGACAAACATACCAAAGTATTTTCTGAAAGCAAGAAGAAAGTCTGATTCCCAGATATAAACAGCATTGCTTAGTAATCTCAAAAGGCACAATTTAGAAATATGTAAATAGAATCCAGTACATTTTCAAATGACATCAAATGATCAGTGCGAATAGGGGTTTGTTCTTCATGGGTGTATTCATAATTGTTTAACACCAAAAACTTTGCAATAATCTGTTGGCCAATTTTCCTTGCAAGAACCAGTGAATTCCACCACCACTTACATTTCACCAACTAATTTGCTTTACAACCATTTCAACACTACGCCAGAGGTAGAGCGCTTGAGACACAGTGGTTAGAGCGTTGGGCCCCGTAACCGAAAGGTTGCTGGATCGAATCCCAGCGCTGACAAGGTAAAAACCTGAACAAGGCAGTTAACCCACTAAAATTTATCAGTACCATCTAGAGCAGCTATATATGTGAAAACCCAATGCCTTGTCTGTTCAACACATACATATATTAAACAATAATTGTACGTTTACCCTGCAGTATAGCATAGTTCGCTATGCTGTTGTCACAGTGATCATTCTATTTAGCACAGTACAAGAATTTCTCCTGAATATCATCTGCTGAAAATGATGCGCTAATGTTGCAGTTGATATTATTTCAGTTGAAGTTTGAATCAATATAGTGGGTTAATGGATATAACTTCATACTTGGCCAGAACACCTCAGACTGATTGCCATTTCTCATGATTTACTCTTCTCCACCTCTGCGGTCCCTCCCTCCCTCCCTCTTCACAGCTCTCCCCTCAGACGTGTGTGCAGGTCCTCTTGGTCGACCCTGTCCACCTGGGAGTTCCAGCGGTGATGTGCCAACAGTGCCAGGTTCCTGGCTGAGATGGCACTCATCTCCATGGCGCTGGCTGCCCACTCCACAGCGTTCAGGTAGTACAGGCGCTCATGGAGGATGAATGGAGGGGTCCTGCGGTGAGGTGGACTGTAAGCGGGGTACGCCAGCCACTTTGTTTCTGAGATGGAGTCCCATGATAGGAACATGTCCTGAAGCTGCTCCTGGGACAGAGGCTGAGGAGAGAACACCTTCCACACCTTTCTCTTGCTGGCTGGTGGGCGTGAGTAGCCTGTTGGGATGTGCACTGGGTCAATAGAGCTCAGGCTGTTGATGATGGTGCCCTTGGTGTCTGTTGTGAGAACGTCTGACACACTGAAGGTAGAGGGCTTCTCAGAGGTCCCCAGGTAGGACACGTTGAGGAGGCCGTGGACCAGGGTGCTGACAGTCTGGTGGTAGCGCCCAGGGTACTGGGAGGGGATGGGCGGGGAGAAGCCTGCAAAGGTGATGTCAGACTTTCCCTGGTGTAGAGGTGTGGCCACAATCACTATGTCATACAGGGAATGGGCAGAGCCAGAGTCCCCAACATAGTTTACCTCATAAAGACTGGCTGTGGGACCTGTGAACAGGAGAAAGAGAGAATGAGTAGACCCTTAGCAGCTGCAGAACAGATTTTAGACAACTTGAAGATTTATGTAACAAGTACCTGCACTGCATTTATGTGTATATACACAGAGTGAACAAAACATTAGGAACACCTTCCTAATATTGAATTGCACCGTCTTTTGCCCTCAGAACAGCCTCTATTCGTTGGGGAATGGCCTTCACAAGATGTCCAAAGCGTTCCACAGGGATGCTGGCCCATGACTCCAATGCTTTCCACAGTTGTGTCAAGTTGGCTAGATGTCCTTTGGGTGGTGGACCATACTTGATACAACCGGGAAACTGTTGTGTGAAAAATCAAGCAGAGTTGCAGTTCTTGACACACTCAAACCGGTGCGCCTGGCACCTACTACCATACCCCGTTCAAAGGCATTTAAATATTTTGTCTTGCCCATTCACCCTTTGAATGGCATACGTCTCAATTGTCTCAAGGCTTAAAAGTCCTTCTTTAACTGGTCTCCTCCTCTTCATCTACACGGATTGAAGTGGATTTAACACGTAGCAACTGCTCTTTCCATGACATAGACTGAGCAGGCGAATCCAGGTGAAAGCTATGATCCCTTAATGATGTCACTTGAATGTTTTGTATACTCAGTGTATGTACAGTTGAAGTCGGAAGTTTACATACACTTAAGTTGAAGCCATTAAAACTCATTTCTCAACCACTGCACAGATTTCATGTTAACAAACTAGTTTTGGCAAGTTGGTTAGGAAATCTACTTTGTGCATGACAAGTAATTCTTCCAAAAATTGTTCACAGACAGATTATTTCACTTATAATTCACTATATCACAATTCCAGTGGGTCAGAAGTTTACATACACTATGTTGACTGTGCCTTTAAACAGTTTGGAAAATTCCAGAAAACGATTTAGAAGCTTCTTGCTAATTGACATTATTTGAGTCAATTGGAGGTGTACCTGTGGATGTATTTCAAGGCCTACCTTCAAACTCAGTGCCTCTTTGCTCGACATAATTGGAAAATCAAAAGAAATCAGCCAAGACCTCAGAAAATAAATTGTAGACCTCCACAAGTCTGGTTTATCCTTGGGAGCAATTTCCAAACGGCTTAAGGTACCACGTTCATCTGTACAAACAATAGTACACAAGTATAAACACCATGGGACCACGCAGCCGTCATACCGAATGAGACGCGTTCTGTCTCCTAGAGATGAACGTACTTTGGTGCGAAAAGTGCAAATCAATCCCAGAACAACGGCAAAGGACCTTGTGAAGATGCTGGAGGAAAAAAGTACAAAAGTGTCTATATCCACAGTAAAACGAGTCCAATATCGACATAACCTGAAAGGCCGCTTAGCAAGGAAGAAGCCACTGCTCAAAAACCGCCATAAAAAAAGGCAGACTACGGTTTGCAACTGCACATGGGGACAAAGATTATACTTTTTGGAGAAATGCCCTCTGGTTTGATGAAACAAAAATAGAACTGTTTGGCCATAATGACCATCGTTATGTTTGGAGGAAAAAGGGGGAGGCTTGCAAGCCGAAGAACACCATCCCATCCGTGAAGCACGGGAGTGGCAACATCATGTTGTGGGGGTGCTTTGCAAAATAGATGGCATCATCAGGAAGGAAAATTATGGATATATTGAAGCAACATCTCAAGACATCAGTCAGGAAGTTAAAGCATGGTCGCAAAAGGGTCTTCCAAATGGACAATGACCCCAAGCATACTTCCAAAGTTGAGGCAAAATGGCTTAAGGACAACAAAGTCAAGGTATTAGAGTGGCCATCACAAAGCCCTGACCTCAATCCTATAGAAAATGTGTGGGCAGAACTGAAAAAGCGTGTGCGAGCAAGGAGGCATTCAAACCTGACTCAATTACTGATAGGAGGAACAGGCCAAAATTCACCCAATTTATTGTGGGAAGCTTGTGGAAGGCTACCCGGAACGTTTGACCTAAGTTAAACAATTTAAAGGCAATGCTACCAAATACTAATTGAGTGTATGTAAACTTCTGACCCACTGGGAATGTGATGAAAGAAATAAAAGCTGAAATAAATCATTCTCTCTACTATTATTCTGACATTTCACATTCTTAAAATAAAGTGGTGATCCTAACTGACCTAAGACAGGGAATTTTTACTAGGATTAAATGTCAGGAATTGTAAAAAACTAAGTTTAAATATATTTGGCTAAGGTGTATGTAAACTTCCGACTTCAACTGTACCTGCTTTAGATGGCCGCAGCTTGACAGAGATAGCAGTGACTCGTCCTGGGATGAGCTCGGCCTTGCTGTGGTACAGGAGTCCTGAGCACACCTTCTTATTTCCTCCATCCACTGCCCAAAGGCCTGGGTCTGCCCCTGCTAGAGACACTGCCCCTGGAGACAACATCACATCACACCACACATTTCACAACAATTAGTTCAGTTTCCTTATGTTTTCAAGATACAATAGATTTGATTGGATGGCCACATAAGAGCACACGAAACCACTTTGGTGTGCATTTCTTTTGTTACCTAAAAACCTACCCACAAAGCCATTGATGCGGACACTTTGACCATAGTTCACACGGGTGACAGGTGCCACGACATCATTGAGGAAGCTCTGAGAAAAGCCCTCCCCCAACATGGCCTCCTCCAGCGACTGATTGGCTAGTGTAAGGAAATCGTCACCACCCATTGCATGCAGGAGCTTCTCCACACTGGTGAAGGAGTAGCCAAACTGCTGGTACTGGTAGATTCTGGAAAACAAGAACCAAAACATCACATACCTACAATTAGCACACTTTAACTTCCTTAATAACATACTTATTTAACAATAAAGGTGTTGACTGCTGAGTTGTAAATAGATAGGTAGCAGAAACTAAAGTCTCACCTCATGAACTTATCCAGAACACTTTCCACCCACATCTGCATCCGCAGAAAGTTGAACCCGTACCGCCAAAGCAGGTGCAGGAAGTTCACAATAAACCAGTCACTCTCTTCAAAGATGAGCTCCTTTCCATCAAAGATGGCCATTTTTCCAGGGACATCCCGTCTCTGGGAAAGACCTGAGCAAAACAGGGGAGAAATAAAGATGGGAGTCATTAGTCTGTCTGTGCATGTGTACTGCATTCTTTCAGGAACAAGCAAGTGTATCTCTGATAGGGTAACATGTCTCACCTAGTCTTTCAAGGAAGTGCTTCATGTGCAGATTTAGGGGGTGGATAACTGCGCCCCCTGTCTCGTACTCATAGTCCCCGATGGTCTGGGTGGCCAATCGCCCCCCCACGGTGCCTGGCTCAAACACATCGATCTTCACCAATGCCCCAAACTCCTGTCTCAGGAAGTAAGCTGTTGCTGTGCCACCGATGCCCGCTCCAACCACAGCTGTTAATAGTATGGAACCACAATGCAATGTCATTTGAAGTCCAAGGGGAGTAAAATGAAATTCATAAGTGAAAAAATGTGTGTCATGTAAATATGTGTAATGTGAAATACAAATGCTCTATGGGCCAATATAACTAAATTCATGGAGTTGTGAACACACCTATGCAGAACTGACATGCCATCGACAAAGACAATGGAATGTGGAGTCTGGACTAGGATTGGCTTACCTATCCTCTTGGGTGGATCTCTGAGTTCTGGAGCTGAGGCTAGACTCCTCTGTCCAGCTCGACAGAGCCCCAAGAACAGGAGTGCCCTGATTGACAGGGTTCTTGAAATCATCATGGGTATTCAATTCCTTCCAAGAAAGGATATCTGAGTAGAGATTAAACAAACCATAATTCATTGACAAAAAGTACATAGGCTGCACATTCACAACTGATCAGTAGTCAGAAACATGTAACTTTAATATGATTGCGTGAATTGTTGGGTCAATTAAGGACAGACAGCATCGACTGCTGCTGGTGGTGGTGACATGTGTACTATCAGTGTTTTCAAGAAGTTTGTTAATCTCTCTGGGTCAAAGGGCAGCACACTTGATCTTTTGAAGAGCAGTCTTTCATGGTGATTGTCGATTTTTGTTCACTGTTTGATATCACCCCACTTAGTTAGTTGGCTAAAACCAGACAATTAAAAAGGTCTGATAACGGATAAGTGTGCACTGCTCACCATTTCAAATGTCAGTAGAGGTGAAGACTTCTCAAGGAGTTCACGATGAAGTTTTATTAGCTACGAGTTGACAGAATATTTTTTTTTAACTAAGCAAGTTATTTACTTATCTAACTCGTAATTTAATCAAAGAAGTCGTTGAGAAACAAATATAGAACCCGCACAGTGTTGTAAGTTTAAAGTTAGGACTTCAAAGTGGAGACTTCGGTCACGTCGCGACCATATTGGTAACCGGAAATTACCAAGATAATGCCGGAACCTAGAGCGGATGTGACGTCGATTGCATTAGAACGAAGAAGCACGCTTTCACCGAGCTGACCTTATGTTGAAACAGTAATGTAACAATGCCTCTAATCTAGCTGTATGTAATTCGTGTGGCTGTTATTCAGCTGTGCATCGTAGCTAAACCTTACCTTCTAACAGTTAGAATTAAGCATAAATAGCCACGCTACTGAGAGCAACATTTGAGATGGCAGAGGCACATCAATCGCGTGTACAGAAAACCATAGAGGATATGGTTCAAAGCTTAGAACGCAACCACATACGCAAGATGCAAGTAAGTAGTCGTGGAAATGCATACAATATAATCCAGTATATTGTGCAGTGCATTATCTACAAACTACAAATCACCCTCTCTTTCTCCAAGCATACATAATTTGCAACCTGTAATTGTCAACACTTAGAATTTTATCCGGTGCACAGATCAAATCTTTATTGTGTATAATGTACCCAGGGTCTCATGTTCAAGTGCAGTGCAGAGTGCTGCGAGCGCTCCACAGACTCCATGTCGCAGGTACACAATTGTATTGAACGCTGCCACACCCCTTTGGCTCAAGCCCAAGGACTAGTGACCAATGAACTGGAGAAATTTCAGGTGAGTATCATGTGCTTTTTTTTGTTTTAGTTAACAACCTTGAATATCAGGAGACAGCAGATACAGAGATTGTGTAGCTTGATTGTGATTCTCTTTCTGTCTCCCCATGCCCAGGACCGGCTGACCAGGTGCACCATGCACTGCAATGACAAGACCAGGGACCTGTTGGACTCTGGGGCCAAGGAGCCAGCTGTGCGGGCCCTGATGGAGAACTGTGTGGGCAGCTGTGTGGACGACCACGTCAACCTGATACCCAGCATGACACACAGACTCAAAGAGAACCTGAACTCTATTCCACAGTGAGAAGGGGAGAGCTTACAGCAGATGCACGAGACATCTTGGACTCCATACTACAGTGACAAAGGGGTTGATAAAGTTTACTCTCGGACTCTAATAACAGCGAGGAAGTCTAAACAGTTTGAAATTAAGTGTTTCCCCTATGCATTTTTATAATAGATGTATGCCCCATACCCCCCCCCCCCCCCACACACACTACCTCTGCTGGCAAAAAATCCTACGGGAGACACTAAAATGGCAGATCCAATAAAAAAGGGACGTGGGGTTTACAGATTGCAAGGATGAGATTTGAGTACTGGTAAAAGATTTGAGTCCATGCTGACTGGGAGGGAGGGATACCTGCAATCAGTCAGAAGAGACTACAGATCACTTGCAAACTGGCTGGCCTACATGTTTCTGTGTGGAGCACTTACTATTTATTGGTTTAATCTACAGACCAGATGAATTTACTCAGCTGGCTTGTTCCATTAAAAGAATTGTCTAACATCAAAATACTGCTATGTGTGAGGGTAATTTATTACATGTCCTGTTAGCCTAGCTGTTGTATGATTGAGTCTTTATTCTGCTTCAGTGACTGTGCTCTTAATATCTGCAACCTGTTCTGATTCTTTCCCTCCACTGTTTTTATATAAAAACTGTAATGGTTAAAAGGGTGAAATTGCATTTCTTTATCTAGCTGCGTCTTTTGGCAATTCACCAAAACGTGAATAGGAATGCAACACACACCTTACACTTTTATATAGCTTTTGACCATTTTAATAACTATAAGCATGTACAGCATAGTGAAATATGTATAATGTACAAATGTATGCACAGACACTAATGGTAAACAAATTGACAGCATTTCAGTAAGGATATTGCAGCACAGGTTTCAAGTTTTATTAGTCATATATATATATATATATATATGTACAGGATACACATGGTATACACTGTCCAACTAAATGCTTAATTGCAGGTTCCTTCTCGACAATGCAACAATACGAATAGTACTATATCATGAATGACTGCAAAGTGTAAAGGTAAGCCACCACTGTAGATCAAACTGACAGATCAGTCAACTATTTTGTCAAGACTGCCATGCCACTTTGGTCCAAAATATATATATTTGTCCAACACATACAATACACCATGTATATTACAATTATCCAAAATGTAGACTAGAAATTAAACTGTTTTGAAAGTTCATACGCAGCACCATATTCTGCCGTAGGTATTTGAAATTCACATCTAATTCAGACCCACTATAGTGGCCAACATACTCAATTAGCAATACTGTACATGTTAATTACAAAAGATAGTAATGGATGTACAGAACTAGTAACTGATAATTCCCTGTGAGAGATGACCATGGTCACACACTTTTGATAGCACCACAGCCCACTGGTGTGGACAATTTATTGGCAGTGTAAGGTATTATTATTCTTTTAAAAGCTCAATAAATACAAAAAAGTAATGTCAAATGAAGGAAATAAAATAGGAACCTTCAAATAAGGAATTTTATAAAATGAAAACTTAAGAATTTCTATATTTTTGAATAACAACGTATCCCAAAACAACTGTGTGGGGTAGAAGCTGTGGGCCACAGCCTGGGGTCAGAGGGGGGCCATGGAAGATGCTGGTTAGGGACAGGACTAGCCTATATTATAAGGGGACTGGGCTGAGGGTGTGGAGCCGACATCAGGATACACTGCGGGCGCTGCTCTCTGGTTCAGGGGCATCAGGACGGTGGTCCATATGAGGAGAGGTGTACTGGAAGTTACAGCACACATAGAGGGGGAACGATAAGAGCCGACTGTCCAGGTTCATCACCACATACTCCTGGAAAAGAGAATGAGGAACGGGGAGCACAGAATGTAAGTTAGACAGAATTATATCATCCAATTCAGGCAAGGAGCGGCAGGTGGCCTGGAGGGTAGGGGCGGCAGGTGGCCTGGAGGGTAGGGGCGGCAGGTGGCCTGGAGGGTAGGGGCGGCAGGTGGCCTGGAGGGTAGGGGCGGCAGGTGGCCTGGAGGGTAGGGGCGGCGGGCGGCAGGTGGCCTGGAGGGTAGGGGCGGCAGGTGGCCTGGAGGGTAGGGGCGGCAGGTGGCCTGGAGGGTAGGGGCGGCAGGTGGCCTGGAGGGTAGGGGCGGCAGGTGGCCTGGAGGGTAGGGGCGGCAGGTGGCCTGGAGGGTAGGGGCGGCAGGTGGCCTGGAGGGTAGGGGCGGCAGGTGGCCTGGAGGGTAGGGGCGGCAGGTGGCCTGGAGGGTAGGGGCGGCAGGTGGCCTGGAGGGTAGGGGCGGCAGGTGGCCTGGAGGGTACGGGCGGCAGGTGGCCTGGAGGGTAGGGGCGGCAGGTGGCCTGGAGGGTAGGGGAGGCAGGTGGCCTGGAGGGTAGGGGCGGCAGGTGGCCTGGAGGGTAGGGGCGGCAGGTGGCCTGGAGGGTAGGGGCGGCAGGTGGCCTGGAGGGTAGGGGCGGCGGGCGGCAGGTGGCCTGGAGGGTAGGAGTGTTGGGTCAGTAACCGAAAGGTTGCTGGATCGAAACCCAGAGCTGACAAAAAAAATCTATCGTTCTGTAACCAGTTAACCTACTGTTCCACGGGCGCCGTGGATGTCGATTAAGGCAGTCCCCCCGCACCTCTCTGATTCAGAGGGGTTGGGTTAAATGCAGAAGACACATTTCAGTTGAATGCATTGTTGTACCACTGACTACAATGGGGGTATCCCCCTTTTCCCAATACTTAAGATAGTGATGGGGAGGAAAGTATCAGAATGTGGATTATGTGTGGTCTGACTGACCTGGTCTTTCTCCAGGGTGAGAAGCTGGTAACCAGTGGATCGACTACACACCAGCTTCCCACTGTTATCAAAGGAGGCCAGGCGTAACCTGAACAGGGACAAACAGCAAATGACAGGGGAGGGTCTAGTCAGGCCTGGTAAAGCAAAGGTAAATCACATGGCAGTTATACAGAACATAATTATACCATTACTACTACTACAAACAATGCATTGGCAATCTTTGAAATCTGTAGCTGTCCTATGCGTGTTGTGCTGATCACAGCCTAGGTCCTGTCTGCAGCGTGGAACACTAACCTGTATGCTAGATGCCTCCGAGGCTGCAGACTGACAGCTCCTCCACATGGCTGGCTCAGAGTATTCCTCTTGAACACTATGAAGCGGTTGGTGTAGGTCACCAGCAGGTCAAAGCCAAAGTTGAAGCCTGTCCACCGCCAACAGTACTAAGCATGAATAAAAAGTGAAAACATCCTATTTTATTTTATATTTGGTTTTAAGTTCTTATTGCATGATGAACATGATTTCCTTATTACACAGAGACTAATGGTCTGACTCACATCTCCATCTTTGGTCAGTTTCCTGCCACACCTCATGCTGCTTGACTCAAACTCCTCCTTGTTGGCATCCTGTGGACTACAAACACAAATGTCTTACTATAGAGAGAAATAATAATGGCGTCTTTTTTTAAGCACCAACTCCGCCATGGTTCATTGGACAAAGCCTATGTAGAAATGAATAAATAAATAAAGCAAAAATAAGGTATGTGTTAAACACAGGCTTAGGAGATCTTTTTCCTTTTGTTCTACGAGGTAATATTTGTCAGCTAATTTTGAAGCATTTATGTAATAAAAAACCCTACAAAGCACATAAAGGCTTCATAATTTATGAAGGTCATGTTAACTGACTGATATCTCATAGAACGATCTCCTAAGCCAGTGTTAACCTTATTTTCAGCGTTTATCCCAAAACCCAATTCTTTCCCAATTAATTTCCCCCATAGGAATTGCCAAACGAACCAGAGGTAACTCATTTCCGGGTTTTAGGACTGCAAGCTGCCGAGCTCTATACAAGCGAAAATATATTTTCAGTCACTGAAAGCCGCTGATTGGCATTAATGTTGTCATGGCGTGATGTTGCTGGCTTGGAGCTCCAGTTCTCACCCATTGTCATTGTCGTGTTCCGTCCGTAGCATGGCAAACCACTGGCTCTTGTACACAGAGGTCAGCCAATCTGTGGTATGAGTTGTACAGAGTAGTTCAAAATGACTACCAAAACAGTGAATGTGAAACATAAACCACTATCCAATCATCAACCTTACCGGGTGGGAGAATGTTGTCTCTCTCCAGGATGCGTGCAGACGCCAGGTCGTTGATGATGTATTGTAGGCGCACATGTCTGAAGACAGGAATAAAGGGAGCGCCGTCCTCTGTTTTTAAGAAGGGCTCCTCCTCTCCCAACTCTGCAACAGCATGCACATAAGGGCCATTAGAAAACACTGGTCAGCCCGTGTCTGTGTGTATATTCTACAACCCTTTGTTCAGATAGGTGTGTAGCTAGCTGTGACATGCACTGTAGAACAGAACGTACCAGTTCTGCGTTTGCAAAGCCAGGCGTCAGCGTCAGCCAGCAGCTGCTTGATGAGACCGTCCCACGATGGATTGAGCTGCAGGAACATCCACTGAGGAGAGGGAATGGAGGTAAAGGATGGGGAAGGGGGGAGATAAATCAACGGTCTTCCTTACAGTAGGGCCAGCCCAAAAGGCTGCAGTAGTACCTTTTTCAGGGCGGTGTAGACATCCATCTCCACCTGCATGACGAAAAGGTCAGACGACTGGATCAGCAGTTCCATCACGTCCACTCTGCAGATACAGCACAGACACTGCTCACTGACCACACAACACATAGCCTCTATTACCAGTATGTACTACAGTTCTTGTGCTTACGTTGCTTCCAGAGGCAGTTTAGAACTCAGTAGCGAGTGTTGCAACCGAGGACAGATGATTTTTTTACGCGCTACGTGCTTCAGCACTCAGCGGTCCCATTCTTTCTGTAAGCTTGTGTGGCCTACTACTTTGCGGCTCTGCCGTTGTTGTTCTTAGACGTTTCCATTTCACAATAACTGCACTTACAGTTGACCGGAGCAGCCCTAGCAGGGCACAAATTTGACAAACTGACTTGTTGGAAAGGTGGCATCCTATGACGGTGCCACATTGAAAGTCACTGAGCTCGTCAGTAAGGCCATTCTACTGCCAACGTTAGTCTATGGAGATTGCATGGCTTCGTGCTCGAATTTATACACCTGTCAGCAATGGGTGTGGCTGAAATAGCCCATTCCACTCATTTGAAGGGTACACATACTTTTGTATATATAGTGTATAAGCCCTAGGGAAAAATATGAAAACATTGAAGATACACACCCCAGCTCCTTCATCAGATCAACATTCTGATGGGTCATGAGGTTATTGAGGAGCCATTCCAGGCACCTGCAGGACACACAAACATAAGCATGTAGAATGAGAAGAAATGTATGAAATGTGTAATATTATTCAACAGGAGTGTAATGATGGGGCTTACTTCTTCATGACAGAGTCCAGGCCGTAGATGCTGGCAAAGGAGTAGTAGCCACACACAGTCTTGACACCGACGTTCTCCTTCATGGTCTCACCACACTGCTGGATCAGACCATCCTGAAAAGACACAAGGCATGGCTTATTGTCCCCTTTGATCATCAATTCTCATTCAGTAATTTCCATTCCAGCAAGTTTAACTTCCAACTCACATATCACCATCATCAACCTTATCACTACATTGTATACCGTTACATTCCATGTAAAATATACTGTAGTGTGCTAACGACAATCTACTGACCAGTTGGAGCATACAAGCTGCTGCTAGGATACTGACCACCCTGCTGGGCTTGATCAGAACATCATCCCGGTACAGAGATCCAAACACTACCTGCAGAGCTAAACACAAACGCACCCAGAAAACAAAGGTACATGTGTATAGTAACTGCAAAAAAGGAGTTCAGTGACATAAACAAAGCGATTTGTAGTATTTAATTCCTGACAGCAGTATTGTAGTACTCAAGTCCGACTCGAGTCCCGAATTTCATGACTCGTGACTCAACCATTGGTGACTGGGATTTGCCTTCTCGTGACTTGTATTTGCACTTGGACTGGATAGGCTACTATGATAAGCAGAATATTAGCAGCACTGGGTGCGCAGATCTGCGATGGTTCTGTTCTCTAGCAGTGTGAAGGATGTGCCACACCCGGCCTACATCAGCTGGTGAGCTGCAGGGGAGCAAGCGATGAGGGTCGACAGACAAGCAGGTAGGCTCCACTTCGATTATAGGCTAAGCGACACATCGCACCAGTGACTCTCTGGCTTCCCCGTAACCACCAGCCAACTATTTAGCTTTGCCTGGTTAAGAAACACAAACTGCTTTACAAAATTAAAAACAATACTAGTATCGAGTTTTAACTTGTGACTTGATCATTGATGATTCGGACTTGGACTCCAGCCATAGGGACTTCTAGACACGACTTGAGCACAGGGGAGGCGACTTGGACTCGAGGTTTAGTGACTCGACTACAACACTGCCTGACAGTAACTTAAGTACTCACCCTCTGTGTCGATGTTCTGGTCTGGGATCTCTAACGGTATGACCATCATGTTGGACTCCTTCCAGGATCCACTGAACATGCTGGAGAAATACCCAGACTACATAATGAAAACACAGGGAGGAGAGAGAGGGAGTGGAATGAGTCACAGGCATTGGCTTTGTAGAGACTACAGTGTTAGTGTACAAAGAACAGTGCACTAACCTGGCACAGGTAGACTTTGTGCAGGTTCCACTCCTGCCCCAAGGCACAGATGCGGATGTCACTGTTCTCGCCGTTCAGGAACAAGGTCTGATAGATGTACTTAGAAGTGCTCTTTAGCTTCTTCCTGTTACAATTCCAAACCAAACCAGCAGAGGGCAGGCTAAGGTTAGAAACAGACTGGCCATATGAAAGATGTGTGAATACCTCACCTGTGCTGTAAAGGGCTCTCTACACGATCTACGCAAACAGAGCTGACGGAGGTCCGTTTGCGTCGTGTTCCAAAAATGCAGCCACACAAACGTACGTGGAACTACGTATAGCGCGCCGCAAACGGGGCTCCGTTTGTGTAGACCTTCAGTGTGTTTTTCTCTTACTCTGGCCTGCTGTGTGTGTATGTCACTTGTGTTCATGAAGTTGTGTGTATTTCCAGTGTGATGCGTGTGTGGCTCTTCACACCTCCTTGGTGTGTCAAGTAAGACATCTTCCTCATCAGGCTCACTGTCACAGTCGCAGTGTGCAGTCCGTTTCCTCTTTCTGCACTCACATCCATGCTTGCCACTAGCACATGCAGTCTCAACTGCTTCCTCTGGATCCTGGGAGGAGGCCTGCATCCGGCTGCCCAGGGTGCCCATCTCTCCACTGCATACAAAACAAGACCATCAGCAACCTCAAATGCATGGATGCATTGTAATTCATAGGAGTTTCACTACTCTGGGCTAAACTAAATTAGGTCCTTTTGTTGTTGATGAGTAACTATTTCTGAAAGTTATCATCTAGGTTCAGACAGGCAGAAATTTGACAAAATGACTTGCTGGAAAGGTGGCATCCTATGACGGTGCCACGTTGAAAGTCACTGAGCTTTTCAGTAAGGCCATTCTACTGCCAATGTGTGTCTATGGATATTTCATGGCTTTGCACACCTCGATTTTATACACCTCCCAGCAACAGGTGTGGCTGAATAGCCTAATCCACTAATTTGAAGGGGTGTCCACATACTTTTATATATATAGTGTATGTCAAAATCATGAACATGTCCTCTGACATCAACAATACTACGGTAGCCAGCCAGCTAGCTAGCTAGTTAACAACCCCAGGCACTGTGTTGAGCTATCATTGTTTTTGTTGTTGCCACAGCTCCTTAGCTAGCTAACGTTACCTACACAACAGCTAACGTTAGCTACCCTTAACTTGAGACCGGGTAGCTAATAAATGTAATAACTAGATCATTTACGACATACAGAAACTTAACTTACCTGATATATCAATAACAAGTCAAACCTGTCGTCTAGCAACCTTTGTTGTCAATTAATTTAAGCAAGCCTAGCTATGTTGCTAGCCAGCTCAAATGTGACAGGTCACCAGACGAAGCTGGTTACTGTAGTGTAACGTTAGCGAAACAACAAGCCTTCTCAGCTAATTTTTTGCGTTAAAGTTTTTGGAACAAAGACAAACAGGTAATTTAGCACCAGATATTGCGGATCTGATTAATCCGGCCAAATACGATCTACCAATAGTCTGAGCATCATTATGAATATTTAAAAGTATATCTCAAGAACAATTGTCAAGTTGTCTTTATATTTTTCATAGCTAAAACGATGCAGATTCCACAGACTAGCAATTTGTCTTCTTCTAGCCTGCTAACTATGATGTGCCTCAAGCGCTTCTGCGCATTATTGCCATCTACTGTAATATAGATGATATGCAGATTTGGACAGGCTTGCTAGCTAGTGTGGGAATATGTTTATATTAGAGGATTGTTTAACCATATATATATATATATATATATATATATATATATATATATATATATATATATATATATATATATATATATATATATAAAACAAATGACCAATGACCACTCCAAGAAACAATGCAATGTTATTTTCAGGAGCTAATTTCGATTTATTTTATTACCATCTCCAAAGACCCAAAGATTATTCTCATCCCAACCGCTGGGGACAGATCATTTCCAGATAGTATTAGGTGTGTCTCGTGGAAGAAACAACCAATAGACGCTGAGCACCGCTTCAAGTTCCCTGCTGATTTTCCAGACAGTCTGCTTTTGACGACGGGCTGTGACACGTACCTAACTGTGTTGTGTTGAATAACTCCCTGGGGTAGGACAAAATAGGTACATTCTTCTACTAGGTTGACATCCTTGTCCATATATCTAGGATTTCTTTATTTATTTTTTCCATAACCAAGTTGTTAAGTATGGAGGCAGGGGCATTGTTGTTTTGAAGCTCTGCTTTTAGTAAATTGTTACACTGTTTATAGCTAGGTGAAAAATAAAGTAATTGTGCCTTATGGGTTAGTGCATTGTGGCATTTACAGTACACAACACATACAGTTGAAGTACAGTTGAAGATTTACAGATTTCATGTTAACAAACTATAGGTTTGGAAAGTCGGCTAGGACATCTACTTTGTGCATACAATTGAGTGTATGTAAACTTCTGACCCACTGAGAATGTGATGAAAGAAATAAAAGCTGAAATAAATCATTCTCTCTACTATTATTCTGACATTTCACATTCTTAAAATAAAGTGGTGATTCGAACTGACCTAAAACAGGGAATTTCTACTAGGATTAAATGTCAGGAATTGTGAAAAACTGAGTTTAAATGTATTTGGCTAAGGTGTATGTAAACGTCCAACTTCAACTTTACCTATGGCATTCTTGTGAACAGTAGGGCAAAGGTGTTTCTCCTCTGAAGTGTGAATTGGTATGCATCTTATCCCCTTCTCGCTTAGGTGCTCCTTTCATTAAGCAGTCTTCAGGACAGGAGGACCCTTCCGGGAGCAGTGCTGAAGGGACCATGGACAAGGAAACTGCACCAACAGCAGAGAGGGTAGTGGAAAGTGAGAGCAGGATGAAACACCTGTTTGGGTTTGACAAGGAGGACCTGTCCTCCTTGCATCACCTGGTGTGTCTCCTAAACCGCCCCACTGACCCTGCTTCTCTGGGCATCTTCCGCTTCCTGTTTGGTGAGCTGTCAGTCATTTTCACTAAGCTTAGTTATCCTGAGTCAAAATGTCTGCAGTGCCTGTCATTTTAATTTGTGCCTGTGAATGTAATACATTTAATAAGAAGTTGAGTGTCATTTGTTAGTCAAATCATCAGCTGGTTGCCAGGTGAGTGTAGTCTTGTGCCAGGTGTTGGTAGAGCATAGCACTTATAATGTCAGGGTAGTGGGTTCGATTCCCGGGCCCACCCATACGCAAAATGCATGCACGTGTGACTGTAAGTTGCTTTTGATAAAACTGTCTGTTAAATGGCATAGAGTGTCTTCGGAAAGTATTCAGACCCCTTGACTTTTTCCACATTTTGTTAGGTTACAGCCGTATTCAAAAATTTATGAAATAGTTTTTTTCCTCATCAATCTACACACAATACCCCATAATGACAAAACAAAAACAGGTTCTTAGAAATTTCACATTTATTACAAATAAAAAATGGAAATATCACATTTACATAAGTATTCAGACCCTTTACTCAGTTCTTTATTGAAGCACCTTTGGCAGCGATTACAACATTGAGTCTTCTTGGGTATGACGCTACAAGCTTGGCACACCTGTATTTGGGGAGTTTCTTCCATTCTTCTCTGCAGATCCTGTCAAGCTCTGTCAGGTTGGATGGGGAGCGTCACTGCACAGCTATTTTCAGGACTCTCCAGAGATGTTTGATCAGGTTCAAGTCCGGGCTCTGGCTGGGCCACTCAAGGACATTCAGAGACTTGTCCCAAAGCCACTCCTGCATTGTCTTTGCTGTGTGCTTAGGGTCGTTGTCCTGTTGGAAGGTGAACCTTCACCCCAGTCTGAGGTCCTGAGCGCTCTGGAGCAGGTTTTCATCAAGGATCTCTCTATACTGTGCTTCGTTCATTTTTCCCTCAATCCTGACTAGTTTCTCAGTCCCTGCCACTGAAACACATCCCACAGCCTGATGCTGCCACCACCACCATGCTTCACTGTAGGGATGGTGCCAGGTTTCCTCCAGATGTGATGCTTCAGGCCAAAGAGTTCAATCTTGGTTACATCAGACCAGAGAATCTTGTTTCTCATGGTCTGGTAGTCCTTTAGGTGCCTTTTGGCAAACTCGCAGCAGGTGGAGTGCTGCAGAGATGATTGTCCTTCTGGAAGGTTCTCCCATCTCCACAGAGGAACTCTAGAGCTCTGTCAGAGAGAACATCGGGTTCTTGGTCACCTCCCTGACCAAGGGCAATCTCCCCCGATTGCTCAGTTTGGCTGGGCGTCCAGCTCTAGGAAGAGTCTTGGTGGTTCCAAACCTCTTCCATTTAAGAATGATGGAGGCCACTGTGTTCTTGGGGACCTTCAATGCTGCAGACTGGTACCCTTCCCCAGATCTGTGCCTCGACACAATCCTGTCTCGGAGCTCTACGGCCAATTCCTTCGACCTCATTGCTTGGTTGTTGCACTGTCAACTGTGGGACCTTATTAACCTCTTAAATGTAAATGGCAAAATGTAGATTTCCGCCTAAATAGACATACCCAAAAGTAACTGCTATTCATGTGTAATTACATGATTCTGACATGCAAAAACTTGGTATATTTGGAAAGAAGACATCTGGGAAATTATGACAATGATCAGAAGATAGATAGGAGTTACATAGTTCAGAATACCCAAGATCAAGCACATACACAAAATACGTTTTTTTATTTTTTTATTTTGAAAATCATCTTTCATTGACAAGCTATAAGTGAATTATTGATTCCCAGAGCTGGAAACACATCAGATGGCTTCCACAATATGTGAACAATATCAGAAAAAAATGGGATTGATGGACCTAAGAACTTGAATTAGGCAGATGTTTTAGTAAGTGGGGTCAGGTGTGGTTACGGGACGTTTCCTGGGCTCTGAGCCAGGTAGCAATAGTTCGCATTACGCATAATAAGTTCTAGGCTCGGCCTGCCCTTATACATTTGTATGCCCATATATGGTACTAAGTCACACAAACTATTTGAAGGCATCACTCAATAGCCAAGATACTCAGCCACAGACACCCTGCTTTTGCAGATAGGGGCTACCGTTCTCATACCAGACTGAATTGAATAAAAAATAGGGTCCTCAAATATGGGGATTTTACATTTTAAGAGGTTAAGGTGTTTGCCTTTCCAAATCATGTCCAATCAATGGACTCCACCTGTGGTCAAATTGTAGAAACATCAAGGATGATCAATTCAAACAGGATACACCTGATCTCAATTTCGAGTCTCATAGCAAAGGGTCTGAATACTTATGTAAATAAGCTTTTCTGTTTTTTTATTTGTTTTTAAAATTCTAAAAACCTGTTTTTGCTTTGTCATTATGGGGTATTGTGTGTAGATTGCTGAGAAATATCTTTTTTGGGGGGGGGTCCCAAGTGGCGCAGTGGTCTAAGACACTGCATCTCAGTGCTAGAGGTGTCACTACAGACAACCTGGTTCGTATCCAGACTATATCACAACCGGCCAGGATTGGAAGTCCCATAGGGCGACGCATAATTGGCCTAGAGTTGTCAGAGTTTGGCCGGTGTAGGCCGTCATTGTATTTTAGAATAAGGCTGTAACGTAACATAATGTGGAAAAAGTCAAGGGGTCTATCATCTGTCGCTGTGCTTTCATCTTCTGTGTCTTTCCCTGCAGGCATGATAATGGCTATAGATATCACACAGGAGCGAGGCCTTAGCCACCTGGACTACAAGTACCTGGATGGGGCTCCCGTGTGCCGCTTCCCCCTCTCTTCAACTTCCTGCAGCCGCTGCCTCTTGATTATATGTACCTGGTCTATGTGGCTTATATCAAACTGCCCCAATCTCACAAGATTGTATGCGTTTTATCCTGTCTGTCTGTCCCACAGTAGGATTCTGCAAAATGAAATAGTGAGTCTACTGGTTGTCCATGGATGTGGTCTTTGTCTGGATCTGTCTGCCGGCTATCTGCTGTTTTTTCGACGCTACGCGCCCTTTTGGCATTTTCTTTGTCAGTTACTTTCACTGTATGAACTCCCAACTCTTCAGCATCGTTGAGGACCTGTTGATTAATTGTATTTAGTCATCGTAATGAATGTTATAATTCAAACTACATAATTCAGCAAACTACATAATCCATGAGGGCTGCTTGTAATTATTAAGCCTCATCATTAAAAGATTGCATTGATAAGGAAATACTTATCACTTGTTCTGAGGGCAACATAATGCAAGCAGTCTCCTGTGACCCAGAGAGCATTTCCAAAGCTATCTTTTCTATAATGATCTACTATTTAAGTTAATTTATAATCCCCTATCGATCACATTGTCCTTTTTTATTTCCAGGTATGTTTGCTTACACCATGCTGGCCGCGAGTCCTCTCTTCTGCTACCCCAACTGGCCCAGGCACTTCTTTAGTCGCTTCTCAGAGTTCCTCAGGCCAGTGCTGCCGCTCAACTCTCCTCCTCCACAGCCCAGCACCTTACCCAGAGACCCATAACACATCTACAGGATCCCCTCTGCCCCCAAGGACTCCAAAACACTCTGCCTCCAAAACACGGTTTAAGCACAAGCTGGCAACTCTGTTCACCATTCTGTACCTGGCTGAACAGCTCTTCCTACTGTACTCTCACTTCATCACACAGGTACTACTCCTGTAGAAATGGAGGATGGAGTTTTCAGTGATAAACTTGTAGTACTTTCCATGTATTGAATTAAGGAAAAAGCCAGCATTTGATTTGAATGCCCTGATTTGAATGTCACAGTTGGGAGTCACTGTACCGCTGTCAGCTAAAGTTATTTCCCAACCCTACGGGTTACTAGAATAATTGCTAAATCAGTGTCGACACTGCTATCCGTCTGCATCAAACAGTAGTGTAGACTAGCTTGAGTCAGCAGAATGATGGGAGTTGCAGAGGGGTGTGGAAGGAGGCTTTGCAGAAGTAACTACTGGTCCATACATCCTGCTGTCCTGATCTGGAGTGCAGTTCTGTTTGATGGGGATCTTATACTGTCCCTTTTGCAGGTTTTCCTACTTACAAAGCATGTAGAGGTCTAATTTTTATCATAGGTACACTTCAACTGTGAGAGACGGAATCTAAAACAAAAATCCAGAAAATCACATTGTATGATTTTTAAATAATAATTCGCATTTTATTGCATGACATAAGTATTTGATCACCTACCAACCAGTAAGAATTCCGGCTCTCACAGACCTTTTAGTTTTTCTTTAAGAAGCCCTCCTGTTCTCCAGTCATTACCTGTATTAACTGCACCTGTTTGAACTGTGAGCACTGATGGAGGGATTGTGCGTTCCTGGTGTAACTCGGCCAGTTGTTGTCGCCATCCTGTACCTGTCCCGCAGGTGTAATGTTCGGATGTACCGATCCTGTGCAGGTGTTGTAACACGTGGTCTACCACTGCGAGGACGATCAGCTGTCCGTCCTGTCTCCCTGTAGCGCTGTCTTAGGCGTCTCACAGTACGGACATTGCAATTTATTGCCCTGGCCACATCTGCAGTCCTCATGCCTCCTTGCAGCATGCCTAAGGCACGTTCAGAGATGAGCAGGGACCCTGGGCATCTTTCTTTTCGTGTTTTTCAGAGTCAGTAGAAAGTATTACATCAACAGTATTACTGTTGATGTAATATGGCTACAGGTTCATCTGCCTCACCTAAAGCCCATTCTGGTGGGAAGCTGCTATAGACCACCAAGTGCTAACAGTCAGTATCTGGATAACGTGTGAAATGCTTGATAATGTATGTGATATCAACAGAGAGGTATATTGTCAGGGTGATTTAAATATTGACTGCCTTTCATTAAGCTACCCACTCAAGAAAAAGCTTCAAACTAACCAGTGCCTGCAACCTGGTTCAGGTTATCAGTCAACCTACCAGGATAGTTAAACAGCACAAGAATAAAATCATCAACATCTTTACTAATGCTGCAGAAATTAGCTTGAAAGCAGTATCCAGATCCATCGGATGTAGTGATCACAATATAGTAGCCATATCTAGGAAAACCCAAGTTCTAAAGGCTGGGCCTAATATAGTGTGTAAGAGGTCATACAATAAGTTTTGTAGTGATTCCTATGTTGTTGATGTAAAGAATATTGGTGTTCTGTGGTATGTAATGAGGAGCAAATAGACACTGCACTTTATGAAATTGCTTATTTCAGTTACTAATAAGCATGCACCCATTAAGAAATCCCTGTGGATTGATAAGGAATTTAAAAATTGTATGGTTGAGAGGAATGGAAAATAAGTCTGGCTGCACAACCAATTGGCAAACGTATTGCAAATTGAGAAATCATGTGACTAAACTGGGGGTCTGACAACTTGGATGGAAAATTACTGAGGATAATAGCGGACAATATTGCTACTCCTATTTGCCATATTTTCAATTTAAGACTACTAGAAAGTGTGTGCCCCCAGGCTTGGAGGGAAGCAAAAGTAATTCTGCAACTAAGAAAAGTAAAGCCCCATTTACTGGCTCAAATAGCCGACAAATCAGCCGGAATGCCAAGCGTTACATCTGGAATCTGGAAACCTGGCACCATCTCTACAATGAAGCATTGTGGTGGCAGCATCATGCTGTGGAGATGTTTTTCAGCTGCAGGGACTGGGAGACTAGTCAGGATCGAGGGAAAGCAAACTACAGAGATCCTTGATGAAAACCTGTTCCAGAGCGCTCAGGACCTCAGACTGGGGTGAAGGTTCACCTTCCAACAGGACAACGACCCGAAGCACACAGCCAAGACAACATAGGAGTGGCTTCCGGACAAGTCTCTGAATGTCCTTGAGTGGCGCAGCCAGAGCCTGTATTTCTCTGGAGAGACCTGAAAATAGCTGTGCAGCTACTCTCCCCATCCAACCTGACAGCACTTGAGAGGATCTGCAGGGGGGAATGGGATAATCTCCCCAAATAATCGCTGCCAAAGATGCTTCAACAAAGTACTGAGTAAAGAGTCTGAATACTTATGTAAATGTGATATTTCAGTTTTTATTTTGAATACATTTGCAAACATTTCTAAAAACCTTTTTTTGTTTGTCATTATGGGGTATTGAGTGTAGATTAATGAGGAAAAATAACAATTTAATCCATTTTAGAATAAGGCTGTAACGTAATAACATTTTGAAAAGGTCTAGGGGTCTGAATACTTTCCGAATGCACTGTACACACAAACGGAACTAACACACACACACACACACACACACACACACACACACACACACAACAAGAACTAGCACACAACATAAAAGGTGTGCTAAGCCAGTGTTTCCCAACCCGGGTCCTCGTACTCCCAACAGTATACATTTTCGTTGTAGCCCTGTACAAACACACCTCATTCAACTTATTGAGGGCTTGATGATTAGTTGACAAGTTGAATCAGGTGTGCTTGTCCAGGGTTACAATAAAAATGTGTGCTGTTGGGGGTACTTAAAGACCAGGGTTGGGAAACACTGGGCTAAGCTAACACATTGTCTTAACCCCACAGAAACAGAGTCCCTGCCTCCAGAGCTCCAGCCACTCATCACTGGAGACAACGGTGAGGGGTCAGAGGTCAATGTGACGGATCCCATTGTCCGGCTATTTCTACGCCGACAGCGACGAATTAAGGAAATTAAGAGGCACAGGGAAGCCAACATGTTCGAAAGGCTGAACCGGTTTACTGTGGAAAAAGTACTACATGTTGCGGCGAACGTGTGTGTTTTGTTTTCATTGCAACTACCAAAGCCGCAAATCATTTCCCCATTATCCTATCTTCTCTTAAAACCCCCCACTTTCCTGCACCAGCTTGGCATGTTTCTATGTTTTGTAGTAAAAAGATCGTATGAAAAGCATTTCCAATGACATCAACGACTTCCAGATGGTGAAGCGTGATGCATCACTCCAGAGAGCACGTATCCACTGCTGTTGGAAAGGTGGCATCCTATGACGGTGCCACGTTGAGCTCTTCATTATGGGCCATTTTTTAAATTGTCTTAATTTTTTTATTGAACCTTCAACTAGGCAAGCCAGTTAAGAACAAATTATTATTTACAATGACGGCCATTCTACTGCCAATATTTTTCTATGGAGATTGCATGGCTGTGTGCTCGATTTTATACACCTGTCAGCAACGGGTGTGGCTGAAATAGCCGAATGCACAAATTTGAAGGGGTGCCCACATACTTTTGGCCATGTAGTGTATGTTGATGTTGGGGTGGTGCAGGAGATGAAATATATTTGAAAATATGTTTGAAATTGTGCAGGGACAAGTTTGATTGTGTTACGACTCATACTCCTGTTTTACAAAAAAAAAAGAAGACATTCCTAGGTTGTGCAAGATTGTTAATTTTTGCCTTATTTGTATATTGTCAGAAGTATCATCAATTCTTTATTTTAAATTACTCAAGTTAAATCCAACATGCACCTTCACAAAAGGTCTTTCTTTGCTATGCCTAACTTTAAATGAGGTCATTTTTTTTACTGAGGGTAACTACACTTGTGAAAAGTGGCGGAGCGGAACTTTACATTCTAGCTTTACCATTTGAGACCAAATGATGACAGTGTGCATTACGAAACCTATGGTAACAAGTCAAACATGTTCACCATTTGCATTCCAAAATGCAGTTGGTACTTTTCTAATAACGTGCTTCTATGAACGTGAAACAAAATTTGCATTCTCAGTGTTTTGAACATGAAAGCTCATGATCATGTAGTCAGGATGAAGAGAAACCGTTATGGAAGTGTCATGCTTTATTGCGATCAGTCTTAATCATTACAGATGACTGTGCTCTCCCTAAGATGCTACAGTACAACTCCACAGTGTCATTAAGGGTAGGGTGTCATGGCACAAGATACAGGATATATATATATACAGTGGGGAGAACAAGTATTTGACACACTGCCGATTTTTCAGGTTTTCCTACTAACAAATCATGTAGAGGTCTGTAATCTTTATCATAGGTACACTTCAACTGTGAGAGACGGAATCTAAAACCAAAATCCAGAAAATCACATTGTATGATTTTTAAATAATTAATTTGCATTTTATTGCATGACATAAGTATTTGATCACCTACCAACCAGTAAGAATTCCGGCTCTCACAGACCTGTTAGTTTTTCTTTAAGAAGCCCTCCTGTTCTCCACTCATTACCTGTATTAACTGCACCTGTTTGAACTCGTTACCTGTATAAAAGACACCTGTCCACACACTCAATCAAACAGACTCCAACCTCTCCACAATGGCCAAGACCAGAGAGCTGTGTAAGGACATCAGGGATACAATTGTAGACCTGCACAAGGCTGGGATGGGCTACAGGACAATAGGCAAGCAGCTTGGTGAGAAGGCAACAACAGTTGGCGCAATTATTAGAAAATGGAAGAAGTTCTAGATGACGGTCAATCTCCCTCGGTCTGGGGCACCATGCAAGATCTCACCTCGTGGGGCATCAATGATCATGAGGAAGGTGAGGGATCAGGCCAGAACTACACGGCAGCACCTGGTCAATGACCTGAAGACAGCTGGGACCACAGTCTCAAAGAAAACCATTAGTAACACACTACGCCGTCATGGATTAAAATCCTGCAGCGCACGCAAGGTCCCCCTGCTCAAGCCAGCGCATGTCCAGGCCCGTCTGAAGTTTGCCAATGACCATCTGGATGATCCAGAGGAGGAATGGGAGAAGGTCATGTTGTCTGATGAGACAAAAATAGAGCTTTTTGGTCTAAACCCCACTTGCCGTGTTTGGAGGAAGAAGGAGGATGAGTACAACCCCAAGAACACCATCCCAACCGTGAAGCATGGAGGTGGAAACATCATTCTTTGGGGATGCTTTTCTGCAAAGGGGACAGGACGACTGCACCGTATTGAGGGGAGGATGGATGGGGCCATGTATCGCGAGATCTTGGCCAACAACCTCCTACCCTCAGTAAGAGCATTGAAGATGGGTCGTGGCTGGGTCTTCCAGCATGACAACGACCCGAAACACACAGCCAGGGCAACTAAGGAGTGGCTCCGTAAGAAGCATCTCAAGGTCCCGGAGTGGCCTAGTCAGTCTCCAGACCTGAACCCAATAGAAAATCTTTGGAGGGAGCTGAAAGTCTGTATTGCCCAGCGACAGCCCCGAAACCTGAAGGATCTGGAGAAGGTCTGTATGGAGGAGTGGGCCAAAATCCCTGCTGCAGTGTGTGCAAACCTGCTCAAGAACTACAGGAAACGTATGATCTCTGTAATTGCAAACAAAGGTTTCTGTACCAAATATTAAGTTCTGCTTTTCAGATGTATCAAATATTTATGTCATGCAATAAAATGCAAATTAATTACTTAAAAATCATACAATGTGATTTTCTGGATTTTTGTTTTAGATTCCGTCACTCACAGTTGAAGAGTACCTATGATCAAAATTACAGACTTCTACACTGTATACCAGGTACACAAGCTATATACACAAGGAAGATACAAAAATCACTGGATTTTTTCACACAGGCATGATTTTATCTCAGTTGAAGTGGACAGTTCTATACATGACTTCTCAACTAACCCAAGTTTCCCTTCCATTTAACAAATGAAAAATTCTTCACTTTAAGTGCGCTAGTGTCCGCCTGGTCTCAATTCTGAGAACACATTGGATAGAAATATCAAGGATAGCAGAGAATTCTAGTCAATAGAATGTCCAGACCATCCTCTTTTAGGGTATCTATAGTATTAGCCTTCCATAATTGTCTAATGAATGACAGGTGCAAAGTAATTTTAGACAAAATAAGCTCTACTTACTACGAAAAAGTATCAACTGTGCATTACCATCAGCGGAACATTACAGCACCGCTAAGAGTTTAGATCTGTAGTGCTTCAGTAAATGGCCCTTTGTTGTAGGTTTACAGCAGCAGTCCCACGTTCAAGAACAACAACAATGAATCACATTGTTCTTTACAATAGGAGACACACTCAAAGTTGAGATAAGGCAGACAAGCAAAATACATATTATTACATTGACACAGACAAGTTCAGCTTCCCTTTTATAATTCAGCTTTTAAACCACCCGTTTGATGCATTTGATCGGTTGCCCTTCATTAATTAATATATTAGAGTTAAGTGTGACCTAGTAAGGTTATTTCACCAACATTGTATTTATTGTATTTAACTAGGCAAGTCAGTTAAGAACAAATTCTTATTTACAATCACGGTCTACCCCGGCCAAACCCTATCAGTGTAAAACTGCTTGAGGTCTCACCTTCATTTTAGTGAAATACCATTAGTAGATGCATACAGCCTGTTGGTCCATAAGGATGAGTCTATATGCGTATGGCTTAGCTCAAATTGTCATAACATCATGATTAGGGTTGCAGAGCTACTGGTAATTTATATTTGAAAACTATTCATATATACACTCCCTAGACAGTTTATTAGGTACACTCATCCAATACATGGTCGCACTCCTCTTTGCTTCCAGAACAGCCTGAATTCTTTGGGGCATGGATTCCACAAGTTGTAAATGTTCCACAGGGATTTTGGTCCATGCTAATGTGATGGCATCACTCAGTTGCTGCAGATTAGACAGTGGTACACCACTGCCACCAGCCTGTACCGTTTATACCAGACAGGATGGGTCCATGAACTTATGCTGCTTATGCCAAATCCTGACTCTGCCATCAGCATGACGCAACAGGAACCGGGATTCGTCGGACCAGGTGATGATTTTCCACTCCTCAATTGTACAGTGTTGGTGATTGCGTGCCCACTGGAGCTGCTTCTTCTTGTTTTTAGCTAATAGGAGTGGAACCCGGTGTGGTCCTCTGCTGAAATAGCCAACCTGTGACGAGGATCGACGAGTTGTGCGGCCCGAGATGGCATTCTGCCACTGTTGTACTGCACCATAACGTGTCGGTCTGTGGCCCGCCTATTAGCTTGAATGATTCTTGCCGTTCTCCTTCGACCTCTCTCATCAACAAGCTGTTTTTGTCCACATGACTGCCACTGACTTTATGTTTTTTGTTTGTCTCACCATTCTCGGGAAACCCTAGACACTATCGTGCATGAAAAGCCCAAAAGGGCGACCGTTTCTGAGATACTGAATCCGGCGTGCCTGGCACTAACGATCATACCATGCTCAAAGTCACTTAGGTCACTTGTTTTGCCCATTCTAACATTCAACCGAACAGTAACTGAATGCCTCAATGCCTTTCTGACTGCTTTATATATCAAGCCACAGCCATGTGATTCACTGTCTGTAGGAGCGACCCATTTTCATTAACGGGGTGGTGTCCCTAATAAACTTTGAGTGTCAGTGTAGTATTCATTTTTTATATCTGTGTCCATATTGTCCATGAGTTTCTAGTGGATAGACCATATGGTTCAAGAGAAAATAGCCTAATTAATGAAAAAAGCATATAATAATGTTATTCACAATTGATGGTTAACATTTAGGATAATGTTTGACATCATTGTCATTTTGTATTTTAAAATGATCTTATTTGATTATTTGTTATAATTTTACAAGGCCTCACAGTGGGCCAGAGATAGACACCTGTGATAATCTGAAGTACCCAAAAGGGCCACTAGATGTCTTGTAGATTAAATAAAATCCTTGAAAGTGACCAAATTCTGGAAGTTTACTTGTAAACTTAAAAAATGTTCCGCAATATACCATACCTTTGCAACCATGATCATGATACAGTAGTGTTAATCTTTGAGTAACAATACTTCAAAAAAGGCATTTCTTTGAGGCCTTTGCTCTAAAATATCACCAACATATCCATTAGTGCTGGGAAACAAACTACAAAATGAATATATATGAATATATAAAAATTGTATTTATCCACACACAACTATTAGAATAACGTTTACAAAATTGAGACTTACAAGCTGTACATTTCTGAATCCTCCCTTTGTCTTCAAGCTGGCATACAGGAACCCTACCTTGGTTGAAGGTCTGGGTAAAATATTCCATGTATCACTCCTTCTATGACAACATTTGAAAATGTATCTATGAGAAGATAAAGCAAAGTAAAACCGATTTGTTCTATACAATATTACATTTCCCCTTCAAATGATTAGCTATTGTATTTACATAATTAAATATTACGCAAAGAGATCTCACTTCAATATTGCAACAATATTGATTGTCTATTCATGGGCAGTCTGAAGATGTGTAAAGATATGTTACCATGGGTGGATGGGAGCAGGTAGGGGTCTCGCTGGTAGAGCATAGTTGGCTGATGGGTCAGTTTACTACAGAGAGACCAGAGAGAAGGAGGAGAAGTTACGGGGGTTAAGGATCACAAGCCTGACAATGCCAGTGCTGACAAAATGATGCAGAATAGTTAGCCATTTTACTTTGGAATTAACCTACATCACATAAACTACTATAAACTCAAACTATACAAAAGGTAAAATCTACCCAAAACCCACTCATTCCTTTAATTTAGTGTTAAATAACACTAATATGTGAGAAGAATATTTTTTGTGAACAAAAGTTTAATTTTGGTGTTATAACAAGGTTGGTAGAAACATGGAAAATCGTTGTGGAAATCCATTGCAGCTCAAGTCGATTACAAAATACCCAACGCAATGCTCTCTCTATGGGCTAGCTAGCTAGCAAACGTTGCTACACAAAATAATACCAAAGACAATATCAGCATGTAACGTAGCTAGTTAGCTGTAAAATTGCCTAAACAAACTGCACTATCAATCTCACCATGTTCAACCTGCATTCATTTAATTCCTATCTCCATTAAATTACAAATATCTCGAGGTAGGAATATCTAAAAAATATGATCAATGGCTCATTTGAGAGAAGACATCCTCCCGAGTTATAACATTGGCCAGTATTGAAATCTGACATGTATGATATAGGTTTTCGCGATCTAAAAGTCATATTCCTATTAACTTCCAGTGTAGTTAGAGCAACTTTATCATGGTGCTACGTAATTACGGTTGGATTTCTGCCAGTTTGAACGCCAATAACTCAGATACACATGAAAACATTAAAAATGGCCCAGGGAATCGATAGAACATCACTCAGAGATGCACAAAAACAATATAACATTAAAAATGGATGAGCCTTTCAAAATCACTTAACAAACCTTGACTCTTCAGATTCCATTTCAAATGACCTTTAATGAAAGAAAAACACAAGATTCAGAATCAGTTTGGGGATTTTTATATAAAAGGCAGGAACTCTATTCTTGCACAGAGGAGAGGAGTGTCGTGACGTGACTTTAAACAATCTGAGGACTGTTAACTAACTATGTTTAATTGTTACCCAATTAAATTAATCATGTAACAATTAACTCATTAGGATCTGGGGCACCACGGGAGCGGTTGTTTAAAGAGTTACCATCTCCCGAATTAAACTCTAAAAAGGTCTCTACCTATCAAATCTATAAACAGTCAACTTATTAATCATAACCTCGGATCATATCATCATTCTGAAAGTTGTATCCTCATTGCATCTGCAAAAACCTGTGCCTTACTTATGATTCAGTACTACACAAATTGGTTTAATTCTTTATTTACTAGTTAACTAAATAATAACACAGGATAAACACACACACACATGGTTTAGGTTATTGACTAGAAACCTAATACGATGGAAACAGGTTCCTAGCGGACTGACAAAATATGACGGCTTGTTACAAAAGAGATGGGGGGGGTTCTTAATGTATTTCTGTTCGGAACCAGGCCTTCTCGGAAAGGGGGTTGGTTGGGCCTTTCCGTGGCACGCTTGTAAGACTATGATTGTCCACAAGGTCACAATGTCCTTCTTCTTAGTTGTCCGTCTCCAATGACTTGTCATCCATTCGCTTTGGAAGATGATTATTTGAAAATAGGTTAGCCAGCCGTAAAGATGGTCCCCAGTGGGGTGATGAGAGTTGCGTAGTATACGATGGTTTGAAGAGAGTAGTAGCATGGTCCCACTTAAATTCGCTTTTCTAGATACTTTACTCAGGACAGCTAATCAGCCGTACCAGTGATTATCCGGGAGGGGAGTTCTTCTCCACCTCATGTTACAATTCAGAGTTCGAAATACTTTGGCCGTGAGCTGCAGCTCGACGTCGTTCTAGTCTGATATGTGCAAAGTTTCTAGGAGACAAATGATCTCTTATGGCTCCTAAAATCACATTCCTATCTTAACATTAAATACTTTCACAACACATCGGATGGACACTTCACACATATAGTGTGTATACTTTTCAAGTTAGTATTTCCTCTAACATTTTTAAAGACATCACAAAATAACAACAATTTGACATTCGTTTTCTGACCATTCCTCACGCTCTATGTTAGGAATATTGTTCCAGTATTCGCTTTAGAACGTGTTAGTTTCCGCGGGAAAATGTCTTAAAGTACATTCCTTTGGGAATTTGGAGAGGGAGACCCTGGATCTCCTCTGTTTGATCTATCACAGGGCGTGAGGTGTCAACCCCCCCACACCAGTTCCCTCCTCCACACTTCTGCGGGTGAGAGGGGGTCTGGTTGAAGTTTATTAATTGCAAACCTGATCTGACCCATTAGGATCCTCACAGGACAGTCATGACAGTAGAGATGTTCTTACAGTATAATGGGCACATTGTATAAAAAAAAAAAACTCACCCACAACTCTCTGTTTTTGGCAGCGAGGGAAAGTGGCGGATGTTGAGGAAATCCAGGAATATCTTTGGGAGAACTTCATTCTCCATAATTATAGTCTGTTGAATAATGGACACAAGAAACAAAAGCAAATGGAAGTCAGGAAAGTATGCAAAAGTATTAGAAATAAATTAAATTAGCTGTTTTGATACAAAAGATGGGTTAGAGGAAATAGTCAGTGTAGACCTGCAAGTGTTTTTTCATCACCTGTAGGTAAAGTTCCAGACCGTGTCTTCTCTGCTCCAGAACTTTGGGAACCCAGTTCCGTACATGCTTAGAGGGGATCTCAGGCAGCTTTATGCTCTTCTTCAGCTGAAAGAAGCAGATATCACATTGAGCATGGTTACAAGACATGGATCAGGGCAGAGGAAGCATTCAAAGCCTAGCTCAAGCCTAATTCCATCTATTAGCCTATTCCACTAATTATCACCCCACTAACCTAACCCAGCCTTATAATTTTATTGACTATGATGGCTCAGTATGTTTTGAAAGTATTATGGGCTCTGTTCTTGCACCAGGAATATACACTACAGTGCCTTCAGAAAGTATTCAGACTCCTTGACTTTTTCCACATTTTGTTACGTTACAGCCTTATTCTAAAATTGATTAAAATAGTTTTCCCCCTCATTTCTCTACACACAATACCCCAAAAACAGGTTTAGATTTTTTTGCTAATTTATAAAAAATAAAAAAACTGAAATATCACATTTACATAAGTATTCAGACCTTTTACTCAGTACTTTGTTGAAGCACCTTTGGCAGCGATTACAGCCTCGAGTCTTCTTGGGTATGACGCTACAAGCTTGGCACACCTGTATTTGGGGAGTTTCTCCCATTCTTCTCTGCTGATCCTCTCAAGCTCTGCCAGGTTGGATGGGGAGCGTTGCTGCACAGCTATTTTCAGATATCTCCAGAGAGATGTTCGATCAGGTTCAAGTCCGGGCTCTGGCTGAGCCACTCAAGGACATTCAGAGACTTGTCGTTGTCCTGTAAGACGGTGAACCTTCGCCCCAGTCTGAGGTCCTGGAACAGGTTTTCATCAAGGATCTTTCTGTACTTTGCCCCGTTCATCCTCAATCCTGACTAGTCTCAGTCCCTGCCGCTGAAAAACATCCCCACAGCATTATGCTGCCACCACCATACTTCACCGTAGAGATGGTGCCAGGTTTCCTCCAGACGTGACACTTGGCATTCAGAAAGAAAAAAAAGAGTCCTTTAGGTACCTTTTCGCAAACTCCAAGTGGGCTGTCATGTCCTTTTTACTGAGGAGTGGCTTCCCGTCTGGCCACTCTACCATAAAGGCCTGATTGGTGGAGTGCTGTAGAGATGGTTGTCCTTCTGGAAGTTTCTCCCATTTCCACAGAGGAACTGTAGAGCTCTGTTAGAGTGACCATTCGGTTCTTGGTCACCTACCTGACCAAGGCCCTTCTCCCCCGATTGCTCAGTTTGGCCAGGCAGCCAGCTCTAGGAATAGTCTTGATGGTTCCAAACGTCTTCTATTTAAGAATGATGGAGGCACCTGTGTTCTTGGGGACCTTCAATGCTGCACCCATTTTTTGGCACCCTTCCTCAGATCTCTGCTTCGACACAATCCTGTCTTGGAGCACTACAGACAATTCCTTTTACCTCATGGCTTGGTCTTTGCTCTGACATACACTGTCAACCTCGGGACCTTATATAGACAGGTGTGTGCCTTTCCAAATCATGTCCAATCAATTGAATTTACAACAGGTGGACCCGAATCAAGTTGTAGAAACATCAAGGATGATCAATGGAAACAGGATACAGCTGAGCTCAATTTCGAGTCTCATAGCAAAGGGTCTGAATACTTATGTAAATAAGGTATTTCTGTTTTTTATAATTTTGCAAACATGTGGAAAAAGTGAAGCGGTCTGAATACTTTCCGAAGGCACTGTATATATACAAAAGTATGTGGACAATTAGTTATCGGTTATTTCAGCCACACCCGTCTGGCAGTCCGACTGACAATTCAAAATGGTACCTACCACAATGCATAGTGCCAACTGTAAAGTTTGGTGGAGGAGGAATAATGGTCTGGGGCTGTTTTTCATGGTTCGGGCTTGGCCCCTTAGTTCCAGTGAAGGGAAATCTAAACACAACAGCATAAAATTAAATTGTAGACGATTCTGTACTTCCAACTTATTGGCAACAGTTTGGGGAAGGCCCTTTCCTGTTTCAGCATGACAGTGCCCCCGTGCACAAAGCGAGGTCCATACAGAAATGGTTTGTCGAGATCAGTGTGGAAGAACTTGACTGGCCTGCACAGAGCCCTGACCTCAACCCCATCGAACACCTTTGGGATGAATTGGAACGCTGACTGCGTCCAACATCAGTGCCCGACCTCACTAATGCTCTTGTGGTTGAATGGAAGCAAGTCCCTGCAGCAATGTTCCAACATCTAGCGGAAAGCCTTCCCAGAAGAGTGGAGGCTGTTATAGCAGCAAAGGGGGGACCAACTCCATATTAATGCCCCATGATTTTGGAATGAGATGTTCGACGAGCAGGTGTCCACATACTTTTGGTCATGTAGAGTAAGTCAGTTAATGGTACACAAACTCACTATTTTATGCAGGTTATGGAATTCACTGTAGCGTTTCTCCACTGTATGCTGTCTGCCATTCATTAGCACCTCGATTTTAAAGACCTGGGGATGAAAAGAAAGAGTCATCATGGTTAGGAAATGTGACATGAATATGAACGTACAGAGATATGCCTTTAATCAATTCACATTTGACAGTCATGGCCATTTAAAACATTGCAAACACAATGCATTAGTTACACAAACCTGCTCTTTAGTGACTTTGCTATCAAGGGAAACACTCGGGAGGTCAGGGAACTTGTTAAAGCATTTGATTGATGTTATTATTATTATTGAGTTATCGTCAAAATCTCTTTTTACTGTCTGTAAAATTGGTGAAATGGAATGGATCGCGCCCAACCGGGTCTTCTCTCCTCCCACTCTGCTAGTCACGTCAAATAAACGTTCGTTGACAGCATTGGTTGACAGTTTGCCTTGAGAGTCGCTAACATTACTCAAAGTTAATAAATATGTTATTGGTTTGTTTTCAACCATTTGTTGCAAACTTACAATGTTAGCTATGAGTGTTGTTTTTCGGAGGCTTACTGGTGCATACGTTCAAGTTCTTACCGTGTACCCTTTCTCCATCGGATTGTCCTCTGAACGGAACGATGGAATGGAAATCCTGACGTTATGCATTTTGGCAAAACAAACCCGAGACTAAATGCATCAAATCCTGAGTTATATATTAACTCGTAGACACATAGCGATGTGTTGGTAGCCAGCTATCTAGCTACGGCTAGTGTTGTAATGTATTCTTCTTCTTGTTGTTTCGACTGTAGAGTATGGAAGTGCCCAAAAGTCACACTGCTCCCATCTACTGGGGTGGAAAGTTATTACAAATGCGAGACTACCAATATGTTTCTAAAAATCAATCAACTGCGTGAAAACCAGCTTGAATATTATTATTTTAGAAAAACAAAATCACAGTGAATGTCATCATTATTTATTCAATTAGATTTCCTGGAATATACCAACACGTTGCAGTAATATCTTATTTTATTGCATAAATATCAAACACAACAGGATACAAGAGAGAGCTAGCAGACTAACCATAAGTACAAGCATTTCACAAAACAAATAAAGGGTTAGAGCACGGGCCCAGTATGTACTTGGGCAATACTTTAACTGATCTGTGTATTGCTTATATCTACTATTAGGGTCATAAAAATAATCTAAAGTGACCTTGAACTGAAATTGTAAACCTAGCAAGCAAATGTAAATAATAATATTAACTATAATAAGGTGAAAGGAATGATATGTTTGATGAAATGTTTGACATAAAACACATAAAAACAATGTGGAAATGCCAATGTGGTGCTGAATATTGTGTAATTGATATGTAAAAACAAATGTCTGAAATTCAATTTATTTGATTTACACCTTTTAAAACCTGTCTAAACTATTATAATGTAATATACTTTAAATTTGAAACCCATAAATTCAATTAATAGTTTATTGCACTTATACAATGGCTTTACAAAAACATGTTTAACTTAGGCATAACATTAACCTCTGAGTTTTGGTTTACGTTCACCTGAAAAACTAATGTCAACTTGACAAGAGTATGACCATTCTTACATATTTTCAGTTATCCATGTGTGCTTTATCCACATTTAGTTCAAGACGTTTTCTTGGCTGTCTTGGAGTTTTCCCATAAATTATTCTTAGTGGTTTGGAGAATGACTTCCCCCTCTTAATATCTGAGTAGAAAATAATAAAGCATTTCATCACATACAGCACACAAAGCGAAACAAACAGCATAATATATCCTGTAATGTGAGTTATAATTATGTGTTAGATGTTCACAATAATCTTATAAATGTATTACTGTCTGGCACAGTGAATAAGATGATGAGTAATCATGTGTTGAAACATCATGGGCCGGTTTCCCAGACCTACTCCGACTCCTACGCCTACTCCTGACTCCTGCACTAAAAAGCACGCACAATGGTTTGTAAAAGGAGATGAGGAGTTTTAAGACTCACTGTGAGATGTGACATCCTGAAACATGGGCGTAGTTGCCAGTATAGCGAACCTCACAGCGCACAACGTTGTTGCTGTAGTCAGACTCTGGAACCTGATAGCTGGGGTTCACACTGATCTAAAACACACAAAGAAAGGGTGGGAGTACAAATATTTCACATTTCATAAAAACAATGAAAATGTGGTCAAAAACTGTTGCAACAGAGTAGTAACAGAGGACAGATAAACATTGATTCCAAACACAGTCAAGGCATTTCAAATCAGCCTTTTTGCTTCTCAGGGCTGGTGTGTGAATTCCTTGGGACACAGTGATCAGCACCACAGTGCCAATAATGTAATCTGTTTTTGTGACATACCTTCAGGACGTAGTTCCCAGGTTTCACATCTGTAATATCGATCCACTGGCAGTCGATGTCTGCGTTATAGGTATCATAACATCCTGGACTCAGGCCCTATGGTTAGACAACAGTAAGCAGCACCCACATGCCATTACAGACAGAGTACTCAACTGTAAGTAAGCATCTCTGCTGGATATTATAGCCTGGTACTGAACAGCTACAGCCATACAATCTACAGACATGGCAAAATAGTAAACAGACATGGACATCCTTTCGATTTGATTGGTCAACATGACATAAAGCAACACGTGTTGTGTCGGTAACCTGGGTGTGTGAGGTGCAGGCAAAGCGTCTGTTGTAGCCGTAGTCACATGAGCTGTCCTCCAGGCAGAAGCTGGCCTTGTGTCCCTCAGCCACACTCCTCCCACCTGAATCCAGCAGGTCATAGTGGCTGAACTCATCCATGCTGTGGTAATGCCTGGAGAGAAGCAGGACAATGGAGTTTGATCAGTGTTTAAATAACTGATCCCTTTGTCATCACTTTGGCTGGCATTCAATCAAACATATGCTGTAGAAAAGCCACGTAACTGAGAAAATAATGTTTTTCCAATGCAGAGGAATGCATTTCTATACGGTTGCAGGTACAAGTCCAGTCAATCAGACTGAGACCTACAAATCAGTTGTACAAAAACAAGCTGCAGGATGTGTCAATATGTACCCCATCCTTGATGTTCAGTCAGTATGTGACTTACTTCAGAGCATAGCTATGGGCTGAGGTAATGTGAAATGCAGACTTATGTGGAATCAAGAGAACTAGACACGTTTGAATGTCTTCATCAAGACAAGGTTACGGACTTTTCCCTCTGAAGGTTCTGGCTACACATCCAGCATCACATTCCTCATATGCAGTAGAAGTTATGGGTTGGAGTCAAATATTTTGAAGTGGAAATTGGAGTCAAATACATTTGACATGCATGTTTTCATTGCTATATATTGACATACAAATCTGTCTGATGAGACCAGTATGTTGATGATCAAAATATGAACATTAGGAGAGAAGAAAAAATAAAGAGTGGAAGAATAAAACAGAGTTTGCGTAACTGGCAGACAGAGACGGAGACAGAGAAACCTACTTCCAGAGTGAGGTGGAAAGACATAGACAGACAGACATTGAGGGAGACTCACTGGTGACAACTGTGCCATTCCCAGGAGTAGCGCGGTCTGCTTGGCAGGAAGTCAGCCGTCCCCTGGTTCTTCACACGTTGTGGGAACCTCAGCAGCATGCGGGTGTCATATTCTCTCGCTCTGTAGGCCGAACTGCCCCCCCACACCCCCCAAAAACAACATCATACTTTGGACACAGAATGAGAACTCTATACAGAACTGAATACACTTTGGACACAGAATGGGATTGAGTGCATTTATAAGCAATATATACTGTACTTCCTTTATAAGAAAGCGTATGATCTTATATTTCTGGTTTGGAAGAGGGAGGAGAGATTTCTTTCAAAAAGGATATGGTTGTTTGGGTAAGTTTTGATAATGAGTTTACAGTCTGGCTAGTGATGATTTTTCCATGTAAACTGAGCGTTTAAATGACTTGTTGAATTATACCACTCCACCAAACTGGTGGCACAATTCTATTTATCCACAAAATGCATCCCACTGGGCACACCATGTCATTTTAACGTTGAAATTTGGGTAATATTTCATTGAGGCGTTGATCAATCAGGTTTCAACCTTTATTTACCCATTCAAAAAGACAAAGAGAAGTTTGTTGAATTGAAAAACAATGTTTGATATTTGATTTAGTCATCTAAATGTGTTATCATTGCGCTTTCAACCATTTAAAAGCACAACAAAGTAAAATGGTAATACAATGTCATATATTACAACAACTTAAAGGGACAGTTCACACAAATTACAAAATGACACATTTGTTTCCTTAACCTGTAAGCAGTCCAAGGACAAGTTATTACAGCAATCCATGCTTTGGCTTAGTGTCCCTGGCACTTTTTCCACATGCTAACATTTTAGCATTTGTGGCACAAATCCCATTCATGTCATGGGACCGATATGAGCATTTTCTGCATATCATGTCCAAATCATCCAAAAGTATCAAAAATGAATTGTGAAGATCAACACAGTTGCTTATAGACTATTTGAACATGATGCGCAAAAAATAATAATATCGGTACCATGACTTTAATGGGATTTGTGCAACAGATGGTAAAATGTTAGCATGTGGAAACCATGCCAGGGAAACTAAACCAAAGCATGGATAACTGTCATCATAATTGCTGTCATGTGGTCACCAACCTTTTCTAAGTCAAGATCAGTTTCTGCAAGCATAACTCAAAATGCAAGCATAACTTAAAAAGCGTAAGCCTATGAAACCTTAACCTATTAAAAACAGTACTGTAACAATGAGGTTTGTGCAGTACGCTGAAGACCCAATAGATTATCACCGCATATTGGCTTTGCTTGAATTGCAAATTTCAAATTTGAGGTAGGCTATATGATCACACCGGTAATAGATCAGTTGTTGAGCATACATTTAAATATTTAACTGGGCTGATGGAGCCTGCATCTAATGGTCAGTCTCAGCGGAGGGAGAGAGCAGGATGAGACTGGAGTCCGCCTCTCAACATCCTAAAAAGGGTGTCTTCCAGCTGATGGCGAAACTCGAGTGGCATAGCATTATTCCTGCCTCATGCACAAATGAATGTTGTTACTCCTATGAACAGAGAAAGTTACATATTTATCTAATATAAACGCAAGCCTATCTATACACTTTCCTACTCATTACAGCTGCAGTGTTGGTTGTAGTGCGAGTGGAAGTAGGAAGAACGCGCATTTTGATAGCCTATAAAAGAGTTGAATAAAAAGTGTTGACAGTGCTGAGTAAGAACTTAAACATGAACTCACTCATAAAAACAGCAGCTATTTGCTGTATTCGTTGACAGTCTGTCTCTTTGACAGTCTGTCTCAGTGTCAACTTTGCTGTAGCTTTCTTTTAAGCCTGCTACTTTACTGCAGACATGGTAATCTGAGCCATCCGATTGGCCAGCGGTAGACCTATAGTGCACTTGATTTGCTCTCTGGGCCTGCCGGGAATGCAGAGTTTGTACCTTCAGACACATGAAATGGTTCAAAATGGGAACACTTCACCTACCCGGTGTGCAAGGCAGCTGAATTGGGTGCACCTACTGCCAACAGCGTGAGACAAATAATGTATTTCTGTCTGTAATAAAGCCCTTTTGTGGAGATAAACTCCTTCTGATTTGCTCTACACACTCTACACACACACTCACATACAATGATAATTTACTCTGCTGCTACTTTTTAAAATCGTATATCCGGATGCCTAGTCACCTTACCCCTATACATATCTACCTATATCACTCCAGTATCCCTGTACATACACTGAGTGTAAAAAACATTAAGATCGCCCGCTCTTTCTATGACATAGACTGACCAGGTGAATCCAGGTGAAAGCTATGATCCCTTATTGATGTCACTTGTTAAATCCACTTTTATCAGTGTAGATGAAGGGGAGGAGACAGATTAAAGAAAGATTTTTAAACCTTGAGATGATTGAGATGTGGATTGTGTATGTGTGCCATTCAGTTGGTGAATGGGCAAGACAAAATATTTAAGTGCCTTTGAACGGGGTATATTAGGAGCCAGGCGCACCGGTTTGTGTCAAGAACTGCAACACTGCTGGGCTTTTCATGCTCAACAGTTTCCTGTATGTATCAAGAATGGTTCACCACCCAAAGGACATCCAGCCAACTTGACACAACTGTGGGAAGCACAATATGCATTGTCTATTTTTTGTTGAACCCTGGGTTGAATTGAAACTAGCTGTTGATGACTTTGCAAATGCTACATAGGCCTAAATTGTTTCATTCATTATATGTGACTAAAGTATGGTTACATTTAATTTGATCTGTTAAACCTACCATTTGGAATGACTTTGATTCCAACAGTGAATATATTTAGTTATTAAGCGGTCTCTCAATTATTCCCGCGCTGCATAATTTGTGGGGGATGACATGTTTACTGCTGCCTTGTGTATATTGGATATAACTTTGAAGATCTGACATTGTTTCAAAGGTACAAATTCAACATATTTTCTACAAGGTTTGATTATGTTAATTCTGTGGTTGAAATTTCACCCTCATAACAACAGTTTAATGTTGATGACTTTTTCAAATCCAATGTATTTTCCGCAGATTCCACATCACAATACTTCACATCACAATACCTTGAAAAATTACGCAGTCGTGAAAGTACTTAAGTAAAAATACTTTAAAGTACTACTTACGTCGTTTTTTTTTGGGGGGGGGGGGGGGGGGGGGTCTGTTCTTTGCTATGTATATTTTTACTGGACTCCATTCCTAAAGAAAATAATGTACTTTTTACTCCATACATTTTTCCTCGACTTCCAAAAGCACTCTTTACATTTTGAAGGCTTAGCAGGACGGGAAAATGGTCCAATTCACACACTTATCAAAAGAACATTCCTTGTCATCCCTACTGCTGGGATGTGTCTGCTGCTCTAGGGTAAACCTAAACCGCAAACACTCAAAGAGTTACAACTCACACACATTCTGACTCACACATTGAAGTTGTTGAACAATAACCTTCTCTTTACATCCCATATAGTTTGTTCCAATAATACCTTGACAAGCAATTCTCTTCGTTTGCACATCTGAGATTGTACATAGGAACTCTCTGGACATATAGGGAGGCTTGAATGTAGTATGGGTCTGGCACAAGATCAGGCAGACCTAGAGGGGATGTATTTGTTTTAATCACAAATTCTTGTAATATCAAGAAAAAACTATAACACAGACCGTATATTTTTAAAGCTACATGTAGGCTACTGTTGAAATCATTCTTGCACTGCAGCAAATGCATTCCAAATTCCAACCCTTCAAATTCCAACCCTTCAAACAACCCTTCAAACATGCTGTCCAATAGTCCACATTCTCACCGTTCTGATGGTACCTTGTGCCATATCCAGGTCTCTCTCTGCGCCTGGGACTCTCGTACACGTCATAGTCATTGTAGTAAGGATTATCTGAATCTGAGGTCTTGTATGGGTTGTAAGGATCATCCCCTGCCATCATGTCTTCTGTCCTCTG
The DNA here is from genome assembly GCA_023634145.1 of Thymallus thymallus. Lineage (NCBI taxonomy): Eukaryota > Metazoa > Chordata > Actinopteri > Salmoniformes > Salmonidae > Thymallus > Thymallus thymallus. The sequence goes on along the minus strand of CM042403.1, from coordinate 27,589,567 downwards.
CGATGGGGACGGTTTGTCCTGTGTCCCATTCGTCGTGCCATTTGCCTTAGTTTCTGCATGACTACTTGGATGGACATCCTGATGCTGGTGCCCCTGTCCCCTCGGGGGCCTTGGAACTTGAGGTGGTAGCCAGCGCGGGCGCGCTCCTGCACCGGACACTGTGTGGGTAGATGAGGGAGGCTGTATTGAGGAGTCAGAAGGCTTGTTCGCTTCCCCATCGCTAATGATGGTGACAGGTCTCTCCTGCTCTTTATTGGCTCCTTTTTGCTTTGGTGGTCGATATTCCGAGCCGTGACTCAGAAGGCTAAAAACGTTACCATTGTGCGTCCATTGTATTGTCTTCCGTATACTTGGCACTTGGTTATTTACTGGCCTTGTCTCTGGTGGATGCCGCTGAGATTGGACAGTTTGCAGTATCCAAATGAATAAACAGACGTGCGCACACGCGTAAAAAGTGCCAAATTTACACGCGCCCATAATACAACTAAATAGATTATGACTGATAATTACAAATAGTTTAATGTATGTGGTCTATCATTTGTTCTTTGAAACTAAAGTACATTCAATTACTTTTTAAAGTAAGTCTAATTTACATCAAATGAAATCCTGAAAAACCTGCACCAGCATTGCTATGTTCTCCAAGCAACCTCACATCGTTCTGTTCCGAGGTTTGTGGATGCGCTAAGAGTGGGGAGGAGGAGTTGAACAGTTTCTGATTCCGTTTTTAGACAAGCCCGTTGCTCATGTAAGAAATGGATGGATAGGCTACGTGACACCGACCCTCCAAATGGATCTGCTCCAGAGTTCGATAACAGAAGGTGTTATGTTTTTCTTGCACTGTCTGAAGTTATGTAACTGTCTGACATAAGGCGTTGTGTAATTAGAAAGAGATGCAGATGTGTAGCCTAAAAACTAACCATGGATTAAAATGACAAATATTTAGCATTTATATATGACATATTCATGTTTAATTTCCTTTTAGATACATTTATATAGGATACATAGTTTCTCAATGAATCAACATTTCAACAGGTCCCTTAGTTAGTAAATACCTATGTCACGCTGATATATTACGAATTGCAATTCATACAGTATGTTACGAATTTGCAAAACGTACAATATTGTACACATTCGCAAAACGTATAATATGTTAAGTGTAATCAAGATGGAATCACTGATGTGTGGACCTTGCTGATGACTGCTTAGGTTTTGGAAATGTGACTTACATCACAGTTAAAGCACAACTTCACAGGCACAAAGCCTTTCAGCAATTACCCCACCCAGGAGAATATCCTGGGAGAAAACACCACACACACAAGCACGCACACATGCACAATATTTTATAGTCAGACATCAGTTAGGACGATTCTGATGGCCTATTTCTCATAGTATGTGATAAGAAAATAACATGTTCCTAAGCCAGATCAACAGGAACACAAATGTTATGACAAATAACACTTTTGAAATGACAAAATGGTCTCGGCACATCACATTTATCACAGGAGGAGCTCTGAAACGTAAACAGGATTCCATGATGGGTTTACAACACGTAGTTGGAATGTCCACTCCGAGTCCCATAATCTAAAACTGAACAAAACATTCCAGTTATACTTTTCCAATACCCTCTGTCTTTTTGGCCCTTCTTTGGCAATGTGATTCTCTTATTTTCAAGCTTTGCAATATGGTTTTATGTAGCAATTATTCTATGCAATAAAACACATTGAGGTCTCTGTGTTCTTTCACTTGGGAGTGTTTCATTGTTGCCTCTGGTTGCAGTGTGACCACTTGACCCCTAAAGCCCTGGACAAATCTAAACCTTGACTCTTCCCTTGCAGTATGCCAATGAAAACCCTTCCCTGTTGTTAACACTAGGCCTAGGGACATAATATATAGTTGGGAAATCTTAATCAATGGTTTTCATGTTTCTCTGTCTAGCCGTCTTTATTCACGACTGACCACAGTGGCCACGCCTGTACTGCAGTACCAGATGAAAAATCATCAGAACACAACACAATCTAATCTCTCAATCCACAGCCAACACTGCTGTACACTATATCAAATTACATATTGTACAATGTACACCACGAATCCTGAAACTAAGGGAGCCATGTTATATCCACACCCACATTTTACATTAGGGGACAGATTGTAGCAAACCAATGTAATGCATCTGTTTTCTTATCTGTCACAGTTTTCTAATAGGAATGTATTCCATTGGACACTGGGCACTTTCTATTAGTCGTCATTAATTAAACAGTATTGTACACTGCAGATAGACTAATCAATGTGTCCACAAAGCTATTTTCATCAACCACACAAAAAGACCAAATCTGGAATTCTGTAAAGAAGCACTTGTTTATAACCTCCTAACATTATAATAAATTACCATATTGGTTTTTTTGGTCTAAATTGGTCATTGATGTAGACCGCACACTGTGGAAAATCTAATTTTATAGAATAGGCCAGCCAGTACCGAATTATAAAATAGTCTGCTTTGCACATCTGCTTCCCGACAAGCGTCACATGACTTCCCATCATTCCTTGTGTAAGCTCTCTTAAGGCAAATCAGAGCCAAGAAGCGTTATTTGACTTCCTCAAAATGTGCCCTCCAACCTTCTTGGAATTAAATAGCAGACATTTAATCCAGTGAAGTGGAGTAGCCATTGGATATAGTCAATACACACAGTTCAATCTAAAATAAGCAACAAAGACAACTATGGAGATACAATGATCTATTTAAATTTACAGGGCCCTCAAAAGGAACAGTACCCTTACTGAAAAAACAGGCTTCTAACAAACAGCTGTGGCAAACTTTTGGCAAACTCGGTATGAATATGCAAATTAGATCAGGTTATTGGTTGCTGTGTGTTAACTACATAAACCAAATCCCATATAACTTTAAATGAACTTGCATCTCACAGGGAAAACTGAACTAAACATACTAAATTAATTCTAAATATACTAAACAACGTATTCGGTGTCTTAACAGATACAAATAAATCCAATACAACATGAAATCATCAGCATAGTAATGGAGAAAAGAGCAAAGACTGGATATTTCCCAAATAAATTGTTTATTTAATCTTTTTATGTAGCTACAACATTAACATTAGAGAAATGTGAACACTATGGGGATATTGACCTTAAAGGGGCAACTACAGAATTCACATGACCCAAGTGATAACTGAGCAATAGCTTCCAACCAATGGAAGTTTAAAATATAATTAACAACATTTAAATAATTAAAACAATAAAAAAACTAAATCAAACCCAGTTCAGAACTATTTACTTTTTGAGTGAACTTTGGAGACGGCGTCCCTGTGGAAGTCCTTTGTCCAAAGCTTGTTGAATGCATGCACTGAAACAATCAGAAAACACAAAACAAAAACACAATTAGTATACTGAAAACAATTACTGAAAACATTTTCTACTTTGGCATTTTAAAAAGTAGACTCAACAGCTAATGGGCGGGTTCGTCTTAGGAAAAACGGGGTCAGCAATAACAAAGTTGCCTTGATGTTGCTATGCTTCTCACTGAAACTGGCTTTCTATATATTTTTTCAGCTAGGAAACAATGTTTCTGCCTTGTATAAATGCTATGTAAACAAACGATGTAGCTAGCATAAATTTGGACTTAGGGCTACTAACTGTTCCTAGAGAGCCAGAGTATAGATTTTTCTCCAACCAAGCCTCAACACAATTGGTCCAAACTAATCGACTAATTATGATATTCAATCTAATTATAATTATGATATTTGCACATCATAATTTGCACATCCTTCATTCCTGTGTAAATGATGATAATCTGTAATTTATTTCACCACTATGGTCTATTTATTGTCCTACCTCCTAACCTTACTGCATTTTGCACTACATTTTGCACTCTGTATATAGATTTTCTATTGTGTTTTTGACTATGTTTGTTTACTGTGTAACTCTGTGTTGTTTTTGTCGCACTGCTTTGCTTTGTCTTGGCCAGGTCGCAGTTGCAAATGAGAACTTGTTCTCAACTGACCTACCTGGATACATAAAGGTGAAATAAAAAAAAACTGGGGACTTAATCAGTTGTCTACTAGTAGTCTCATCTTCCTGACTCAGGTGAATAAGGCTTGGGTGGAAGAAAACCAAAAAAAATGCCTAATATGGCAATTCAAAAATGAATTCATGTTAGCTTTCATTTCAAAGTGAACACAGTTCTCTGTCCTCAGATTAATTGAAGGCCTAAATCAGTTATTTTTGTCTTGTAACTGATTGCTTCTAGAATCTCAGTGCTAGAGGCGTCACTACAGGCACCCTGGTTCGATTCCAGGCTGTATCACAACTGGCTGTGATTGGGAGTCCCATAGGGTGGCGCACAGTTGGCCCAGCGTCGTTTGCGTTTGGCCAGTGTAGGCCGTCATTGTAAATTATAATTTGTTCTTAACTGACTTTCCTAGTTAAATAAAGGTTAAAATTGTGCAAAAACATGATAGCTAATGTTAGCTAGCTAAGTGCTAGCCAGTCAGGGGCGCTGACAGATAGAAACTGGTATCAACAAAATTTGTTTCACTCTATCTCATAAAACAGGACATTGCTAACTGGGCATCAATTAGTTTATAGGAAGTTTAATTAATAAGTTGGACATTCACCTGAAAACTTTGGCAGGTAGCAAGCTAGATAGCTTGCTTTCCATTTTCCAAAATATTTTTCTAAGGCCTTGGAACTTGTGTGTTAAGCAGACAAACAGATGAACTGTTTGCCACTAGTGACAATAAATATTATTGTTGCCAAAGGTTTGCCGCAGATTCACCAGTAGTGGCAAACATTTGCAAACTTCTGGCAACATTTTGTGGCACACTATTTACAGTGCCTTCAGAAAGTATTCACACCCTTGAATTCTTCCACATTTTGTTGTGTTACAGCCTGAATTTAAAATGGATTAAATTGAGATTGTGTGTCACTAGCCTACACACAATACCCCATAATGCAAAAGTGGAATTATGTTTTTAGAAAGTTTGACAAATTATTAAAAATTGAGTCAATAAGTATTCAATCCCTTTGTTATGGCAAGCCTAAATAATTTTAGGAGTAAAAATATGCTTAACAAGTCACATAAGTTGCATGGAGTCACTCTATGTGCAATAATAGTGTTTAACATGATTTTTGAATGACTACCTCATCTCTGTACCCAAGGTCCCTCAGTCAAGCAGTGAATTTCAACCACAAAGACCAAGGAGGTTTTCCAATGCTTCGCAAAGAAGGGCACCTATTGGTAGATGGGTAAAAATAAAAAAATAAGCAGACATTGAATACCCCTTTGAGTATGGTGAAGTTATTAATTACACTTTGGATGGTGTATCAATACAGCCAGTCACTACAAAGCTAAAGGCGTCCTTCCTAACTCAGTTGCCGGAGAGGAAGGAAACTGCTCAGAGATTTCACTTTGAGGCCAATGGTGACTTTAAAACAGTTACAGAGTTTAATGGCTGTGATAGGATAAAACTGAGGAAGGATCAACAACATTGTAGTTACTCCACATACTAACCTTAATTACAGAGTGAAAAGAAGAAAAAATATTCCAAAACTGCAAGAAATGTGGCATATAAACTTTATGTCCTGAATACAAAGCGTTATGTTTGGGGCAAATCTACACATCACTGAGTACAACTTTTCACATTTTCAAGCATGGTGGTGGTTACATCATGTTATGGGTATGCTTGTCATTGGCTAGGACTAGGGACTTTTTTAGGATACAAATAAATGGAATAGAGTTAAGCACAGTCAAAATCCTAGAGGAAAACATGTTTCAGTTTGCTTTCCAACAGACACTGGGAGACAAATTCACCTTTCAGCAGGACAATAACCTTAAACACAAGGCCAAATATACACTGGAGTGGCTTACCAAGACGACATTGAATTTTCCTGAGTGGCCTAAATCGGCATGAAATTATATGGCAAGAAAATGGCTGTCAACAATGATCAACAGACAACTTGATAGAGCTTGATGAGGTGTGAATAATTATGTAAATTAGACATTTCTGTAATTCATTTTCAATAAATTTGCAAAAATGTCTAAAAACACGTTTTTACGTTTTCATTATGGGATATTATGTGTAGATGGGTGAGAAAAACAACAACAATTTAATCAATTTTGAATTCAGGCTGTAACTCAACAAAATGTGTAATATGTCAAGGAGTATGAATACTTTCGGAAGACACTGTAGTTTGCCACAAACTCTAGGTACGTTTGCCACAACAAATATATTTTGTATGGGTAGAAGTACTTTCCTGTCTTTGGAAAGTACATCAGTATCAAATTATGTTGATTACATAAACAAAAGCAGCCTCACAAGACACGTAAACAATCGTACATATATTTTATTGTTTTCTCCCTGGAGCAGGCTAATACTCTTATAACCGTGGTTTTCCATTCAGCTGTTAAAGCATTCAAATATAAAATTGTATGTATTCTCCCATTAAGTTTTATATGCTATAGATTTCTTATAAGTTGAGTCCTATTTCCAGTTCAAGGCCTGTCTTTCCAGAGAAAAAGGAGGGAAGGAATTTTGATGATTCATTTTGACTATGTTTTGAACATGATTTAATTACTTGGCTGTCATTGCCAATACTTTTATGATTCAGCATACCAATAGTTCCCCAAAAAGTGAAATATGCGTAGGTGTTTCTGGGTTGGTTCCTCTGTTCCACCGATCAGCAGACCGGCAGAACCATCTGTACTGGCCACTGTTGTTTTTTGAGTAATTAATTGAATCGCTCCATGCAGACTCCTCTCTCTCTGGTAAGGGCAGCACAGTGTTCCCTAGTCAGTGGAACCACATATGCAAGCCATTAGCCAAGTTCCTTTATCCACGTTGCTCGAATTCTTGCTTTCCGACTTTGAGCACAGACAGTCTAGTGGACACAATACGAATTATTCAAAGACTGCCACTTCTAAAAAAAGTAATGGATGAGAAACTTCTGTCAGCAGTAGGAAATGAGGCAGCAGGAGCTGAAATCAACTGCATCTTAATATATCAAGCAAACAACTTCAAATGGTAGATCAGATCCATCTTGGATTGGATATGTAGCAGAAATATACCAGTGTTTTCGATTTCCCACTGGACAAAAACTGGTTGAATCAACGTTGTTAACATGTAATAAAGAATTAATTAAATAAATATATCTGACGAGTGAAAAACTGATTTGATTTTAAAAGACTAATCAATGTAAGGGAATTTCATGTTTTTTTTTTAACCAACTTTTAACCTAAATCCAATGACATGGTGGCCTTTTTTAAATTTCACGTTGAATTCACTTTAGTTGACAACTCTGCAAAATGAAAATCCTAACTAAATGTTGAAGTGCCCAGTAGAATATGTTTCCCTACCTCTAAACATTCTTCTTGTTCAAATCGCTCTGCTTAGTATGGGCTGCTTAGTGATGATACTATCCTGTCCATCACATACAGCCCAACACAGTTCATTATTTTACTCCCTCAAGTATTTTATCCAGTCACCATTTCCCAGTCTACATCCCCTTTGCAATATCAGTCAAATTATCTTGTGTCCATAATTTCCAACAACACCGAGCATTTGAAACTAGGCTGCCACTTCTACAATGCAGACAAATAAACATCAAGATAGAAGATGTTTTTTCTTTCATAGACTGCAGGTTTCGATTATTCAACTCAACTCAAGAGTATAGATCTGCATCTTGGCAGCACACACAGATACACATACCACAGGCTACGTGGCATTCTGCAGGCCTATACACAGCATCCAGGAGGAGGAGCCCCTTACTGAGGCAGAGCAGAACCCCAGAGACTGCCGCACTGCACTGCCCCGGCTCACAACTACACTGGAGCTGCTGGTTTCACACCCACTCCATAATGATCAGTACTTTTCAACCTTCTAAAGTCTAAATATTAAAATAAATGTACAGGATGTAGTAAAATCATCAGGAAAGACAGAGATGTGAGGGGGGAGAGTGACATAACAGAGAAGCCAGGTCGGAATGGTAAGATATAGAAGAAAAAAACAATTGGCCTAATTCGAAGCAAATTACACTTTTAAGGTATTTCGAGTTTCCTTTTTGTTGTCCTGTTCAGTTCTATAACTGCCACTGTATTTGCAGTGGTCATATTGCAGTCACTACAGTTTACTTCACCAAAGCATATGAATAGCACACTGGCACCATCTACTGGGCATATAATCAATTGCAGCAAACCAGGTAACAGTATGGTGGTCGCCCTTTATTTTTGAAGATATTGGGTGTGCCACACGGGCACTTATCTTGTGGAAGATGTTGCAGGTACCAAACGGAGAACCAAAAGTATCTTGGTAGACATTTAACAGAGCAGTTGCATTTTACAAGACCTACAAAACATTATTTGTGTGTCTCTAGTAGTGTAGTCTCGCCTTGTATAGTGGACGTGTAGAATATGTTTGTACAGATTACATTTATATGATGAGTGCTTCATACAGTGTTCACCTCCTCTGACCCTTTGCTTGCAGTCAGAAGCACATCTAAGAAACTCAATACGTTTTGAGATGACACACCATGATGCGTTAGAGACAAAAAGTTAAACGACAGGTAGCTTTAATCGTAATAGGTTGTCTTTTCTTTCTGTCTGGGATTGAATCAACAACTTTTAGTAAAATGAAAGTCTAGGGCATAGGTACATTCATAGCTATCATTTATAAGATATATGAGGAGGAAAACACTGAAATTGAAATTGAGCTGGCCAACAGTGGAGGTAAAACAATATAGGCAAATCTTCAAACATTACGATAAAATTGTCACAAAGGATTACAGTTCAGTTAGATTATTGTGTGTTTTCTTCAGTACTTGGGTGCACCTTGTTTTTATAGAAAGGCACGTGACATTGAGGAGGTCTGCCCGACAGAGGACCACAAACAAGCATAGACTTCATGTGGCTGCATCCCTTGCCACTACTTCTTCGCATTATACTGTAACTTCTGCAAGATTTGTAAATGGCGCTTTCAATGTCTGGTCAGAACACCTGTTTCACATCAGAATCTGAAATTCTCTGTCTGGAGAACCGAAACGCCCTCGACATCCACAGTGTCTGGAGAAGCTTTACAGACCCTGGTGAAAATGTGTCGTTTGTGTAGTCCAGGGATGGGATGAAGGCTGATGTGCGGTGAGTCTCCATCCCTAGCAGGATCTCCAGCCAATTTGAGGAAGTAATTGACCAAGTACACATTTGCTAAATCCCTGCAGAACTACCTGTTTGCAGACTGGCTCCCCCCAACCAGTTAGCAGATTACTGTACGGGCAACCAGCAACAGCCACAAACTGAACACTCCCATGACACGCACAGAACTCTCCTATTCCATACTTCACTACACCGATCAATGAATACACCATATAGCCCAGGGGCCTTAGAAACACCTACTTAAAAACTCTAAAGATGTATTTTCTAAAGCTGCCACCCCAAACCTTGTTTTATAGTATTGTTGTTTTGTATACTGTGTATTGCATATTTTACATTGTGTTATATCCAAAGTGTTTTTCTAGTTAAGGATTTTATTATTTGATAATTACTTAAGATTGATGTTATGATTGTAAATTGGTGTACAGTTCAGTTTATGACTGCGAGAAACCAACAAAACTTACTACGAATATAACTGTTAAATTTGTTGATAAAAAACTAATTACAATTATACTAAATGTGCTACTAGAACTACTAACTGATTTACAGTAGTCCTACATGTTCAGTGCCAATGTGTATTTTCGAGTTAAGGCAGTGTGTATAGAGGAATTCAGCAGTAGTTTCCCTTTCTGTTTAGTAATACCTTTACTTTATAATTTGTAAATGTTTTGTTAAAACATTTTTTTTAAAGGTCTGTTGCATTACTTTACACAAATCAATGCATTACAATTCGTACAGCAGGCTACTCATTGCATTTCTGTCCTGGAATGAATAAACACAAAAAGTTACAGCATGAAAGGAAGTTGTCAGCCAGTTGGACAGAGAAGGCAGAGAGCTACTGGATGGCCTTGCTGCTGGGACCTTGGGGTCCAGGGGGGGCCTTACTTCAGGGGGATCTAGAAAAGAATACAGAAAAAGAGGGTGATTTTTGGAGAGAGGGGTGGATGGGTTATGGATGGATTAAACGTCACCTCGGTGCAGAAGTATTGAGTTATTAATTGATTTTGAACCAATTACCTCATTGTCCTGGTCCGACTGCTCTGGCTCCTGTTCCTGCTCCTGGTTCTGGTCCTGCTGATTGGCCGTAGCCGGTCTCACCCTCCAGGCTTGGAGGTTTAATTGTGGGATACGTTTGCAGTTGATGATATTGTTCGTCTGACGATTGGGGATCTTGAAGGGGTTATGGGTGACTTGCATAATGCCAGTGTTGTCACAGATGATCCGAGCCAGAGAGGCACAACTCAGGGCAGCCCTCTGTGCCGGGGTAAAGACGCCTGGGTTTTCATACCACATCCTGGGGATCAACAAGCATGATAAGGACATGAAACACACATGCTTTCTCTGACAGACAAACACACACTCGAACAACCACTCCCTCTCACGCACGCACGCACACACACACACACACACACACACACACACACACACAAACAGACAGACACACACACCTGTCTCCCTGGCGGATCCTCTGGAACTGGGTGGCTATGAGGCAGGAGAAGAGAGGCCCGACGCGGCCTCCTCGTACGAAGGGTTCAGCCACGCCCCCCATCCACACGTCAATGTTAGCTGGGGTGCCGTAGAGCTGCAGCAGTCTGCGGGCCAGGTTTTTGTTGTTCAGAACCACAGCCAGCTCATTCTGGTTCCTAGGAGTTGAGAGTCCACAGAATTTACGCCAAGCATTGTAGCCTAGGTTGGGAGACAGAAAAGAATAAGTGAATGAAACAGATTGATAGAGCTATATTGATGAAGAGAGATGAAGGACATTTTAGAGTTGGTGTTAACATGATAAGCTGTAATATGAGTATAACGGTATAGATGTGTTTATCTGTGCTATCAGTATAGTGTATAGCGGGGATAAGGCAGGTGTGTACCAGGCAGGCCATGGTCACGTCCACGCTGCATGTTGAGGGAGCCCAGGTCCAGAGCCAGGTGTTGTACGAACTGGAAGAGTCTCTCCCTCAGAGCGTCCACCATCATGTGATCCTGGGTGTTCAGCTTAGCAGGCCGACCCACCAGACCTCGGATCAGAGGGTCGATACCACCTGAAGTCGGACAGAGAGAGAATTGGATATGCAAATGTTTAGCCTTTTCCAACATCAAAGTTAATCAGTTAACAACTGGCAAGGGGTCTACAAAGCATCCCTATGGGTATCTCTCACCCCTCACCCTCAAACACCAGCCTCCAGGGGGTGAAGAAGGCCTTGAACAGAGGCACACTGGGGAACTTTGCATTTTCCCTGTAGTTGCTGTCCAGGCGGGACAACATGGGCTGGATGGCCAGGTGGGCAAAGCGATACGCTGCTGTAGCAAACACGTTGGCAATGCTGGGATCAATCTTTTCATTGTAGCCAGGGTAATGGCCAAGCTGGCGGGCCATGATGACTGGTCCCACGATGTGTGGCAGGTAGTCCCGGAACACAAACACCTAGGAGGATTTGAGAAGAATACAGTGAGAGAGACACAATTGTAGGTGTGTATGTGATAGGGAAGCTGTGTCTATGAGAATATTCAAGAATATTTACATGTGTAAGAATGAGAAGAGAGTGTGCGACATCATGAGAAGGAACTGACACCCTGAGACACCCTGTTAGTGATATGTGTCTATTTGTGGTACCTGGGTGTAGGCGCCCATGATCTTACGGGACTCCTGATAGAGTGTCTCAGCATCCCATTGTGGGTTGAGACGACGCAGGGCACGGGCTAGACGGTTGTGCTCACGCATGAACATTGTGTGAATAGATGTCAAGGCTATGTTCTCATCCACACGGGAATCACCTGGAAGACAGAGACTTACTGGTTTGTCTGTGTCTGGGCAACTATTGTACATGAAAGTCAAAGAATTGCTTTAAGTTACTGGAAGAAAATGTTGAGCAGAGGCCTCATTCTGTTCAGACTTTCACTTAAATATACATTGGTCTATACTCCTCAGAGTTAATAAGCTAACCTGCAATGAAGCAGGGCACCTCCTTGGCATTGGTGTCGTTGGTGACTCTCTGGCGGGTGGCACACATGTTCCCTGTCACTTTCGTGAAGGGTAGCAATTCGCGCCCGTTGTCTGTGAACTCTTTGTTGACACGCATCAGGCCCCCATCGTTGGTGAGGTCACGGAGGTCACTCGCCAACCCCTCCTCAGAACCGTACACCTGCCCCAAGTCCAGGAAGGCCGTAAGAGCATTGATCTGCTCCCTCTTCTTGGCCACACCCCCGAAATTGAAAGCAGACTCTCCTGTGCCGCACACGGGCGCTGATCGGAAGACTGGGATGCAGCTGGCTGGGCCAGTGGGCAAGCGTGGGTCTCTGGGAGGAATCTGGTCATGGAGGAAATAACAAAAGTTGAATACCTAATAATCCATGGACCATGGATAGAAAAGGGCAAGATATACAGAGATGACTATATAGACATAGTGCCTGCTGGCATGTGATGTGATAGCTGTGACTGACCTGGATGGGGAAACAGGGTTCGGAGCGTTCACAGCTCTTGTCACAGTCCAGGCCGTTGCTGAAGGAGCGGATGCTGGGGGAGAAGGGCGTGAACGTCAGGTCATGGTCGTTCCACTGGCCAAAGAGGGTGACCATGTGTGTGAACTCGCGATCGCACTCAACACCAGCATCATTGGTTGCCAGGATACGGTTAGAGACCTCCCTTACCTGCACACACGGAGGGAAGGTGGGAAGAGGGAGATGGATAAATACAATTATGTTACTTTATACATAATTTGAGGTGACATAGCAGTTATTCCAACTATATATTTTGTCATCATACCAGAGGGAGCACAAAGTTGTTGAAGCGCGTGTTTCGGTCCCAGCCAATGGGTCGAGAGACCCCATCGTCATACTGAGCAGGCAGCCAACGAGTGAAGGGTGTATTTGAGGCTCCAAGACGAGGGTACTTCCTAAGAAGCATGAAGAAAATTTGCCGAAACTTCACTTGAGCAACTCAAGAGATATGGCTACATCTCCTGCGGCCTATGCACTCAGCCAGTCCTCAGACATAGTGTACACAAACATGAACTTCCCCTTACATTCCACCTTACAAAACAACTGTGTGCAAGGCTTTCAAATTGTTGCGTGGAAGTATTAAACCCGCCATGCCCTGGTATCCAGTGGTGTAAAGTACTTAAGTAAAAATACTTTAAAGTACTACTGAAGTAGTTTTTTGGGGTATATGTACTTTACTTTACTTTTTATATTTTTGACACCTTTTACTTTTACTTCACTACATTCCCAAAGAAAATAATATACTTTTTACTTTTTCGCTGACACCCGAAAGTACTTTTTACATTTTGAATGCTTAGCAGGACAGGAAAATAGTCAAATTCACGCACTTATCAACAGATCATCCCAGGTCATCCCTACTGCCTCTGATCTGACGGACTCACTAAACGTATGCTTTGTTTGTAAATTACGTCTGAATGTTGGAGTGTGCCCCTGGTTTTCCGTACATTTTTAAAACAGGAAAATGCCATCTGGTTTGCTTAATATAAGGAATTTGGAATTATTAAACTTTTGATACTTAATCATATTTTAGCAATTACATTTACTTTTAATATTTAAGTATATTTTGAACCAAATACTTTTAGACTTTTACTCAAGTAGTATTTAACTGGGTGACTTTTACCTACTAGTCATTTTCTATTAAGGTATCTTTACTTAAACTCAAGTATGACAGTTGGAGACTTTTTTCACCACTGCCTGGTGCTCTTACAGGTTATTGCAGACGCTGGTGGCTGTGCGGTACTTGTTAACGTTGGATGTGATGTGGCAGGAGGGTTTGCTGACACGAGCTGCACAGCCAGTTACCTGGACAATGTTGTCTAGCTCGTCTGGTGTGAGCAGTTCTGAGAAACAAGAGAGAGGGATGAGGAAGACTTGTACGTGTACTTATTACAACTGTGTGTCTATATCTGAGTATATTCTGAATTTCTCACAGAGTGAATGAGTGTGTATATATGACTATGTGTGCGACTGACCTGTTGCATTGAGCGAGCGTTTGTGCAACCTGTGCGTGCTGTGGACTTTCTCATGGATCAGTCTCAGGGTGTTCTCCAGGTAGTCTGCAGACCGTACAGCAGAGCGCGTGTCCCTGGCAGGCTGCTTCAGGAGATGCAGGACATCTGAGGGCCTGGTGGACTGCCCACGCACTCTCTCCAGACTCCTGAGTTATGGACAGAAACATGCTCCTGCAGTTGAATAAAATCTCAGTATAGAGGCAGATTTTGTACTAAGGCCATACAAATATAATTAAATGTTTAACGGATGCCCCTCTTCCCTTTATAAAAAATGTATTACAAATCTGAAAACTGAAAAATTTTACTGAAAAATTGCATGGTTATGGCAAAAATGATGCCCTCATTCTTCCGACAAAGAGATACACAACTTCCTCTCTGATTGTGGCTGAACTACAAGGTTGCCTCAAGAGGCTAATATTTCTTGATTAGGTCGCTCAGTGTTGAACTAAGGTTGCTATAGAACTTGAGGATCTACAATTTTTTTTCTCTTACCTCACTTTAAAAATAAAACAAATCTGTTAAGCATTTCATAAAATTTGTATGGCCTAATCATTAGAAATTATGAGAAATTAAAATTATGAAATAGAAATTATGAAACTATTATTTTCTAAAGGAAATACAAAAAGCAAAATAAAGGGAGATAAGAAGGAATAAGAAAGACTACCGCTGTGTAAATCCATCTCTTCCCTCAGTTAATTTGTTAATATGTTGGCACCGCCCTGTGTGGTCGCCTGTTAAGCAGCTCCCCATGTTCGTGCGTTAATTGTTGTTTTTGTATTTTCTTTGTCCGTTTTTCAGTTGAACTATAATAGTTCAGGATTATGGAGTGCTACTGTTTTACGAAGGTTTTAGCGGTCCTTTTTATCACTGAGGCACTTTTTATTTTTTTCAGCACCGAACGTACACGTGAGTCCTCAATAATTTACAAACGAGCCCAGCTCCTGGATTTAGCACACGCAGCGCTATTGCACCCCTGGGAAAAGTTTGATATTCCGGACGAGTTGAAAAGGCGACGGCGTGGATGCAGGGCAGGTCGGAAGTATAAGGCAAAGCTGAGTAAGTACAAGCCGGCTATACCGTCTATCATTATGGGCAACGTGAGATTGCTACATAACAAGGTGGACGAGGTTGAATGGCTGGTCCATGGACAAAGAGAATACCGGGAAGCTAGCCTATTGTGTTTTACTGAAACACGGCTGAATGATAACATCCCCATAGAGAATGTAACTATCGTCTGTTTCCAGACCATCAGAGCGGACAGGGATAGCGTTTCTTCCGGTAAGAGTAAGGGAGAGGGGCTGGCTTTATTAGTTAACAACAGATGGTGTAATCCGAGACATATTACTGTTAAGGAGTTAACAGTTTTGTAGCCCGGACATTGAGCTGTTAGCCTGATACCCTACTATTTGCCGAGGGAATTCACGGCGGCCATTGCTGCCCTCCTCAGACGCAAACACACCATGTGACATCATCCACTCTGTTATCGCGAAGTTACAGACAGCGCATCCCAGTGCCGCCTTTGCCATTTTGGGGGATTTTAACCATGCATCTCTCTCTTCAATGCTGCCCACGTTCAAACAGTTTGTGAAGTGCCCAACCAGAAATAATAAAACTCTGGACTTGTTATATGCTAATGGAAAGGATGCATACATCTCCACTGCACTCCCTCCCCTCGGTAGGTCGGATCACAACCTTGTCCACCCCACCCCACTCTACAGGCCTATGGTCCAACAGCAGCCTGCGACCACTAGGACCATTAGGAGATGGTCCCCGGAGGCGGATGAGGCACTACAGGACTCCTTTGAAACAACAGACTGGGATGTGCTCTGTGAGGCTCATGGGGAGGACATTGATGGACTTACTGACTGCATAACGGACTATATACATTTTTGTGTAGACAACACTGTACCCACCAGGAAGGTACGCTGTTTTCCAAATAATAAACCCTGGGTCCTGAAGGCCCTGCTGAATGAGAAGAAGTGGGCCTTCAAGGAGGGGGACAGGGACAAATTGAAATGCGTCCAAAGGGAGCTATAGTTGCGGATTGCTGAGGGGAAGAGAGGGTATAAGGAGAAGATGGAGGACAAGCTGAGGCAGAGCCAGGTGAGAGAGGTGTGGAAGGGTGTGAGAAATATCACAGGCTTCAAAAAGTCAAACAGTGGGCATACGGAGGGGACCCAGGACAGAGCCAATGAGCTGAATACATTTTTTAACAGGTTCGATACTGGACCTGTCCACCTCCCATCCAGCTCCCCAGGCCACACACCCTCACGGCTGTCCCACCCCCACTTTGCTCACAACACCTCTGTTGAGACAATCAGCGACCCCCTCCCCACCTCCACCCCGCTCCTTCTGGACTGATCTGCAACACCTCTCTTCCCCCCACCTTTGGACTGATCCTCAACACCCCCCTTCCCCCTACCTTTGGACTGATCCTCAACACCCCCCTTCCCCCCACCTCCCCACCTGGGCTGGCTTTCACCACCAACCAGGTGAAGAGAGAGATAGTGAGACTACATCAGTGGAAAACGGCGGGCCATGATGGCATCAGCCCAAGGGCGCTTAGGGTCTGTGCTGACAAACGGAATACTCCATACTGCAATCATCTACCTTCTGCAGAGGGCCTACTCTCACCTGGACAACGCAGGTTGCACTGTGAGGGTTATGTTTTTGACTTCTCCAGTGCCTTCAATACCATTCAGCCCCTGCTACTGGGTGAGAAGATGAAGAGGATGAAAGTGGAAACACCCTTAGTCTCCTGGGTTACGGACTACCTGACCGGTAGGCCACAATTTGTGCGACTACAGAGCTGTGTGTCAGAACGGGCAGTGAGCAACACAGGGGCCCCCCAGGGAACGGTCCTGTCCCCCTTCCTGTTCACACTCTACACCTCGGACTTCAGATATAACTCTGAAACATGCCACCTACAGAAGTTATCAGATGACTCCGCAATTGTAGGGTGCATCAGGGGTGGGCAGGAGGAGGAGTACAGGACCACAATCAATGACTTTGTGGTGTGGTGTGAGCAGAACCACCTTCAGCTCAACATCAGCAAAACAAATGAGATGGTGGTGGACTTCAGCAGAAACAAGGCCCAACTGACTGCAGTCCTGATACAGGGTATGGATGTGGAAATGGTTGGGTCATACAAGTTCCTGGGAGTCCATATGGACAACATAAAGGCCGGTGATGCTTCTCGGTTAAATAAGTTGATCAGGAAGGCTAGCTCTGATCTGGGGATTAGCCTTGACACTCTAGAGGAGGTTGCGGAGAGACGGATCCTGGCCAAACTGCTGGTCATCATGGACAACGTCACCCACCCTCTGCATGCCATGGTTAGAGGAGGTCCTTCCTGCCGGCGGCTATTAGACTATTTAATGCCTCACCTGAGTGCCATGCCGTCGCCAACATAGACCTGGAACTGTTGGGGTGTTAGGACCTAGTTTAACAATTATGCATCCATCCGTGAGTAACTCTGGTCTGTAATCACTCATTCACTCAGGACTTATTTATTCATTCAGATCTGTATATACAGTGGGGAGAACAAGTATTTGATACACTGCCGATTTTGCAGGTTTTCCCACTTACAAAGCATGTAGAAGTCTGTAATTTTTATCATAGGTACTCTTCAACTGTGAGTGACGGAATCTAAAACAAAAATCCAGAAAATCACATTGTATGATTTTTAAGTAATTAATTTGCATTTTATTGCATGACATAAGTATTTGATACATCAGAAAAGCAGAACTTAATATTTGGTACAGGAACCTATGTTTGCAATTACAGAGATCATACGTTTCCTGTAGTTCTTGACCAGGTTTTCACACACTGCAGCAGGGATTTTGGCCCACTCCTCCATACAGATCCTTCAGGTTTCGGGGCTGTCGCTGGGCAATACGGACTTTCAGCTCCCTCCAAAGATTTTCAATTGGGTTCAGGTCTGGAGACTGGCTAGGCCACTCCAGGACCTTGAGATGCTTCTTACGGAGCCACTCCTTAGTTGCCCTGGCTGTGTGTTTCGGGTCGTTGTCATGCTGGAAGACCCAGCCACGACCCATCTTCAATGGGGTTGTTGGCCAAGATCTCGCGATACATGGCCCCATCCATCCTCCCCTCAATACGGTGCAGTCGTCCTGTCCCCTTTGCAGTAAAGCATCCCCAAAGAATGATGTTTCCACCTCCATGCTTCACGGTTGGGATGGTGTTCTTGGGGTTGTACTCATCCTTCTTCTTCCTCCAAACACGGCGAGTGGAGTTTAGACCAAAAAGCTCTATTTTTGTCTCATCAGACCACATGACCTTCTCCCATTCCTCCTCTGGATCATCCAGATGGTCATTGGCAAACTTCAGACGGGCCTGGACATGCGCTGGCTTGAGCAAGGGGACCTTGCGTGCGCTGCAGGATTTTAATCCATGACGGCGTAGTGTGTTACTAATGGTTTTCTTTGAGACTGTGGTCCCAGCTCTCTTCAGGTCATTGACCAGGTCCTGCCCTGTAGGTCTGGGCTGATCCCTCACCTTCCTCATGATCATTGATGCCCCATGAGGTGAGATCTTGCATGGTGCCCCAGACCGAGGGAGATTGACCGTCATCTTGAACTTCTTCCATTTTCTAATAATTGCGCCAACAGTTGTTGCCTTCTCACCAAGCTGCTTGCCTATTGTCCTGTAGCCCATCCCAGCCTTGTGCAGGTCTACAATTTTATCCCTGATGTCCTTACACAGCTCTCTGGTCTTGGCCATTGTGGAGAGGTTGGAGACTGTTTGATTGAGTGTGTGGACAAGTGTCTTTTATACAGGTAACGAGTTCAAACAGGTGCAGTTAATACAGGTAATGAGAACAGGAGGGCTTCTTAAAGAAAAACTAACAGGTCTGTGAGAGACGGAATTCTTACTGGTTGGTAGGTGATCAAATACTTATGTCATGCAATAAAATGCAAATTAATTATTTAAAAATCACACAATGTGATTTTCTGGATTTTTGTTTTAGATTCCGTCACTCACAGTTGAAGTGTACCTATGATAAAAATTACAGACCTCTACATGCTTTGTAAGTAGGAAAACCTGCAAAATCGGCAGTGTATCAAATACTTGTTCTCCCCACTGTACATATTCATGTACAGTTGTTATATCATATCATGTGCAGTATTGTAAGTAATTCTTGGACTGAACTTATGTAGTCATTCTCTTAGGAATGCATATTAGTATCCTGTCAGTGTCAGGCTCTGGCCATAGAGAAGCCTATTTGCTTCTCTACGTAACCATGGTCAGAGTCTGACAGGTCTTTTCTTTCTGCTTCTGGTGGTGGTTTGTGTGGGATCCCTAATTAGAGGCAGCTGTAGCGCATAGTCTCTAAGTAGGGATCCTCCATAGGTTTGTCGATTTTCACACAGGGTTGTGGGTCGTTGTCATTATATATATTTTGTGAACGTGACGTTGTGTCGTTAGTGTTTGTTTGGTGTTGTATAGTTCGTTCATTTTGTGACATTTTATTAATAGTATAAATAATAAAAATGACGAACTACTATCCCTGCGCTGCGCCTTGGTCTCCCTATGCACCCTCACGTGACAGTCAGTTGTATCTTTATTCATTGCTTTTAGTATATAGAATGTGCAATACGTGCATTTATCTGTAATTAAACCCTGCACCAAGGACTGTATTTTAAGGGAATTACTATTATTACCCTAAATTATATCATACACACATTTAGCAATTTAAGTATCTATTCCTGTAATTTACCTGTACAGTTAATGTAACCATGCAAATATTCACTTACCTGTACATTTAACTGTACATTTACCTATACAGTTAATTTAACCATGCAAAATATTCCCTTACCTGTTCATTTAACCAGATTGTATATTAAGTAATATATCATACCCACATTTAGCTATTTAAGTATTTCTCTGCCATCGACCTGTATATTATAGTTAACCATGCAAATACTCCTTATTTATCTATATCAACTTGCAATATTTGTATAAATTTTTTTCACCTAACACTCTGTAACAATGTATAGTGTACATATTCAGCCATTCACCCATACTATGCCATGTCTTTTTATAGCTTTTTGCACTCCAGACTTCTTGTATTTTTATACTTTTTCATACTGCCGCTCTATGTATCATGTATCGTGTATCTGTCTTTTGTGTATTTTCGTTCTGGTATTTTGCACCTGCCCTGTGTTTTTTCGTAGCTGCTTGACAAAGAAATTTCCCCTCTGGGATCAATAAAGTATCTATCTATCTATCTATCTATCTATCTATCTATCTATCTATCTATCTATCTATCTATCTATCTATCTATCTATCTATCTATCTATCTATCTATCTATCTATCTATCTATCTATCTATCTATCTAGATATCTATCTATCTATCTATCTATCTATCTATCTATCTATCTATCTATCTATCTATCTATCTATCTATCTATCTATCTATCTATCTATCTATCTATCTATCTATCTATCTATCTATCTATCTATCTATCTATCTATCTATCTATCTATCTATCTATCTATCTATCTATCTATCTATCTATCTATCTATCTATCTATCTATCTATCTATCTATCTATCTATCTATCTATCTATCTATCTATCTATCACTGAGTGAGAAAATGTTGCTAGATGCACACAGTGACACAAGACAACTGTCAGATTCACTCACTTTTCTCGGGAGTACTTGTAAGCTTCATCTACGAGTCTCTTTGCCTCCTCCACTGAACTTTGAATGAAAGGGCTACCCCAACTTTCCTCTGTAGACAGGGCTGGCTGGCTGAACATCAGACACAATGCCAGGAGGGAGGGAAACGGCTTCATCTCTGAAAAGGAGAAAGGGGAGTTCATCACATCATCTTTTGAAAAACCATGCTGCTCTCTGAAATGTAATGTGCTAACCTTTATGCCCTTAGCTGTTTTTCAGATTGTGTGATAGAGAGCTTTTCTCTTGTCAACTGCAGAGACATCTCTAAAGAATTCACAAAATACTACTTTCAATATTAATCACACATTCATAGTACATGGATCATAATGACCATGAATAACAGAGAAAACTGTAACCTGATTAATAGACAAGAGTGAAACATGCCGTATAAAAAGTCTTACTTATGTTTTAACAACTCTTGATGTGAAGTCAACTCTTGTCTGAAGATGTATGGTGCTCTCTCTAACTGTTCTTTTTATAGTTAATGTTGCAAAGGACCGCCTACAGTGGCTTTCTCTCTCTCTCTCTCTCTCTCTCTCTCTCTCTCTCTCTCTCTCTCTCTCTCTCTCTCTCTCTCTCTCTCTCTCGCTCTCTCTCTCTCTCTTTCCATCTTTCTCTCTCACAAACACACTATCCGACCCCAACAGGCCCCAAAATTATACATTGGGTTAGGGCCAGGTAGGGCCTGTTTTTCATCATTAACTAGGGATGGGCAGTGCTCGGGTATCACTTAATTGGGCTATATGTAGATTTTTTATACATTGTTAGGCTGCATGAATGGCATGAGCTCTGCTCTGCTTTGCTCTGTTCTGCTTAACCCTAACCCTAACCCTAACCCCCTTAGTTGGTAAGGGTAGGTAACAATACATCTGCCACGCTGATCCTCAACACAGGGCCCCTCAGGGGAGCATGCTCAGTCCCCAAGAGTGAAACATACCGCATAAAAAGTCTTACCTATGTTTTAACAACTCTTGTTGTGAAGTCAACTCTTGTCTGAAGATGTATGGTGCTCTCTCTAACTGTTATTTTTATAGTTAATGTTGCAAAGCCTTGCCTCCTGTCATCTGTTATTTCTCAGGTGGGGTGTCTGACTGAATTTTGTACAGTGCCTTCAGAAAGTCCTCATACCGCTTGATTTATTCCACCTTTTGTTGTGTTACAGCCTGAATTCAAAATTATTCAATCTTATTTTTATCTCTCACCTATCTACACTCAATACCCCATAATGACAAAGTGCAAATGTGTTTTTAGAAATATTTTCAAAGGTATTGAAAAAGAAATACATAAATATCTTATTTACATATGTATTCACACCTCTGAGTCAATACTTTTAGAAACACCTTTGGCGGCAATTACAGCTGTGAGTCTTTTGGGGTAAGTTTCTAAGAGCTTTGCACACCTGGATTGTACGACTTTTGCACATTATTCTTTAAAACATTCTTCAAGCTCTGTCAAGTTGTTGATCATTGCTAGACAGCCATTTCAAGTCTTGCCATAGATTTTCAAGCCAATTTAAGTAAAAACTTAAAATCAGGAGCATTCAATGTCGTCTTGGTAAGCAACATTAGTGTAGATTTGGCCATGTGTTTTACGTTATTGTACATGGGCTCCCAAGCGGCACAGCAGTCTACGGCACTGCATCTCAGTGCTAGAGGCGTCACTACAGACACCCCGGTTCGATTCCAGGCTGTATCACAACCGGACGTGATTAGAAGTCCCATAGGGCGGTGCACAATTGGCCCAGCGTCATCCAGATTTGGCCGGGGTAGGCCACCATTGTAAATACAAATTTGTTCTTAACTGACTTGCCTAGTTAAAGAAAGTTTAAATAAAAAAAATATATATAATAAATTTGTCCTACTGAAAGATTAATTAGTCTCCAAGTGTTTGTTGGAAAGCAGACTTAACCAGGTTTTCCTCTAGGATTTGCCTGTGCTTAGCTCTATTCTGTTTCTTTTTATCCTAAAAAACTCCCTAGACATATCCGGTGACAAGCATACCCATAACATGATGCAGCCACCACCATGCTTGAAAATATGAAGAGTGGTACTCAGTGATGTGTTGTGTTGGATTTGCCCCAAACATATCGCTATGTATTCAGGACTTAAAGTTTTTTTCTTTGCCACATTTTTTGCAGTTTTACTTCAGTGCCTATTTGTTCATGGCATTTGATTCCCTGCAGGATTATTGTCCTGCCGTAACAAACTGACCCACAGTCCTAAACGCTGACATGACGTGCAAATGAGCGATAGAAAACCGATTGCGCAAATGTCACCATTGCAATTTTTTTGTGCGGGCGCCCCGTGCCGTCCCCGGCAAGATGCCGCCCTGGTTGGCTGCACAAGTCGCATATAACTAAAACCGCCACTGTCCACAGCTATAGTATGTTGTCATCATGCTTTTGCTTAATGCTGTTTCCACACAAAAACTGTTACTTAAGATATCGGCCTGCAAAGGGAAGTTTCAGTACAAAAGTAAGATCATAAACTCTTAACATGACTAAGGACATTTTAACTAAAACAGCCACACCAATGCGTTGGACCTGGTTAAGAAAAAAAAAAAAATTAATCCTGATTTCAGAGTGACATTTATTGATGTAATCATATGGAGGCTGCACAGACTTTTAGTTTTCTTCATTCTGTAAAGTTATACAGTTGAAGTCAGAAGTTTACATACACCTTAGCCAAATACATTTAAACTCAGTTTTTCACAATTCCTGACATTTAATCCTAGTAAAAACAATTTATTTTAAGAATGTGAAATGTTAGAATAATAGTAGAGAGAATGATTTATTTCAGCTTTTATTTCTTTCATCAGAAGTTTACATACACTCAATTAGTATTTGGTAGCGTTGCCTTTAAATTGTTTAACTTGGGTCAAACATTTCGGGTAGCCTTCCACAAGCTTCCTACAATAAGTTGGGTGAATTTTTCAGTTCTGCCCACACATTTTCTATAGGGTTGAGGTCAGGGCTTTGTGATGGCCACTCCAATACCTTGACTTTGTTGTCCTTATGCCATTTTGCCACAACTTTGGAAGTATGCTTGGGGTCATTGTCCATTTGGAAGACCCATTTGCGACCAAGCTTTAACTTTTATGTCTTGAGATGTTGCTTCAATATATCCATATAATTTTCCTTCCTCATGATGTCATCTATTTTGTGAAGTGCACCAGTCCCTCTTGCAGCAAAGCACCCCCACAACATGATGCTGCCACCCCCGTACTTCACGGTTGGGATGGTGTTCTTCGGCTTGCAAGCCTCAAAACACTTTTTCCTCCAAACATAACGATGGACATTATGGCCAAACAGTTCTATTTTTGTTTCATCAGACCAGAGGACATTACTACAAAAAGTACGATCTTTGTCTCCATGTGCAGTTGCAAACCGTAGTCTGGCTTTTTTATGGCGGTTTTGGAGCTGTGGCTTCTTCCTTGCTGAGCGGCCTTTCAGGTTATGTCGATATAGAACTTGTTTTACTTTGGATATAGATACTTTTGTACCGGTTTCCTCCAGCAAATTCACAAGGTCCATTGCTGTTGTTCAGGGATTGATTTGCACTTTTCGCACCAAAGTACGTTAATCTCTAGGAGACAGAACGCTTCTCCTTCCTGAGCGGTATGATGACTACGTGTTCCCATGGTGTTTATACTTGCGTACTATTGTTTGTACAGATGAACGTGGTACCTTCAGGCGTTTGGAAATTGCTCCCAAGGATGAACCAGACTTGTGGAGGTCTACAATTATTTTTCTGAGGTCTTGGCTGATTTATTTAGATTTTCCCACAATGTCGAGCAAAGAGGCACTGAGTTTGAAGGTAGGCCTTGAAATACATCCACTGGTACACCTCCAATTGACTAAAATGATGTCAATTAGCCTATCAGAAGCTTCTAAAGCCATGTCATACTTTTCTGGAATTTTCCAAGCTGTTTAAAGGCAGTTAACTTAGTGTATGTAAACTTCTGACCCACTGGAATTGTGATATAGTGAATTATAAGTGAAATAATCTGTCTGTAAACAATTGTTGGAAGAATTACTTGTGTCAAGCACAAAGTAGATGTCCTAACCGACTTGCCAAAACTATAGTTTGTTAACATGAAATCTGTGGAGTGGTTGAAAAATGAGTTTTAATGACTTCAATCTAAGTGTATGTAAACTTCCGACTTCAAATTTAAATCCTAGGGAATACTTTGCAGCCTCACACATCAAATCAAATCAAATGTTATTGGTCACATACACGTGGTTAGCAGATGTTATTGCGGGTGTAGCGAAATGCTTGTACTTCTAGCTCTGACGTAAAGAAGAATTTGTGGTATGTAGTATGCCATCTCTTTTTTTTCAAAATGTTACTTAAGAAAGCGGCCTGCATAGGGAAGTTTCAATACAAAAGTAAGATCATTAACTCTTAACATGACTAAGGACAGTTGAAATAAAACAACCACACCAATGCGTTGGACCTGGTAAAAAGCTCTTAATGATCTTTCCCAAATCTAATTGCCTGTAGATCAGGACTTGAAGCGAGGATATGCATATTCTTGATATCATCTGAAAGGAAACACTTTGACGTTTGTGGAAATGGGAAATTAATGTAGGAGAATATAACACATTAGATCTGGTTAAAGATAATACAAACAAAAAAACATGATTTTTTAAAAAAGTTTTGCATCATCTTTGAAATACAAGACAAAGGCCAGACAGTGATGTAGGATTCTAGATGTAACTTACTTAGATGCTGTCCAACAGATGGCAGCAGTGTGTGTGCAACGTTTCAGACTGATCCAGTGAAGAATTACATCACTACACAATATTTTGTATCAAGTTTGCCAGGGGTTTTCCCAAATGTGCCAAATTGGTTTTCAAGTACATAACTATAGAGAACAAAAATGCTATGGTAATACAACATTTAAGTTTGCACACTCCCTGGAATGTCATACATGATGGATCATTAGCTTCCCTACAGAAAAGACACTAACCTTTACACATCTAGATTGCTGGGCATGGTGGGTGTGGAGCCAGAGGTCAAACTGTAGAACCCAGTTCCTACATTTGAATATAAAAATTGATTTTTCAAACAAAACTACACTACATTTAATCTCTTGGACCCTCAGGATGACAAATCAGAGCAAGATTACTGAATGTAAGTATATTATTTACCTTCAGAGGTGAATGTAGAAAACCAGTTGGTGTTTTGTTGTTGTGCACTATCCTCAAACAATAGCATGGTATGTTTTAGCTGTAATAGCAAATGTAAATTGGACACTGCATTTAGAATTTAAGATTTCTGCCCATTTAAGACATGTCTATGTTCCAGAAAGTTGACTGTTGCTTACAACACCATTCTAGTCACATATAGCATATCGAGCAGCAACCGTCCCGTATACGGGACACCGATCCCGTAGATGTTAACATGAAAGGGCCTTCCCCAAACTGTTGCCACAAAGTTGGAAGGACAGAATCGTCTAGAATGTCATTGTATGCTGTAGTGTTAAGATTTATGTTCACTGGAACTAAGGGGCCTAGCCCAAACCATGTCTTGCTGGAAGATCCACTTGCGGCTAAGTTTCAGCCTCTTAGCAGAGGCAACCAGGGTTTTGGCAAAAATGTCCTTGTACTGGGTAAAGTTCAAGGGCCCCAGGACCAGTGGAAGCAAAATAGCCCCATAAAATCAAAGCTCCCTTTTTTACAGTATGTATGGGTTTCTTTAATGCCTATTTATCCTTCTTTCTACGTGAAACCCACCACTGGTGTGCGTGGCCAAAGAGCTTTATTTTCATGTCATCTGACCATGGCACCGGTTCCAATCCAAGTGCCAATGCCGTTTAGCAAACTCCAAGCATTGACATTTGTGGATGACATGAAAATAAAGCTCTTTGGCCACGCACACCAGTGGTGGGTTTCGCATTGAAAGAATGATGTACAGGCAGAAAATAACCCAATAAGGGTGCCAATATCTGTTACTCGAGAAAGCCAGGTTTAGCCAGGTTTACCAAGGGCTCCCAAGTGGCGCAGTGGTCTAAGGCACTGCATCTTGGTGCAAGAGGCGTCACTGCAGTCCATGGTTTGAATCCAGGCTGTGATTGGAAGTCCCATGGGCGGCGCACAATTGGCCCCAGCATTGTCTGGGTTTGGCCGGGGTAGGCCGTCATTGTAAATAAGAATTTGTTCTTAACTGACTTGCCTATTTAAATAAAGTGACTGCACCAGTGGCTGGCAGACTGTGGAGCACTTAGGTTCCCCCTAGCCCCTACACATTAGGCCACAAGAAGTGGGTCATTGGTGAGATAAATGTCATATTTATTGGCTAAGCTCTTCAACTATTCCGATGGAAAACAATAAGGATAATCACCATATAAGTCAAGGTTATACAATGAGGAAGAAATTCTTATTTACAATGACAGCCTACATTGTTCTACAGGGTCAGCCATAGTAGTACAGCGCCCCTGGAGCAAATTAGGGTTAGGTGCCTTGCTCAAGGGCACATTGACAGGTTTTTCACCTTGTTGGCTCAGGTATTCAAACCAGCGACCTCTCGGTTACTGGCCCAATGCTCTAACCGCTAGGCTACCTGCTGCCCCAAATGCCGCCCCCACATGTATTTGAACCCAGGTCTGATTTCTAATTTAAAATCATAACTGAACACGTTTCTTATCGTATTATGCAAATTGTTAAAAAGAAGACAAACCCCCCTGCAATATACGTTTGAAAAATAATAGAGAGAGATACTGAGGCCTAGCTGCTGTGATCGTAGTTGTACCAGATATATAGACTATAACTTCATTAGCAACTTACTGTAAAACTTACGCTGTCACTGCCTCCAGGAACTGATAATCCTCTTTATGGACATTATGGTTAGTGATAGGAGCGGTTTCTCCATAAAGCCAAAGACACACCTCTCTGTAAACCCGGATGAAGGTCTATTGACCCAAAACGTTTATTTTCAGCAAAAAATTGTGGAGCATACAAGAATGCCAGTGTGGGAGCTTCTTGATTTTTTTTATCCTCCATGCAACTGGAACTGCGTAAGGTGTGTAAACAACCCTATTGTATAGTGGTGGGGTAGGTCTATTTTGAATTCATGTTTTGGTCTCACATCATAGGTCCATAAGAATTTCTCCCCAATAGCAAATACTGTAAATAAATACACTTCAAAGAACATCCAGCATCAAGTGAGACATATCCATGTATTGCAATATTTGATATCATTTAAAGTTCATACTCACTTTGCCTTTATCTCAATAGGAATTCAGAGAAGAAAAAAAGATTACCCTGCCATGATGGTATTGTTATTTGACATGATATCACATCAATGGATAATGACCTTTCCAGAACTGATTATGGCTTTATTACAGTATATACAGTTGAAGTCGGACGTTTACATACACCTTAGCCAAATACATTTAAAATACATTTTTCACAATTCCTGACATTTAATCCTAGTTGAAATTCCCTGTTTTAGGTCAGTTAGGATCACCACTTTATTTTAAGAGTGAGATGTCAGAATAATAGTAGAGAGAATTATTTATTTCAGCTTTTATTTCTTTCATCACATTCCGAGTGGGTCAGAAGTTTACATACACTCAATAAGTATTTGGTAGCATTGCCTTTAAATTGTTTAACTTGGGTCAAACATTTCGGGTAGCCTTCCACAAGCTTCCCACAATAAGTTGGGTGAATCTTGTCCCAATCCTCCTGACAGAACTGTTGTAACTGAGTCAGGTTTGTAGGCCTCCTTGCTCGCACACGCTTTTACAGTTCTTCCCACCACTTTTCTATAGGATTAAGGTCAGGGCTTTGTGATGGCCACTCCAATACCTTGACTTTGTTGTCCTTAAGCCATTTTGCCACAACTTTGGAAGTATGCTTGGGGTCATTGTCCATTTGGAAGACCCATTTGCGACCAAGCTTTAACTTCCTGACTGATGTCTTGCTTCAATATATCCACATAATTTTCCTTCCTCATGATGCCAACTATTTTGTGAAGTGCACCAGTCCCTCCTGCAGCAAAGCACCCCCAGAACATGATGCTGCCACCCCCGTGCTTCATGGTTGGAATGGTGTTCTTCGGCTTGCAAGCCTCCCCCTTTTCCCTCCAAACATAATGATGGTCATTATGGCAAAACAGTTCCATTTTTGTTTCATCAGACCAAAAAGTACGATCTTAGTCCCCATGTGCAGTTGCAAACTGTAGTCTGGCTTTTTTTATGGTGGTTTTTGAGCAGTGGCTTTTTCCTTATAAGCAGTCTTTCAGGTTATGTTGATATTGGACTCCTTTTACTTTGGATATAGATACTTTTATACCCGTTTCCTCCAGCATCTTCACAAGGTCCTTTGCTGTTGTTCTGGGATTGATTTGCACCAAAGTACGTTCATCTCTAGGAGACAGAACGCGTCTCCTTCCTGAGCGGTATGATGGCCATGGTGTTTATACTTGCGTACTATTGTTTGAACAGATGAACGTAGTTCCTTCAGGCGTTTGGAAATTGTCCCAAGGATGAACCAGATTTGTGGAGGTCTACAATTGTTTTAGGTCTTGGCTGATTTATTTTGATTTTCCCACAATGTCGAGCAAAGAGGCACTGAGTTGGAAGGTAGGCCTTGAAATACATTCACAGGTATACCTCCAATTGACTCAGATTATGTCAATTAGCCTATCAGTAGCTTCGAAAGCCATGACATAATTTTCTGGAATTTTCCAAGCTGTTTAAAGGCACAGTCAACTTAGTGTGGAAGCATCTGACCCACTGGAATTTTGAAATAGTGAATTATAAAACAATTGTTGGAAGAATTACTTGTGTCATGCACAAAGCAGATGTCCTAACCGACTTGCTAAAACTATAGTTTGTTAACATGAAATCTGTGGAGTGGTTGAAAAATGAGTTTTAATGACTTCAACCTAAGTGTATGTAAACTTCCGACTTCAACTATAGCATTACTTGGAAACAAGTAGTTTTCCTGGTGCGCTACTAGTAGTGATCACCAGAGGAAGCATACCTTCCATCAGACCAGCAGAGAGCGTCACTTCAGCCCTCTGCAGCCAACCTCAACCTGACACAACATCTTAGCTGTGGCAATAACATCATATGGCACTGAGGTACTGTTGAATAGACCAAATGGACCCTAATTCAATCTTACCACCAGCATTAGTCAATGATGCTCCTATGCATCTGTTGTACAACTTCTTATAATATAATTGTATTTTGCATATGTCATGGCAACTAGAGAGGATCAAAGATCAAACAAGACTACATTTATTTACCTAAATTGACTGAGCTCCAATTCTTTAAGTATTCAGTCATTCCCTCAAATGAAATAAAACATTTACAAAATTCACAAACTTCCAAAATTGTATTCACCTTAGCTAAACCTAACCTGACCCTATCCGTTTCAAGCATTCAGCCAGGGATGTGTAGTTGTAAAGGTATTTTGTTAGAGGATACAGATAATTAACTAAAACCAACATTACAGCTTCTATTGAAATGGGACCCACATTATGTTTGTACAACTCAGTTCCGCAATACCAAAGAGAAAACAAATACCTTATCACACTTATCTGTCAAGCTCTGATTGGCGAGGGCTTTCTGTGGCAGGTGGCCCCTGTCTATACCCAAGATCTATGTTGAGCGGGTATACATTTTCCAAGTAGAGTCTTTAAGAGAGAGACTGACTTATGATGGCATTTTTCAAGCTTGTATTCATTGTTTTAATTGCTTACCAGACCACAGGTACGTGTCCGCTATACAATTGCACACATTTTAGGTTGTTTATGCTATGAATGTGATGGTATAGTATTTTTTATTCAATGGACATTATTGACATATATATTAATGTTTTAATTAACTTAAACATGTAATTAAAATCAATAATCTTGTTCACAAGACATTTAGAACCATAATAGGAGACATCTTTTAATTGTCTTTACTTTTTCCACAGCTCTGGCGAGGGTTGTCGCTGGGGAGGAAACACAAAACTCCTGGGACAAGCTGAACGTAAGAACTATTGTTCTTTTGAAACGATGATTCCCCATTTTAACCTCCAAAATATAGCCATACCACACCAGTGTATGCAACATACTGCCTACTAACAACCAAATGACAAGGTTCAAAGCAGATTCAGAAAGCTAACAAACATTTTGAAAAAACAGAAATGTGTATTACTGGAGAAAAGATCACCAAATAATGTGCTCCATAATTCATATATATATATACTACCGTTCAAAGGTTTGGGGTCACTTAGAAATGTACTTGTTTTTGAAAGAAAAGCAATTTTTTTTACCATTAAAATAACATCTAATTGATCAGAAATACAGTGTAGACATTGTTAATGTTGTAAATGACTATTGTAGCTGGAAACTGCTGATTTTTTATGGAATATCTACATAGGCGTACAGAGGCCCATTATCAGCAACCATCACTCCTGTGTTCCAATGTCACGTTGTGTTAGCTGATCCAAGTTTATCATTTTAAAAGGCTAATTGATCATTAGAAAACCCTTTTGCAATTATGTTAGCACAGCTGAAAACTGTTGTGCTGATTAAAGAAGCTATAAAACTGGCCTTCTTTAGACTAGTTGAGTATCTGGAGCATCAGCATTTGTGGGTTCGATTACAGGCTCAAAATGGCCAGAAACAAAGAACTTTCTTCTGAAACTCATCAGTCTATTCTTGTACTGAGAAATGAAGGCTATTCCATGCGAGACATTGCCAAGAAACTGAAGATCTCATACAACGCTCTGTACTACTCCCTTCACAGAACAGCGCAAACTGTCTCTAACCAGAATAGAAAGAGGAGTGGGAGGCCCCGGTGCACAACTGAGCAAGAGGACAAGTACATTAGAGTGTCTAGTTTGAGAAACAGACGCCTCACAAGTCCTCAACTGGCAGCTTCATTAAATAGTACCCGCAAAACACCAGTCTCAACGTCAACAGTGAAGAGGCGACTCCGGGATTCTGGCCTTCTAGGCAGAGTTGCAAAGAAAAAAACGTATCTCAGACTGGCCAATAAAAAGAAAAGATTAAGATGAGCAAAAGAACACAGACACTGGACAGAGGAAGATATGGCTTTTCGTTGCAGACATTTTAGCAAATTGATACAAAAAATATATATATTCATACATTTTTTGTTAAGAGACCACACTGAGTGATTCAGAACATAAAGACTCATATTTGTCTTGGTACAGTGTGGATGGACAGGGGACAACCGACCCTATTGTAAAGAGCTGCACAAAAACCCAATACCGTGGGAAGCAAGAAGTTTAATACAACTCAATTTCAACTTACATTAGTGGGCATTAAAACGAGAGGAATTGTATACATCAATCTACACACAATACCCTGTAATGACCAATCGAAAACAGGTTTTTAGAAATTTTAGCAAATGTATTAAAACATAAGTATTCAGACCCTTTGCTATGAGACTTGAAATTGAGCTCAGGTGCATCCTGTTTCCATTGATCATCCTTGAGGCTCATACAACTTGATTGGAGTACACCTGTGGTAAATTCAATTGATTGGACATGATTTGGAAAGGCACAGGGAGGTGACCAAGAACCCGATGGTCACTCTGACTGAGCTCCAGAGTTCCTCTGTGGAGATGGAGAACCTTCCAGAAGGACAACCATCTCTGCAGCACTCCACCAATCAGTCCTTTATGGTAGAGTGGCCAGACGGAAGCCACTCCTCAGTAAAAGGCACATGACAGCCTGCTTGGAGTTTGCCAAAAGACACCTAAAGAGTCTCAGACCACGAGAAACAAGAATCTCAGGTCTGACGAAACCAAGATTGAACTCTTTGGCCTGAATGCTAAGCGTCACGTCTGGAGGAATCCTGGCACCATCCCTAAGGTGAAGCATGGTGGTGGCAGCATATTGCTGTGGGGATGTTTTTCAGCGGCAGGGACTGGGAGGCTAGTCAGGGTTGAGGGCAAGATGAAAACCTGCTCCAGAGGGCTCGGGACCTCAGACTGGGGTGAAGGTTCACCTTCCAACAGGACAACGACCCTAAGCACACAGCCAAGACAACTCAGGAGTTTTACTTAAAAACTGTACTGTTGGTTAGGGCTTGTAAGTAAGCATTTCACTGGGGTATTGTGTGTAGATTGATGATGGGAAAAAACAATTTAATACATTTTAGAATAAGGCTGTAACTTAACAAAATGTGGAAAAAGTCAAGGGCTCTGAATACTTTCCAAATATACTGTATAGTGCCTTCAGAAAGTATTCATACCCCTTGACTTATTCCACATTTTTTTGTGTTACAGCCTGAACTCAAAATTGATTAAATAAAAAAAAAATCTCATCCATCCATATTCACAGCCCTGAGTCAATACTTAGTAGAAGCACCTTTGGCGGCGATTACACCGATCAGTGCCCTTCTGTTTGTTGTGCTTGAATCTGTGCTTCAAATTCACTACTCAATTGAGGGACCTTACAGATAATTGTATGGGGTACAGAGACGGGGTATATATTGAGTAGAATAAATTGAGGTATTTTCCTCAGTACCCCACCACCCCTTTGTGTTAGCATTCTTCTCTTTTCCTCATCTCTGCTCAGAAATGGGACAGCTGCCAGGACTGTACCCAAATAATTGAACTCCTTACAGACCTTCTCTCCAATCCGGACATGCAGGTGAATACATCAGCAGAACACCCCTGAATCATACATACCATACATTTAATCATTAATTAATCATAAACACCCATAACCATCACATCGGTACTATTTGCATTATGATGTCCATTCACCTGGGTCAGGTTTTCTTCCTGGTTGTCGAAGTAAGGATGTGGATAAAGCCTAGAGGTTTCTTTTGCGCAAACCAGAAGGAAACAGACTTTCAGTTCCTCACATGGTTTTCACCTGTAAAACCCCTATAACGCCCATCTCAAACCCTCACTCAACACTAGAAGTGGTACAGTATGTGTGCGTTTCTGTTCTGCACTGCTGTTGAATTAGAGACACTTTCTGTTTTCTATCTTAACATGAAAATAAACTATAGAAGCAATTTCTAGAAACCAAGTTCCCTTTCCTCTGAACCTGGTCATGCATTTTGGTCTGTCAAGTCACCTGTGAAAAGTTCATCTTAAAATGATTAGTGGCCCAACAAACTAGTGGTAGGCTAGTGTAGTTTTTAATACATTATTTAATACATGTTAATGATTGTAGAACAAAAATGTACTTAATGCGTCTCAACATGATTTCAACTGCCTATGCCACTCCTCCATCCCCAGACCAAGATCAGGAGCGAACTGGAGAAACTGTGTGACCACATGCCAGGCCCTGCAGCACCTAAACTTTGCCGGGAGCAGGTGGAGAAGAACCTCCCCCTGTCCATCACCTTCTTGACCAGATTAGTTGTAAGTGTTAATGGGAGGTTGAGAAAGATCCTGGTTTGTACTTCTTAAAATAATTCTGACTGAATGAGCCTGAATTAAGCTTCTCTCCTCTCCCACAGAATCCAGCTCAGGTGTGCTCCGTGTTGGGACTGTGTGGCTCCCAGTCAGATGGCCAGCAGCCCGACCTGCTGACCAATCACATTCAAGATGGTCTGAAGTCAGCCATGACAATGACAAAGGTGAGACAGAAAGAACGAGGCTAGTGCTCTCTCTCTGACCTCTTCTCTGTGTCCCGCTGACTGTTTTTGTCTGTCTACATCTTTTCTTTCTCTCTGTCTACCAGGTGCAATTCTCACCACAATGTACCTTCTGCGTTTATCTCATCAAGTTACTGGAGAGTATGCTGCCCAAAGTAAGGACTGAAGTAAGGCATGCCTTAGAAATATAATTACTATAGTGATTCTATTTCTTCAAGGCATGCGCGCGCACACACACACACACTCTTACCCTCATTTTCCCAATGCCCTGTATCTGTTTCCCCTCCCAGAAGGCTGTGATTGATATGCTGGGGAAGGTGTGTGGCATTCTGCCCTCATCTTACAGAAAGCAGTGTGAGAATCTGATAGAGAAGTATGCTAAGATGCTGATGGACTTGCTCCTGAGCTACGCCACCCCTAAGGCCATCTGCACCCTCATCCAAGTCTGTCATGGCATGGAGACGCCTGTCCTGGGTGAGTTCCTGACCACTTCCTCGTTCATCTCTCCTGCCCTGCTCTGCACCACCACCATATAATCCATTTCCTCTTTTGAAATTACTCTTGAAATGTCTCTCGCTCTCTTAGAGAGTGCTCCTCTGTCTGACTGTGACTCCTGTCTGACCCTGGCGGTTTTGACTCGGCTACAGCTGGGGTCCAACGCTTCAGAGCCCCAGACTGCCTCCTTCCTGGGCTCTGTCTGCCAGCTCCACCCTAACACCCTCCCCAAGGTCAGCCCTGTCCCCTGGTCTACATCGCCCCTTATCTCACATAGGACCCTTATAGAAGCCTCTGGGTTCATATCTTATTTCTCTTTTTTCAGTGTGAAGGCTTCACCCAGCTCCATGGGCACCAGCTAAAAGGGGTTCTGGGTAAACCAGAGTCTGCCCTTAATGTGTGCGAGGTTTGTCATGTTTAGATTTACTTGACTACACACTAACATCACATGAAAGACACTTAAATCCAAGTTTCTATGGGCTGGGTGGGGATGTACTGTAAGTGGCTGTGAGATTAACGCAAGTAATTTGTTTCTCAGAGGGTGGGTCTATGTGGGGGATTGAGAGAGGCAGGAGACCAGGGAGGGGACCCATGCACTCTGGGCATTAGCTACAGCTGCAGAGACCTCATGACTGCCTTGGAATGCAGGGTAAGGCCAACGAACGACCAAACAAAGTTTTATTTTACCTTTCTTGAGCAGGGGGTCCCATTGAGACTAAGGTCTCTTTTACAAGGGAGCCCTGCATTATACAATAGAAAATACCAAAACGTATAGTCCTCATTTCATAACAGAACAAAGGTGTTTAAATCTTGGCATGCAATTTGTCTTATGCAGACAGTGTCCTTCTGCCAGAAGTTTTTGTGGAAGTAAGAACCTTTACCCAGCACGTACTCACAAAGCAGATGGTAATTTGACTTGATATAAATTACATACAGTATTTGTTTCAGAAAACTGGTTGTCACACAACACAGGTAAATGTGGGTCCACTCTCTTTTCAGACTGACAATCCAACATTTTGAGAGCCTGCTACAATGGATGATCCCAAAGCTTTCAACATCAAATTGAAAAGACTCAACATTTACTGTGCCAATATTTGATAAGATTTCCTGCACACATGGACATTGCACTGAGTATTTTGCCATTGATATTTTAGAAATATCTTTTGTCCTTTTATCGGCTGCACACAATAGAAACTATATGAATTCTACAGAGCAAGTCAAGGCATTCCTGGGGCTGGGGATTTCTTAAGAGAACACAATAAAGATATTGAAACTAGACATTCTTTATATTAGCAGTAAAGGTGGCCTAGAAAGGTACTGGGGAAATTATCAGATTAAATGAGCGCTGAGGTGTTGAAACACTAACAATTACAAACTATATAAAGAACTAGTGACTTTGATTTTATCTGTTGAGATCTAAGTCTGAAAATCCTTTGTGTTGTGTTCATGCCCATTCTTTTTCAGTTACTGAAAGGGATGTTAAAATCATGTATGATCAAAGCTAAACAACTATATCAAGTATTTTACTCAAATAAAACAACTTTTCCTTTACAGCAACTGACCCTTTCGTCTAAATAATTCCCACAAAGGGGAGAAACGGTGCTGTGCAATCTAAACCATGTACATTACATTGTGTCCTCATTAGAGACATGAGACTCTATCTCCCAATTCATTTGTTTCTGTTAGTGCCCATGCAGCATGTTGGCGAGAAGAGACTTACGTACAGAATGCCAGAATATACTTTTATTCAAAGGTTTCACATGTGGGACAGTGTTTCAAGTCTTTCGGAAATTAAACTTTTGAGCCAAGGAAAAGGGGTGTTAAGAGCCAAACTATATCACATGTGATGGTTGGGGTTGGTAGCAGTAGTAGGGGGACGGAAAACACTAGAAAAGGCACTTCTTCACCTTCAGTAACCAGACTGACAGCCTCACCACAGATTAAAAAAAAAACAATGTAGAGAAGATCAGAAAGACCCAGTCCCCACAGACCCACTAAAGAGAGCATTGTAAACGAGGCTGGTTTCTCTGTACAACACCAGCCAGACTTTTGCTTCAATCTGTGGGCCTATAGGAACAAAAACATTATTTAATTTGTTTTACTTCTGGGGAGGTCAGTCATCACAAACCCTTGTCGCTAAAATATAAATAACACTAGCGAATGCTTACAGCACCACCTTGTGGCTGCAACCCAAAGTTTTTCTGTAGAACACTTCAGGAACCAGGGTAAAGACAGCCCGTCATCAGGAGTGACCAGCTGAGTTTCTCTGTAGCCACAGTCTAAGGAGGGGGAGTGCCTCACATTACATCTTCAAGTGACAACGGATGAGAGGAAATAGAGCTATGGAAGATACATCCCAACAAGCCAGGTCATTAGCAGCTTCTGACTTCTCTGTAACACATCAGAAAACATGGTCTGAAGGGATGACTCTTCCAAACAAGGTACTATATTTTACGACAAACTCACATTCCTCTTTTCCAAATACCTTTTTGGTTACGTCTGACAAATTGCAAAAACTATCCATTTTTACTTAAAAGTTAAGGGACACGAGTTGCATCCTATTTACCCAATTACTCCTAGCAATCTTCAACTCTAAAATGTGCCATCACTTATTTCTCCCACTGGAGAAACATTTGGTGGGGGTTAGGTACAGAGAGGGGGGTAGTCTGAGTACCAGTCTCCTTAGCTAACATTCCACTACTTGGCACATGAAGTGAGTGGATTAGCTAAAGATGCTGGTAGACAGGCTAGGGTGGGGGGGTCATATCTGAGAAGGCAAATTACTACAAACAGTCAGAGGGAAAGACAGGGAAATGGATTTCAAGGAGTGGCAAGAAATTTCAAGTGGGTAGAGATGAGGGAACAGGAGTATAACCTCTTTCAATAAGGGAGTCGATAGCATTTGGAGGGGTGGGGCATTCTTCCCTCCCAGAGTGTGTTGGTTTTTCTGTAGTACACCTACAGCTCTGGGTGGGAAGGTTGGTGGTGAGGTGTTCAGTATTTGAGCTTTTTGGGGACCTCCCAGGGAAAGGCCTCCCTCCCAAAGTGGCCATAGGCAGCGGTCCGCTGGTAGATGGGCTTTTTTAGGTCGAGCTCCCTGGAACACAGAAATACAATGAGGTTAATAATCAACTGGTTAAATAAATCCAGATTACCAGAGGGCAAACCAAGCTGTGTAACATCACTACTTAAATGTAGAACCCCTCTGCCAACGAGGACCAGCTTTGACCCCATGGGACCCCTTGCTGACAAAAAGTGTTGCTGTTGGACACCATTGTTCCACACTACCTGACAATAACACCAGGACGGAGGTCAAAGTTCTTCTTGACAATGTCCAGCAGCTCCCTCTCGCTCTTCTGGGAAGTCCCATAGTGGAAGATGGAGATGGACAGGGGATGGGCCACGCCAATGGCATAGGCTACCTGACAACACAGCCACAAACAGGATCAATATTCACATGACAGGTAATTATAACGTATGCTACTTTTACTTTTCATCTCATGGTGATGCAGAACAGGTATGGGTGAATGACTCATACAGCAATCAAAACATGACTCCAAAAGCTGAAAACGACTACAAAAAAAAACCTGGACCTCACCTGGACCAGTACACGCTTGCAGAGCTCAGCTTTCACCAGGGACTTGGCCACCCAGCGGGCAGCGTAGGCAGCAGAGCGGTCCACCTTAGTGTAGTCTTTCCCAGAGAAGGCCCCTCCACCGTGGGCCCCCCAGCCGCCGTAGGTGTCCACAATGATCTTACGTCCTGTCAGGCCAGCATCACCCTGTGAAGGGGAGAGGAAGAGTCAGCCAAGTAGCACAAAACAGCCTTGGAAGTGTGTGTATCTCGTGTTAAGAGCGCCTACTTTTTAATATCTGACAATGTACCTACTTGATTACATCTCTACGGAGCTTTTTTCTTCCAGTACATAGTCTATTGAGGATTGGTCTAGAATGGATCTCACCTGAGGACCTCCGATAACGAACCGTCCGCTGGGCTGTAGGTGGTAGATGGTGTCGTCGTCCAGGTACACTGTGGGCACCACTGCCTTCACAACCTGCTCCTTCAGCGCGTCACGCATCTCATCCAGGCAAATAACCTCGTCGTGCTGCACAGACACCACGACAGTGTGCACACGCACCGGAAGCATGGCCCCACGGTCCTGCCTGTACTGAACAGTCACCTAGAGAGGGGGAGACGAGGTATGAATTGTAATTCAAAGTGTACTAGCATGTCTGACAAGGTACTAGGATACCTGCATACGAGTGGAGATAGCTGTGCAAGTGTGCCTGAAACTTTATAACATACATCTGAACAAGGGATTTCCATGAATTGATATGTGAACATAGCCACAATAGCCACAGCAATCAAAGCAATACTCCTGCCTTGACCAATGGAGGAGTGCATTTTTGCCCTTAACCCATGAGTCTAAGCCGGGGTAGGGGTACTACTCACCTATATGGAATGGTTTTAAGAAGGTCACACCAAGGATATTTTTGCTTTTTGATTTAGAATTTGTCAAACCCTGCCGTATTTTGTGTATAGGCTGCAGTGCTGAAACTAACCTGAGTTTTGGAGTCTGGTCTCAGCCAGGGCAGGGTTCCGTTGCGGCGCAGTTCAGCCATCTTGGCATTGAGCTTGTGGGCAAGGACGATTGTGAGGGGCATGCACTCCTCAGTCTCATCAGTGGCATAACCAAACATCAGACCCTGTAACACAGAACACAGTCAAACATCAGACCCGGTAACGCAGAACACTTGGTGCGGAGACTAAAAACAAAACACTAAAATTCAGTTGAGCATCAGGCCCAGTCAATTCGTCACAAACGGTCAAAGACAGGAGCCTTCTAACCTGGTCTCCAGCACCCACATCCTCCTCTTTGCGGTCCAGGTGAACACCCTGAGCGATGTCAGGGGACTGCTGCTCCAGAGCCACCAGGACATTGCAGGTCTTATAGTCAAAGCCTGTGGGAAGGGAACAGAGTCAAACCTCAGTGTTACTTACTGTCTGTATCCATTTGCCAAAGCTCACCTGTGACTTTTTAAAACTATGTATTCAATGGAAGTGAGTAATTAAATCAAAATCAGAGCAAATTCGCCATAATACCCTTGGAGGAGTCATCATAGCCAATGTGCTTGATAGTGTCCCTGACAACCTTCTGGTAATCGACGTTAGCCCTGGAGGTGACCTCCCCCGCCAGCAGAATCATGCCAGTCTTAGCCACTGTCTCTGAAAAGACGCAGACAGAAAGAGAAAGCATGTCAAGTGAGTGGGCGTGAGGTAGACCTGTACATTAGCTAATTAGGACGATGTGATTGATCCTTACCACATGCCACTTTGGCATCTGGGTCCTGCTTGAGATGTGCATCGAGCACAGCGTCGCTGATCTGGTCACAAAGCTTATCTGTCAAACAAGATAAACGAGTTATGGGGTGTATCCTGCAGCAAGAAAATACCCTACTAAACACTTCCCCTATACCCTTTTATGGACCAAACTTGCAAAACAAGCCAGACTCCGCAGCCATGGCCATGTATACAGTGCATTCAGGAAGTATTCAGACTCCTTTAATTTTTCCACATTTTGTTACATTAGTCTTATTCTAAAATTGATTAAGTAGTTTTTCCCCTGATCAATCTACACACCACACCCCATAATAAAGCAAAAAACAAATAAATTAATAATTAATTAAAATGTTGAGACCACACTGAATGATTCAGAACATTTAGAATAATTTTTGTCTTCGTAATACCCACTGCACTGGGCAGTGTAGGTGGGCAGTGGACACCCTACCCTTTTGTATTGGGCTGCACAAAAAACAATACTGTGGGAAGCCAGAATTTCAATACAACTAATTTCAAAATAACGCATTATTAAAAATCTAAAAGTCATGCAGCCATTTCCTGGTTGCTAAAAAGCTAATATTTTGCTTAATTTGAGTTTGTGACAAAACAACAAGTATAGTGTAGAGAATCATTGTACCATCTAAACCGCTGTGAAATATATTTTCCATAAACAAAAATATTGTATGTTCAGCTGTTTGAAGCTTGTGTACAGTACGCCTTAAAGTATTCAGACCCCTTTACTTTTTCCACATTTTATGTTACAGCCTTATTCTTGAATCAGACCCCCTCCCCAATCAATACCCCATAATGACAAAAACAGGTTTAGAAATGCAAGCTAATTTCTTAAAAATAAAAACTTTAATCACAT
Organism: Thymallus thymallus; assembly: GCA_023634145.1. Lineage (NCBI taxonomy): Eukaryota > Metazoa > Chordata > Actinopteri > Salmoniformes > Salmonidae > Thymallus > Thymallus thymallus. The sequence continues at coordinate 27,548,414 of CM042403.1, read as the reverse complement.
TTGCATACACTACTGTTCAAAAGTTTGGGGTCACTTAGATATGTCCTTGTTTTTGAAAGAAAAGCACATTTTTTGTCTGTTAAAATAACATCAAATTGATCAGAAATACAGTGTATACATTGTTAATGTTGTAAATGACTATTGTAGCTGGAAACTGACAATTTTTTATGGAATATCTACATAGGCGTACAGAGGCCCATTATCAGCAAATCACTCCTGTGTTCCAATGGCACGTTGTGTTAGCTAATCCAAGTTTATCATTTTAAAAAGGATAATTGATCATTAGAAAACACTTTTGCAATTATGTTAGCAAAGCTGAAAACTGTTGCGCTGATTAAAGAAGCAAAAAAACTGGCCTTCTTTAGACCAGTTGAGACTAGTATCTGGAGCATCAGCATTTATGGGTTCGATTACAGGCTCAAAATGGCCAGAAACAAAGAACTTTCTTCTGAAACTCGACAGCCTATTCTTATTCTGAGAAATGAAGGCTATTCCATGCGAGAAATTGCCAAGAAACTGAAGATCTCGTACAACGCTGTGTACTACTCCCTTTACTGTACAGCGCAAACTGGCTCTAACCAGAATAGATGAACGTGGTACCTTAAGGCGTTTGGAAATGATGATTTCTTTTGATTTTCCCATGATGTTGAGCAAAGAGGCACTGAGGTTGAAGGTAGGCCACGAAATACATCCACATGTACACCTCCAATTGATGTACATCTTCAAATGATGTCAATTCACCAATCAGAAGCTTCTAAAGCCATGACAATTTTCTGGAATTTTCCAAGCTGTTTAAAGGCACAGTCAACTTAGTGTATGTAAACTTCTGACCCATAGTGAATTATAAGTCAAATAATCTGTAAAAAATTGTTGGTAGAATTACTTGTGTCATGCACAAAGTAGATGTCCTAACCGACTTGCCAAAACTGTAGTTTGGTAACATGAAATCTGTGGAGTGGTTAAAAATGAGTTAATGACTTAAGTGTATGTAAACTTCCGACTTCAACTGTATGTCAATAAGGTTTCCGTTTTTACTTTAGAAATGTGTAATAACTTCAACCCGTTTTTGCTTTGTCATTTTGTGGTAGTGTAGATTGATGAGGAACATTTGTATTTAATCCATTTTAGTAGAAGGCTGTAACGTAACAAGTAAAAAGAGAAGGGGTCTGAATACTTTCCGAATGCACTGTATGAGCGACAGTTGCTAAGTACTACAGTAGCCACATTCCTAACAACAATACATTCACACCCTGGCCTGCACTCCCCAGCTGACAGGGGCAGTCATTTGATCAAGCCTCTACAAGAACTTGTCAAACCACTAGCACTATGTTGACTTAAATTTAATGGATTATCATATGCACTGAATCATTACCGCAGTGACTGCTTTCTGAAAGCAGTTTCTTGTGCCAAAAGGTACATGCAAATGGCTGCCCACAGTTGCACTGCAGTCCCTGACAGATTTCCTTTCAGTGAGGAAAGTGAGCTATTTACAGTGCATTCTGAAAGTACTCAGACCTTCCCTTTTGCCGCATTTTATTACATTACAGCTTTAGTCTAAAATGGATTAAATACAATTTCAATCTTTTGAGACTGGAAATTGAGCTTAGGTGCATCCTGTTTCCATTGATCATCCTTGAGATGTTTCTTCAACTTGATTGGAGTCCACCTGTTGTAAATTCAATTGATTGGGGGCGATTTGCACAAACACACACCTGTCTATATAAAATGGTCCCACAGTTCACATGTCAAGTCAGAGCAAAAACCGAGCCACGAGGTTGAAGGAGTTGTCCGTAGAGCTCTAAGACAGGATTGTGTCGAGGCACAGATCTGGGGAAGGGTACCAAAACATTTCTGCAGCATTGAAAGTCTGAGAACACAATGGCCTCCATCATTCTTAAATGGAAGAAATTTGGAACCACCAAGACTCTTCCTAGAGCTGACCGCCTGAACAAACAAAGCAATAAGGGGAGAAGGGCCTTGGTCAGGGAGGGGACCAAGAACCCGATGGTCACTGATGACAGAGCTCCAGATATCCTCTGTGGAGATGGGAGAACCTTCCAGAAGGATAACCATCTCTGCAGCACTCCACCAATCAGGCAGACTAGCAGCACTCCACCAATCAGGCAGACTAGAACTAGAAACTCCCCAAATACAGGTGTCAAACTTTTAGCGTCTTACCCAAGAACACGCGAGGCTGTAATCGCTGTCAAAGGTGCTTCAACAAAGTATTGAGTAAATGGTCTAAATACTTATGTAAAATGTGATTTCAGTATTTTTTTAATATAAATTAGCGAAAAGTCTAAAAACATGTTCTTGCTTTGTCATTATGGGGTATTGTGTGTAGATTGATGAAAAAACGATTTAATGAATTTTAGAATAAGGCTGTAACCAAACAAAATGTGGGAAAAGTCTGAATACTTTCAGAAGGCACGCCTTATTTTTGTTGTTATTGTCACTTGCTTGTTTTGTCACAAACTGAAACTATTAGAATTGTAGCAACCAGGAAAATGGCACAGGGACTATTAGATGGTGCATCTTTAATATGTCCTTTTAGTTATTTTGTATAAAATTCATTTTGTTTTAATGCCCACTAACGTAAGTTTTAATTGAGTTGTATTAAACTTCTGGCTTCCCACAGTACAGAGTTTTTGTGCAGACCAATACAATAGGAAATGTTGTCCACTCACACTGCCCAGTGCAGTGGGTATTTCCAAGACAACTATGATTCATGCTCTGAATCACTGTCTTAACATTTAATTAACAATATAGCCAATAAAGTCGGATTTCCTAACCTAATACATTTGATAAGCACCGAGCTCTTGGCAGAGCAGTGCGCTTTCTCGAAGCAAGAATTGTACATGTTGTAGTGCTCATCTGCAGGTACGCTCAGTGGTCCGTTGACATTACATGGAATTTTGCTTGGTTTTGTGAAATCTTTGGGGAAAAAGAATGTCGCATATATTAATGTAAAACGCATATACTACATGCCATGTCTCAAAATAAATATCTATCTCCCCTGTATATTGTTTTATGTTCTCCGGATTTAGTCAGCCTAAATTTGGCCACCTATTAGGGTAAACACTCCAATAACTCTTGAACGGATTAATATAGAGACATGACGTTTGGACCATTGGGTTTCTTAGCGGGGCATCTACACAATAATTATTGCTCAAACGATGCGTTTTTGAAAGGACACCGTAAATTGGGAGCAAAGCTGTCAAAGCTGCTTATCGATCACTGCACCTGTATATAACCCTTCTGTAAATAGCCCACACAACTACCTCATCCCCATATTTATTTTTGTTATTTTCACAAATCTTGCACTCCAGTATTTCTATTTGCACATCATAATTTGCACATCCTTCATTCCTGTGTTAATGATGATAATCTGTCATTTATTTCACCACTATGGTCTATGTATTGTCCTACCTCCTAACCTTACTGCATTTTGCACTCTGTATATAGATTTTCTATTGTGTTTTTGACTATGTTTGTTTACTGTGTAACTCTGTTGTTTTTGTCGCACTGCTTTGCTTTGTCTTGTCTTGGCCAGGTCGCAGTTGCAAATGAGAACTTGTTCTCAACTGACCTACCTGGTTAAATAAAGGTGAAATAAAAAATAAATAAAAATACACCAGCGTTGCTAATAGAAGTTACGTGGCCCCATGCTTCTGTCAATCAAAATATCACCGACAACTGATTAACGCTCTGCAATGAACTAAAATACACAACGACGCCCGTGACAGTTGCAGAGCTTAGTTAACCCAGCAACCGCATAACAAAACCATACTGTACTAAGCCACGCCCAGTCGTGAAAGATGCGTCACGGTGTACGAGCTCTTCTACTGATGCAACACCTGTGTTCGACTCGGTCAAATGTACGAATATATTGAATGAAAGAAACAATACATACAAAAATAATGGCGCCACCTAACATCAGTGGTGACAACCATCCAGACAAGTCATTTAGTGGCCTACTTCTCTGGATTAGCATTATCTGCTACTAGCTAGATAGATCCCATGCTAGGTCGAAGGCATCCCGCGAGGCCTGAACATAAACTGTGGGCCTGACCCTACCGCGTGTTCCCCATTCATAATATCGTCCGGCTCAAAGATGAGCAAATGTGAAACATTTTAAATTAGCTAGCTGGCGAGACATACAAATAGTACATTAACTAACGTTATGAGTGTTCGTAAAAAGTACTGGCACGCATTTGGTAGCACTTTGGTACCCTAGTTAGCTGAATCTACGCCATGACCTTGTTGAACAATATATTAACTAGCTAACGTTACCTAGCAAGCTAAAATAAGACCGACGCATTGCAAACTCACCTGGGTGACCTTCTCCAACTGATTCAGAGGTGAACAAAAAGCAGTCTTCATCAATGACTGAGTTATGGAATCCGTTCAATTGTCGGTTCATTTTAAAGGAATTGTTATTTGCCGAGTTATAACTAGCTGGCTATCTAAAATGAACCAGCTGTGGTTTAACAAAATATGATTTATCTGATAGTAATGCTAATGCCCAATAATCAATAAAGATCCCCACTACGGGCCTCTGAAGACTTGTTATTTCACCGGTGTTCTCGAACAACAAATTGGTGGTGGTGATATTTATACTTTTTCGCGCGTCTTCTTCTTTGGGATTTGGTAGGCGGATTGCATCCAACTTTCAAGGTGCATACACTGCCACCTACTGTACTGGAGGTGAGGCCAGTCACAGCCTAACAACATCCTCTAACAAAGTAAAATAGAGCCCTAGACACCACTTCCCTCCCCTTTCCTCCCCCCACTCCACCACCCAAACCCCAACCCTGTCCAGCTTCTCTAAGCTATCTAAGTCATGCAATTCACAAAATATCAACACCTCCCCTTAATACTAGCATCCCACACCCTGCCAAAGATTGAGCCCTTTTGCCCAGATCAAGGACGACTTAGGACCCTGCGACCTAGCGGGACCTGAATAGCACAGGAGGTTGATGGCACCTTAGTTGGGGAGGACGGGCTCATGGTAATGGCTGGAGCGGAATAGGTGGAATAGTATCATGTGTTTCTATGTGTTTGATGCCAATCCTTTCGCTCCGTTCCAGCCATTATTATGAGCCGTCCTCCCATCATCATCCTCCACTGCTGAATATCTACCCCCACTCTCCTCACAACACTCTTAGCCACCTCCTCATTAACCTCCACACGCACATGGGCGGGAACCCAACAAAAGCTTACCACCACTCCCATCCTCTCCAATCCAATTAACAGCATCATAATCCACAAACAAGTCTCCCCTATCCGGCCTGCCCATCGTCACACTACTCAACACTGCAGCTGAATCAGAGCAAATCACCACTCTGAGTGTTTTCACCTCCTCTATCCATCTCAAACCTATAATCTTGGCCATCAACTCTGCCACATGCACTGACACATAATCAGTTAACCGCTTACATACCCTAACATTGAAATCTGGGATATACACCCCAGCCCCCACCCTTCCACTGATTGTGTCCTTTGAACCATCTGTATACAGTGCATTCGGAAAGTATTCAGACCCCTTCCCTTTTTCCACATTTTGTTAGGTATGATGCTACATGCTTGGCACACCTGTATTTGGGGAGATTCTCCCATTCTTCTCTGCAGATCCTCTCAAGCTCTGTCAGGTTGGATGGTTGGTCCTGAGCGCTTTGGAGCAGGTTTTCATCAAGGATCTCTCTGTACTCTCCTTTCATCTTTCCCTCGATCCTGACTAGTCTCCCAGTCCCTGTCGCTGAAAAATATCCCCACAGCATGATACTGCCACCACCATGCTTCACCGTAGGGATGGTACCACGTTTCCTACAGACATGACGCTTGGCATTCAGGCCAAATAGTTCAATCTTGGTTTCATCAGACCAGAGAATCTTGTTTCATATGGTCTGAGAGTCCTTTAGGTGCCTTTTGGCAAACTTCAAGCGGGCTGTCATGTGCCTTCTACTGAGGAGTGACTACTGTCTGGCCACTCTACCATAAAAGCCAGATTGGTGGAGTGCTGCAGAGATGGTTATCCTTCTGAAAGGTTCTCCCATCTCCACAAAGGAACTCTGTAGCTCTGTTAGAGTGACTATTGGGTTCTTGGTCACCTCCGTGACCAAGGCCCTTTTTCCCCTATTGCTCAGTTCGGAGGGCCTGTTGTCCGGAACCTCTGGCAGTCTCTATGGGGGTGCCACAGGGTTCAATTCTTGGACCGACTATTCGCTGTATATATCAATGATGTCGCTCTTGCTGCTGGTGACTCTCTGATCCACCTCTATGCAGATGACACCCTTTTGTATACATCTGGCCCTTCTTTGGACACTGTGTTAACAAATCTCCAAATGAGCTTCAATGCCATACAACACTCCTTCCGTGGCCTCCAACTGCTCTTAAATGCTAGTAAAACTAAATGCATGCTCTTCAATCGAACGCTGCACCCTTGCCTGCCCGCCGGACTAGCATCACTACTCTCGACGGGTCTGACTTAGAATGTGTGGACACCTACAAATACCTAGGTGTCTGGTTAGACGGTAAACTCTCTTTCCAGACTCACATTAAGCATCTCCAATCCAAAATTAAATCTAAAATCGCCTTTCTATTTCGCAACAAAGCCTCCTTCACTCATGCTGCCAAACATGCCCTTGTAAAACTGACTATCCTACCGATCCTTGACTTCGGCGATGTAATTTACAAAATAGCCTCCAACACTCTACTCAGCAAATTGGATGTAGTCTAACACAGTGCCATCCGTTTTGTCACCAAAGCCCCATATACTACCCACCACTGCGACCTGTATGCTCTCATTGGCTGGCCCTCACTACATATTCGTCGCCAAACCTACTGGCTCCAGGTCATCTATAAGTCTTTGCTAGGTAAATCCCCGCCTTATCTCATCTCACTGGTCACCATAGCTACACCCACCCGTAGCATGCACTCCAGCAGGTATATTTCACTGGTCATCCCCAAAGCCAACAACTCCTTTGGCTGCCATTCCTTCCAGTTCTCTGCTGCCAATGACTGGAACAAATTGTATCATTGAAGCTGGAGACTCCTATCTCCCTCACTAACTTTAAGCATCATCTGTCAGAGCAGCTTACCGATCACTTCACCTGTACACAGCCCATCTGTAAATAGCCCACTTATTGTGTTATTGACTGTACATTTGTTTATCCCATGTGTAACTCTGTGTTGTTGTTGTTTTTGTCGCACTGCTTTGCTTTATCTTGGCCAGGTCGCAGTTGTAAATGAGAACTTGTTCTCAACTGGCCTACCTGGTTAAATAAAGGTGAAAAAAAAAATTATACAAAAATTAAAAAAACTATCCAAAAGCGCACAGATTTCGGTCCCTCTAACAATAGTGGAGCAAACTTCCCGCCGTGCCTCTCTTTTCACTGTCTTAATTGTTCTTCTCGCCATCGCTCTCTCTTCCTTTGATACTCCATGAGATTCCTTTCTGTCAATCCATTTTTAATTACCCGTAGAGCTATATCCGTTTCCTGCACCGCCTTTGAGCACTCATCTGTCCACCATGACACCACCCACCGTCTTCCTCCCCCCGAACACACTGGAACAGTGACATCTGCAGCTGATATAATTACAGACGTTACTGCCTCAGCGCACTCATCCACGGACCTCTCCATTGATCACTTATGTCCTGTACGCTCACACAGGTACTAGAACATCTTCCAGTTAGCTTTCTAAAAGCACCACCTAATGTAATTGCCTCTACTCAGCACATACCCATACTGACCTTATATCAAACCAGAAAATGATCACCCCCTACCGTGGTTTTTCTTATCACTTCCATTCACACCTCCCTGCCTCTGTTGCAGATACCAATGTCTAGTCCAAGCATGACTCTGTACCCCTCGCCACATTGATCCTTGCCCCCCCATCATTAACACACACTAATCGCCTGTTACCCATAAATTCTTCAACTATACTCCCATTGTTATCTTTATACGTACAGTGGGGAGAACAAGTATTTGATACACTGCCGATTTTGCAGGTTTTCCCACTTACAAAGCATGTAGAAGATCCAGAAAATCACATTGTATGATTTTTAAGTAATTAATTTGCATTTTATTGCATGACATAAGTATTTGATACATCAGAAAAGCAGAACTTAATAGTTGGTACAGAAACCTTTGTTTGCAATTACAGAGATCATACATTTCCTGTAGTTCTTTACCAGGTTTGCACACACTGCAGCAGGGATTTTGGCCCACTCCTCCATACAGATCCTTCAGGTTTCGGGGCTGTCGCTGGGCAATACGGACTTTCAGCTCCCTCCAAAGATTTTCTATTGGGTTCAGGTCTGGAGACTGGCTAGGCCACTCCAGGACCTTGAGATGCTTCTTACGGAGACACTCCTTAGTTGCCCTGGCTGTGTGTTTCAGGTCATTGTCATGCTGGAAGACCCAGCCACGACCCATCTTCAATGCTCTTACTGAGGGAAGGAGGTTGTTGGCCAAGATCTCACGATACATGGCCCCATCCATCCTCCTCTCAATACGGTGCAGTCGTCCTGTCCCCTTTGCAGTAAAGCATCCCCAAAGAATGATGTTTCCTCCTCCATGCTTCACGGTTGGGATGGTGTTCTTGAGGTTGTACTCATCCTTCTTCTTCCTCCGAACACGGCGAGTGGAGTTTAGACCAAAAAGCTCTATTTTTGTCTCATCAGACCACATGACCTTCTCCCATTCCTCCTCTGGATCATCCAGATGGTCATTGGCAAACTTCAGACGGGCCTGGACATGCGCTGGCTTGAGCAGGTGGACCTTGCGTGCGCTGCAGGATTTTAATCCATGACGGCGTAGTGTGTTACTAATAGTTTTCTTTGAGACTGTGGTCCCAGCTCTCTTCAGGTCATTGACCAGGTCCTGCCATGTAGTTCTGGGCTGATCCCTCACCTTCCTCATGATCATTGATGCCCCACGAGGTGAGATCTTGCATGGTGCCCCAGACCGAGGGAGATTGACCGTCATCTTGAACTTCTTCCATTTTCTAATAATTGCGCCAACAGTTGTTGCCTTCTCACCAAGCTGCTTGCCTATTGTCCTGTAGCCCATCCCAGCCTTGTACAGGTCTACAATTTTATTCCTGATGTCCTTACACAGCTCTCTGGCCTTGGCCATTGTGGAGAGGTTGGAGTCTGTTTGATTGAGTGTGTAGACAGGTGTCTTTTATACAGGTAACGAGTTCAAACAGGTGCAGTTAATACAGGTAATGAGTGGAGAACAGGAGGGCTTCTTAAAGAAAAACTAACAGGTCTGTGAGAGCCGGAATTCTTACTGGTTGGTAGGTGATCAAATACTTATGTCATATAATAAAATGCAAATTAATTATTTAAAAATCATACAATGTGGTTTTCTGGATGTTTTAGATTCCGTCTCTCACAGTTGAAGTGTACCTATGATAAAAATTACAGACCTCTACATGCTTTGTAAGTAGGAAAACCTGCAAATTTGGCAGTGTATCAAATACTTGTTCTCCCCACTGTACGTCCCTAGAGTTCATCATAGGCTTTAAAATCACCACACCATATTACCTTCCTACCCCTACACGCCCTATCAATCCCTTCTAACCGTGCCAACATGCATCATTACTCCAGTTGCTTCTATAATTCCCAGGAAATCTTTGGGCGCGTGTATCACCACGTCTATGCGTGCAGACTATCTGATCACTCATATTCATCACACTACACATGAACACCAAGAAATCAACCTGGTTCACCACCAACGATTATTTTGTGACCGACACTGATGGTAATCTTTCGTGGAAACCTGAGTTTGTGCTACTCCGTCACCTCCCCCTTCCATCGGAGGCTGCTGCACCAATTTCCACACAGGTTCTGTACTTTGAACTCTCCGTGCTGCTTCAGTATATGTTAAATTTTTTGTGATCTTATATCTCAGTACTGATGGCAATTTGCATATACTCCAGAATGTCATGAAGAGTGAAAAATTTGCATGAAAATTGCAAAGTCCCTCTTTGCCATGAAAATGAACTTAATCCCCAAAAAACATTTCCACTGAATTTCAGCCCTGCCACAAAAGGACCAGCTGCCATCATGTCAGTGATTGTCTCGTTAACACAATTGAGAGTGTTGACGAGGACAAGGCTGGAGATCCCTCTGTCATGCTGATTGAGTCAGAATAACAGACTGGAAGCTTTAAAAGGAGGGTGGTGCTTGAAATCATTGTTCTTCCTCTGTCAACCAAGGTTACCTGCAAGGAAACACGTGCCGTCATCATTGCTGTACTAGTAGATGATCACAGTGATAACACATTAAGTTGTTGTATAAATAAACAAAGTATCTAACATTGTATTCCCATTTGAACTTTGTTGTGCTTTTAAATGGTTGGAAGCGCAGTGATAACACATTTATGTGACAACTAAACCAAAAATCTGGCATTGATTTACAACTGGAATTTGGTTGTGCTTTTAGATGGTTGAAAGCATAGTGATAACACATTGGGAAATTCAACAAACCTTTGACTGTCTTTTTGAGAGGGTGAAAATACATTACATTATCAAAAGTATGTGGACACCGGCTCGTCGAACATCTAATTTCAAAATGATGGGCATTTCTATGGAGTTGGTCCCCCCTTTGCTGCGATAATAGCCTCCAGTCTTTTAGGAAGGCTTTCCTATACATGTTGGAACATTGCTGCGGGGACTTGCTTTCATTCAGCCGCAAGATCATTAGTGATGTCGAGCACTGATGTTTGGTGATTAGGCCTGGCTCACAGTCGGCGTTCCAATTCATCCCAAAGGTGTTCGATGGGTTTGAGATCAGGGCTCTGTGCAGGCCAGTCAAGTTCTTCCACACCGATCTCGACAAACAATTTCTGTATGGACCTCGCTTTGTGCATGGGGGCATTGTCATGCCTTAACAGATTAGTGGATTTGGCTTCCCACTAATCTTCCCCAAACTGTTGCCACAAAGTTGGAAGCACAGAATCGTTTAGAATGTCATTGTATGTACCATGAAAAACAGCTTTTCCTCCACCAAATGTTACAGTTGGCACTATGCATTCGGGCAGGTAGCGTTCTCCTGGCATCCACCAAACCCAGATTTGTCCGTTGGACTGCCAGATTTGTCGACGAACAGTTCTTGTGTTGACGTTGCTTCCAGATGCAGCTTGGAACTCGGTAGTGAGTGTTGGACAGGACAGACGATTTTTACGCGCTTCAGCACTCGGTGGTCCCGTTCTGTGAGCTTGTGTGGCCTACCACTTCATGGCTCAGTTGTTGCTCCTAGACGTTTCCACTTCACAATAACAGCACTTACAGTTGACTGTTGGAAAGGTGCCACGTTGAAAGTCACTACTATCTTCAATACTTTGTAGGTTGTAATCTCATTAATCAACATATCAACCAATTCTCCACGTTGAAATTAAGTGGTGTGCCGAGTGGTGACTGTACACCCAGTGATGTCTCTTGCCGCTAGATTAAGATTCATACATGTAAAGAACATTTCCCACCCTCAGTGCAGATTAAGTTCACTTTATTAGTCAATTGCACACAAGGTCCAATCAAAATTTGACTTCCATTTTTAACCCAACCCCTCCGAAAGACACAGCTGTTTGTGAGGAGCTTTAGTCTCAGATTATCCTCTTTCTAATCCTCAGAGTAATTATTCTGATTGCTAAAGAACAGGGTATGCATGTATCTCTCAGTCATGGAGTCATGACAGTGACTCCTTTCTCTGCTATGCATAACACCTGGGTCTGCAACTGTCAGATTCATTTTGAATGTCTGCAATGTCAAGGTGTGACCGTGCAGCCTACAGTAGCTTTTGAATTGGGAGACAGTGTGTGTGTTTGTGTTTGTGTGAGGAGCCTTCTCAGCATATTCAGGGATTTCCCACAGGATAAGCTGCTTTCCATTAGCCCCTGTCTCAAAGCCCCCCTCTCCCTGCCTGACCAAAATCTCCTTGCCTCACAACACTTTCACTGTGTGCGAACGTGCGCGCACACACACACACACACACACACGCATGCTCACACACACATTTACATCTATCTAACAACATTTTTCCAAAAAGGTAACCGTCTTATGATTCTTACAATTGGACACAGTGACTTGGACCCACTGACACATAAAGGCTACTGAGCTAAATGAAAGGCATGGCACTTTTTCACCAGTTCTATTGTGATTTCATTCTTTAGTTTCCTACATAACATAGGTACAGCAGATCCCCTTATTGTATGGGACAGTTTTAAATGTATAGGCCATGAAATTCAATACTCTTTAAAACAAAACTTAAGTCAAAATAATCCATATTAAGAAAGGAAATAGAGAGACTATCAGTACATATAGATAGCAATACAAACAGTACCACAGAGGCACATAATACATTAGAGGAAAAACAAAATTAAATGGAGGAACTTATTCAAGAAGAATCAAGTGTAATATACAGTATTATAAAAAAGAAAGCAAACTGGTTGGAATATGGGGAAAATTTCACTTTTTTTTTTTTTTTCACTAAACGATATTTTGAAAATGGAAGCAAAGTACTTTAAGCATATGTTTTCATTTCAGTCTCCTCCTCCACATTTTTTCCCCCTATTAATAATGTAAAATTAACAGCTGTACAGAGGAGGAACTTCTTGATGCAATTAAAGCCTAAACTCCAGGGCTGGATGGCATACCAGTTGAGGTATACCAAACCTTTTTTTATGTACTCAGAGGACCATTATTAGCATGTTTTAACCACTCCTATAAAAATAGTAGATGATCAGATACTCAACAAGAAGGTCTAATTTCATTATTAATTAATGGTAAATTTAAAGTTCCAATCCATAAAAAAATTGGAGGCCCCTTACACTTCAGTATAGCAAAGAATTAAAAAGGTCTTGTTGGATATTATCGTCCTAATCTGGAAACAATAGAACACTGGAAACAGTACTGGAAACAATAGAACAGTATGACAAATATGGGTGTCACGGAATGGGGTTTGGAGAGACCAAGACGCAGCGCAGGGATAGTAGTTCGACATCGTTTATTTTATACTATGTAAATATACAAAAAACTAAACTGACGAACTACCAGACACAAAACCAATGTAAATATCCAAAATCGACTAAACGTCACGTTCACCAAAAAAACACACGGAATGAACGGACGTAAAACAAAAGGCACACTTACTTCACAGTGACTGCGACATACATCGATATCGATAACAACCCACACCACGTGAAGGACAGACTCAACATATATCGGATCCCTAATTAGAGACAACGGGAGCAGCTGCCTCTAATTAGAGATCCACTCAAAACCCACAAAGAAACAGAAAAGAAAGACACTGTCAGACTCTGACCATAGCTACATAGAGAAGCAAATAGGCTTCTCTATGGCCAGAGCCTGACAATGGGAAACCAGGCCTGGTATTCATAGCTGACGTTAAAAAGGCTTTTGATAAAGTACGACTGGAATTTATATATAAATGCCTGGAATATTTCAATTTTGGAGAATCTCTTATACAGTGTGTTAAAGTAGTGCATTGTAACCCTAGCTGTTAAAAAGTAAGTAATGGCTACTCACTATCGGCATATCTATGTATTATGGCCATCTAAATGTTAGCTATTAAAATCAGCTCCAACAATAATATCAAGGGCCTAGAAATCCAGGGCTTAAAAAAAAATGTGTCAGGGCAGCAGGTAGCCTAGCGGTTAGAGCGTTGGGCCAGTAAACGAAAGGTCGCTGGTTTGAATACCCCAGCCGACAAGGTGAAAAACCTGTTGATGTGTCCTTGAGCAAGGCATTTAACCCTAATTTGCTCCAGGGGTGCTGTACTACTATGTCTGACCCTGTAGGTAGGCTGTCATTGTAAGTTAGAATGTGTTATTAACTGACTTGCCTCATTAAATAAAACAAAAACAAGTGTGTCATTGTATGCTCATGATTCATTTTTCTTTTTGCTTTATCCACAATTTGGATCACTCCACAGCCTCAGATGATCTAGATACTTTTTTAAACCAAATTATGATAAGTGAACTCTATCAAATCAAATCAATACATACACATGTTTAGCAGATGTTATTGCGGGTGTAGCGAAATGCTTGTGCTACTAGCGCCGACAGTTCAGTAATATCTAACAAGTAATAAGTAACAGTTTCACAACATATACCCAATACACACAAATCTAAGTAAGGAATGGATTGAGAATATATACATACAGTGGGGAGAACAAGTATTTGATACACTGCCGATTCTGCAGGTTTTCCTACTTACAAAGCATGTAGAGGTCTGTAATTTTTATCATAGGTACTCTTCAACTGTGAGTGAAGGAATCTAAAAAGTCCAGAAAATCACATTGTATGATTTTTTAATAAATAATTGGCATTTTATTGCATGACATAAGTATTTGATCACCTACCAACCAGTAAGATTTCTGGCTCTCACAGACCTGTTAGTTTTTCTTTAAGAAGCCCTCCTGTTCTCCACTCATTACCTGTATTAACTGCACCTGTTTGAACTCGCTACCTGTATAAAAGACACCTGTCCACACACTCAATCAAACAGACTCCAACCTCTCCACAATGGCCAAGACCAGAGAGCTGTGTAAGGACATCAGGGATAACATTGTAGACCTGCACAAGGCTGGGATGGGCTACAGGACAATAGGCAAGCAGCTTGGTGAGAAGGCAACAACTGAAGTTTGCCAATGACCATCTGGATGATCCAGAGGAGGAATGGGAGAAGGTCATGTGGTCTGATGAGACAAAAATAGAGCTTTTTGGTCTAAACTCCACTCGCCGTGTTTGGAGGAAGAAGAAGGATGAGTACAACCCCAAGAACACCATCCCAACCGTGAAGCATGGAGGTGGAAACATCATTCTTTGGGGATGCTTTTCTGCAAAGGGGACAGGACGACTGCACCGTATTGAGGGGAGGATGGATGGGGCCATGTATCACGAGATCTTGGCCAACAACCTCCTTCCCTCAGTAAGAGCATTGAAGATGGGTCGTGGCTGGGTCTTCCAGCATGACAACGACCCGAAACACACAGCCAGGGCAACTAAGGAGTGGCTCCATAAGAAGCATCTCAAGGTCCTGGAGTGGCCTAGCCAGTCTCAAGACCTGAACCCAATAGAAAATCTTTGGAGGGAGCTGAAAGTCCGTATTGCCCAGCGACAGCCCCGAAACCTGAAGGATCTGGAGAAGGTCTGTATGGAGGAGTGGGCCCTTCTGCAGTGTGTGCAAACCTGGTCAAGAACTACAGGAAAGGTATGATCTCTGTAATTGCAAACAAAGGTTTCTGTACCAAATATTAAGTTCTGCTTTTCTGATGTATCAAATACTTATGTCATCCAATAAAATGCAAATTAATTACTTAAAAATCATACAATGTGATTTTCTGGATTTTTGTTTTAGATTCCTTCACTCACAGTTGAAGGGTACCTATGATAAAAATTACAGACTTCTGCATGCTTTGTAAGTGGGAAAACCTGCAGAATCGGCAGTGTATCAAATACTTGTTCTCCCCACTGTACATACTGTATATGCCAGGGCGGCAATGGGCTAAGATACAGCGGCATAGTATAGTATACAGTATATACATAAGAGATTGGTGATGCAGTATGTAAACACGATTAAAGTGACTAAGATACAGGAGAATAGTATAGCGCACAGTTTATACTGTACATATGAGATGCATTGGATCACAAACATTTTTTTACATTACCGTGTAGTTTACCAATAAAAGGGTCTGATGGTGAAGTGGACATACTCAGTATTCATATCCCAAAATAAATAAATGATCTTATTACAATTAATTTTAATAGAAAGTTAGCAAAAATAGATAAGATCTTTCTACCGTGGAAAGGAAAATACCTTTCTATTTGTGGAAAAATCACTGTGATTAACTTTAGTCATATCCCAGTTGACCTACAGTATTTGCTTATGGCCTTGATACACCTAGAGACTTGTTTTAAAAATTATATGAGCAAAACATATTCCATTTTATTTGGAACTGTCAGATTCTGACTGTGGTGATGTCACAAGGCATCTCTATGGTTGTCTGGTGGCTAAGGTCAGGGCTTGACAGAGGAGAGGTTTTCTGGCAAACTCTATGTTTGTGTTTTGTTTGTCCCCAATTAGAGGCAGCTGCCTATTTATGTAATGAATATGAATTCGGAGGTCAGAAATTATTAACTTAAATATTAAAGGCTTCAGTTATACAAAGGTTTTACTTAAATCCAAACTGGTTCTCTAGCAGCCATAGAAAGTAAGTTGCAATTGCAGTTCAATTCACCAGAAAAGACAGGACAAATATTACAAGTATAATCGTTGTAAATTATTTCATAAATATGACTGGTGGAGTTATGTCATACATGCAGCTAACAAAAATATATGGAAATTACAAACAACTAATTACAGCATTACCGCAAAAATGGAAGAGGCAAGTGGAAGGGGGAGAAAGTAAGGAACACGTCTGTCGGCCCAGCATTAAAGACGAAAACTGGCTAAAGAAAATTGTGATGAATAAAAAAGTATACCAGTTTAATTTAAGGACCCAAAAACTAACAGCTGTGCCATACAGATTGCAAAATAGTTGTGAAGAGATTTTCGATGTACCGATTCCATGGCACATTGTTTATGAACTGATACACAAAACAATGCTGGATTCAAATCTTAGAGTTTTTCAACTTAAATTTTTATACAAATTCTTGCAGACAATATTATGTTATATAGGGGATACAACCATACCAGCTCTGCAGATTTTGCTGCGAAGAGACAGAATCATTAGATCATTTGTTTTGGTACTGTGCATATGTAGCTTGTTTTTGGTTGCAGGTTCAGGAATGGATGAAGAATTGCAACATTTACCTGGAGCTAACTCTGCAAATAGCATTGCTGGGTGATTTAAAAAGTCATAGTCAATTAAAAAAAATTTCATCTTTAATTTATAATACGTAGAATCTATGAGAAGAGAAAGGTACAGAACTTTTGTGAAACATCACACACAGCACAGTTGACAAATATATGGGAAATAGAAATCTAAACTGGATGGTGTTCAGAGATACAGTGTATTTGAAAAGTATTCAGACCCCTTGACAATTTCCAAATTTTGTTACGTTACAGCCTTATTCTAAAATTCACTAAATAGTTTAGCAAAAACAGGTTTTCAGAAATGTTTGCAAATGTATTAAAAAAATATATTTAGATAAGTATTCAGACCCTTTACTCAGTACTTTGTGCTTACAAGCTTAGCACACCTGTGTTTGGGGAGTTTCTCCCATTCTTTTCTGCAGATCCTCGCAAGCTTTGTCAGGTTGGATGGGGAGCATCGTTGCACAGCTATTTTAAGGTTTCTCCAGAGATGTTCGATCCGGGCTCTGGTTAGGCCATTCAAGAACATTCAGAGACTTGTCCCGAACCCCTCCTGCATTGTCTTGGCTGTGTGCTAAGGGTCGTTGTGGGTCTGAGCACTCTTGAAGGATCTCTCTGTACTTTACTCCACTCATCTTTCTCTCAATCCTGACTAGTCTCCCAGTCCCTGCCGCTGAAAAACATCCCCACAGCATGATGATTCCACCACCATGCTTCACTGTAGGGATTGTGCCAGGTTTCCTCCAGACGTGACACTTGGCATTCAGGCCATCTTGGTTTCATCAGACCAGAGAATCTCTGGAGCTCTGTCAGAGTGACCATTGAGTTCTTGGTCACCTCCCTGACCAAGGACCCCCCCCCCCCACCCCCAGGATCTTGGTGGTTACAAACTTCTTAATTTAAGAATGATGGAGGCCACTGTGTTCTTGGGGACCTTCAATGCTGCAGACATTTTTTGGTACCCTTCCCCAGATCTGTGCCCCGATACAATCCTGTCTTGGAGCTCTACGGACAATTCCTTTGACCTCATGGCTTGGTTTATGCTCTGACGTGCACTGTCAACTGTGCTTTTCCAAACTTGTCCAATCAATTGAATTTACCAAAGGTGGACTCAAGGATGGTCATTGGAGCTGAAGGATGGGACAAAAAACAAGTAAAAGATAACTATTTAAAATATACTGTGTCCGTAAAATGTATATAGTATGTATAAGCTAGAAGTATAAGCCTAAGAGTTGTTGTCCATTAGTTTACTCCAATTAGGGGAGGGATGGTAGGCTTAGTGGAAAATAATAAAGGAAAATATATTCACAAAAAAATATACGGGGATTGAAAATTACATTGATGGAAGCCACAATCTATCTGCAATATTAAAACTGCAATTTTTTTTCTTCGAAATAACATGGAAATTTGGAACATAACTAGGTTACACCAAACATTGTTTGACAGACTGTGTGAAAAAGAAAAAGCTGACCAGAAGATGGCAGTTACAGTTACATATTAACCTTCCGGTTTACAGAAGATATTATCCAATGAGTTGAACCTCAGATTAGCAATATGAAAATATCTAGATCATTGTTACAAAACCTGTGGACTCTGCACATAATAAATATGAGCTGTCCCATTGAATGTTCCGTGCACAATAATAATCTTCAAGTCTTTTCTACAGGTTGCTCATTTTATTTTCTTCATAACAACCAATATTTCCACAACCAAAACAAACCACTAAACCATTAGACACTTTATCTCTCTGAAAATAAGACAATATTTGTTTTTTCATCAAACATGTACAGTGCTACACATATACACACAAGATGGGAAGATTCAGAAACAAACCACTAATATCAGTTGGAGCTTGGAGGTATAGAAAGATAGATATACAAGTGATCCAGGCCCAGATAGGTTGAGAATA
This sequence comes from Thymallus thymallus, assembly GCA_023634145.1. NCBI lineage: Eukaryota > Metazoa > Chordata > Actinopteri > Salmoniformes > Salmonidae > Thymallus > Thymallus thymallus. The sequence goes on along the minus strand of CM042403.1, from coordinate 27,529,660 downwards.
TTTATAGACATCCCTTCAACTTACTATATAACAACAGTACTGTACATTACAGATTTACTCTTGCTTTGGTTTTACTTTTATTGTGTACATACAGTATTGATCCGAGCGATTTGGACTAGTCCCCTACAGGATGGAGTCACTGATAAGTAGATTGCTCTTAGATGTAAAGTCCCATATTTAGGGGACTTTGAGCTGTTCTGGACCGCATCCAGCCAACGTTATTGTGTACAGAGCGATATGTGAACGGTGCAACATCAATTGCTGGGCACTCCGTGAAAGTTCTGGTTGTCCCTCTTCACATGCCGCTCTCAGCTGAGATGCAGTATATGGTATGTGACACCTCATTTGCATTTTGTGGCATAGCCAGACAAAGGATTGATTTCCTCTGGCTGTGAACCTTGCAGCTCCGCTTGCAATCCTACATATGAAACGGAGAGCCTAGCGATGGCAGATAAACGGTTAAATCTCACTGTAATGTTCTCAGATGGATTTAGAGCTCACAACATGAAAAAATACAAAATAATTTTGTAGAATTTAAACAATGGCACTTTCTCTTGGTCACAAAGGGACAAAATCATTGTGCTTAAAGCTGAAGTTTTCACAAGTCAGCTGGAATTTGAATGGCGTCTCTGCGTCACTCAGAGGATGTTGGGAAGGAAATTCAGTTATATGAAATGGTGCCAATTATTTATGATCATATTTATTTTAGTTATAAAGTGAAATCTTATAGTAAGTCGTTTATAATTTCATTGTTACTATATTTTTTAAGCATTTCAATAATTTAAAGCCCTATTCCCCCACTTTTGTAGGAAAACAAATAAGTATATATACAGTATATATGATGTTTCATATTTTCACTTTTGCACTGTGTACTTGAGCTTGTATCCTCAAAAGTGACTACCCTTCAGCAATATATAACTATTTATACCAGAAAGGTGAGATTTTAATCTTTCTGGCAGTATAAGCATTACCTGGTATTGTTAATGGCCCTCTCATGATAGCTAATCACATTTGGGTATGTCTATTTAGGCGGAAATCTACATTTTGACATTAAATTGAACTGATTTTAAGAAACAGAGACAACTGGTTGACCACCATGTGGAATGTTGCAAACTACAAGTCATACAATGCACTGCTATTATAAGTGCAGTGACAGTGTGAGGTCAGAACAGCATAGAAATAATGGACCATATCAGCCCTAGATTCTATCATCATATGGTCTTTACTGGCCTCATTTCAACAGTCTTATCTTAGGGCTGGATTCAATTCGTATCGCGGAAACATATTTAAGGGTAATTTCCGATTGAGCCGACATATGCAGCGTTGACCGTGAACACAGTCTCTGTGAAAGCGGAACATTGCCTTTAAATTTTTAGCTATAACGCGGATCTTCCGCGTTAATTATTCGATTTGGATTGAATTCAGCCTTTAATGTCTCTGCATATTCATGACCCCACAGAGATTGTTGGTTGGGCTCCTCATAAACCTGCCTCTCCAGTCTTGCCTGGTGACCTGCCCCCTGTTGGGGTGACCTGAGCTGGTCTATGCTCCCCCAGGATGGCAGCAATCAGAGCCTCTGGGGCTGAGACCCCACCTCCGGGGGACACAGGGCTTCGGGGGGTGAGCGGGCTGATGGGCGACGGCAGGGTGTCCTGGGGGGACACCAGGCGCTCCTTCTTAGAAGCAGAGCAGCCCGAACGGCTGCTTGGGAGCCCCTCTAGGGGACGAGGGTGCAGGCTGAGGCCCTGCAGGGAGGGCATGGGGGTGTTGGAGTGAGCAGGACTGCGGCTGCGGCGGTGGCGATGGTGGTGTTTGCTTTTCCCAGGGCTGGGGCTGCGAGAGCTAGGAGGGGCCAGCAGGACCAGTGTGCTGTCATCCTCTGAGCTGGCGTCAGAACTGTCTGAGCGTACTGGTGTGGCTGTCGGGCTGCGCACAGGAACATGGATCTATGGGAGATGGAGGAAGGTTGGAGAAGAGAGTAAGAGAAAAGGGTAGGAGGGAACAAAAGGAAGAGAAAAGGAGATACAGCGGGTGAAATAAGTATAGAACACGTCACCATTTTTCTCAGTAAATATATTTCCAAAGGTGCTATTGACATGAAAGTTTCACCAGATGTTGGTAACAACCCAAGTAATCCATACATACAAAGAAACCAAAACAAATAAGTTCAGAAATTAAGTTATGTGTAATAATGTGAAATGACACAGGGAAAAAGTATTGAACACATGAAGAAAGGGAGGTGCAAAAAGGCATGGAAAGCCAAGACAACAGCTGAAAACTATCAGTAATTAAAAAGCAATCCAGCCCCCTGTCAGTGCAAATTAATATCCGCTGGTTCAGTCCCAACTGATGGCCTACAAAAAGGTATCATTGCCAAGGTGTCAGACAAGACACATCTCATGATGGGTAAAAGCAAAGAGCTGTCTCAAGACCTTCACAACCTAATTGTTGCAAAACATAATGATGGCATTGGTTGTAGGCGCATTTCTAAGCTTCTGAATGTTCCAGTGAGCACTGTTGGGGCCATAATACGGAAGTGGAAAGACAATCATTTCACCATAAATTTGCCTCGACCAGGTGCTCCTCACAAGATTTCTGACAGAGGAGTGAAAAGAATAATCAGAAGAGTTGTCCAAGAGCCAAGGACCACTTGTGGAGAGCTTCAAAAAGACCTGCAATTAGCAGGTACTGTTGTCTCAAAGAAAACAGTAAGTAATGCACTCCACCGCCATGGCCTGTATGCACGCTCACCACGCAAGACTCCATTGCTGAAAAAAAAGCATGTTGAAGCTTTTTTTTTTAAAGTTTGCTGCACAACATTTAGAAAAGCCAGTGAAATACTGGGATAATATAGTGTGGTCAGATGAGAGCAAAATTGAACTGTTTGGATGTCATAATACACACCATGTTTGGAGGAGAAATGGCACTGCACATCACCCTAAAAACACCATACCAACAGTGAAGTTTGGAGGTGGGAACATCATGGTGTGGGGCTGCTTTTCAGAAAAATGGTCCTGGCAAACTTCACATAATTGAAGGAAGGATGAATGGGAAAATTTACCGAGACATTCTTGACAAAAATCTGCTGCCATCTACCAGGATGATGAAGATGAAACGAGGGTGGACATTTCAGCAAGACAATGATCCCAAACACACAGCCAAGGAAACTCTCAATTGGTTTCAAAGAAAGAAAATAAAGCTGCTAGAATGGCCCAGCCAATCACCTGACTTAAATCCCATTGAAAATCTATGGAAAGAACTGAAGATCAAGATTCATAGAAGAGGCCCACGGAACCTTCAAGATTTGAAGACTGTTTATGTGGAAGAATGGGCCAAAATCACACCAGAGCAATGCATGCGACTAGTTTCTCCATACAGGAGGTGTCTTGAAGCTGTCATTACCAACAACGGCTTTTGTACAAAGTATTAAATAAATATCAGTAAGTGTGTTCAATACTTTTTCCCTGTGTCATTTCACATTATTACACATTAATTTCTGAACTTATTTGTTTTGGTTTCTTTGTATGTATGGATTACTTGGGTTGTTACCAACATCTGGTGAAAATGTCATGTCAATAGCACCTTTGGAAATATATTTACTGAGAAAAATGGTGACGTGTTCAATACTTATTTCACCCGCTGTATATCCAGCAGAACTGAATGGCAGACAGCAACTGCTTTATTCTCTGTTCAATGAACACCATAGGAAGGAAAACGCCAGGAAGGGTCCTGACCTGAAAGGGCAGTGTCACGCCGATAATAGTGTTCATGTTGTTGCTGTAGAAACCCAAAATGTATTCCCCTGCATCCCTGGGTAAATCCTCCTCTGTAAATGTCACCTAAGGAGAGAAGGGAAGCGAGTTAAGAAAAGTACAAATAGAGAGAATGGAAAGGTAGTAAGTGGATGTGTGTAGATACATGTTTTCTCATCTCAATGGACATCTGAGGTTGAGGTTGTGGGAGTATGTTTGTCAGGCTTTGTATCATACCTGTGACCCATGATCTGCTTTGGCCCACACGTATGCTACATAGTCCTTGTGATGTTTGAACCCAACCTGTGTAGACAAATCACAGACTTCAATTGACCATGGAACAATTACGCATAGCCCTAATAACCTAGTTACTGTGTGAGAGAAAATCTGAAATATCACTGCTTTGAAGTTGAAGTCAGTTACCTTGTATATTGCAACCCAGTCCCATGAGCTGCGCTGGAAGTTGGATTTCACAGTGAATCTGACTGTAGCGTCAGAAACTTTAGTCCACTCCTTCTCATATTCTAACGTTACAAGAGGAATGTCCACTTTAAAAGGAAACTGGGGGAGAGAGTATGATAGTGAAAAATAAACAGACACAGAGACAGATAGAAAGAAAGATCATTTCAGAGGGTCATTCTTATGTGACGTCATACTAAGATTTTAATGTAACAGTAACTGTGAAGGTTTTTCACCATATCTGGATAAACATCAAACAGTGTGACTGCTGGGGTGAGAGTTCAGGGGTCACAAGGAGGTTGGACGTACATGTAATGAGAAGACAGCAGAGACAGGCTTGTGGTCGCTGCAGGTGTAGCCCATGTGACTGCGGTAGGAGTGTTGCACCACCTTGGTTGCCCCACCCAGCCACGAGGTCAGGCCGCGCTGCAGAGCGGCATTATGGGTAGGTACAGGGGAGCCCGTACAACGCAGACGCCACAGGATACGGTCTGTCCATGCTGGCTTTCGCTTCTTACTGCTGTGAGAGGAACAGAGAGAGAGTTAATAGTGGGAATTGGAGGTCAGTGAATCAGTCAATAGAGGTGTTAAGAAACCAATTACTAGCCTACTGATTTTGCTGCACTCATTATTTCTAAGGCCTAGCTACATGGTCTGTAACCTGATTTGATGTGTGCATAAATGTGAGAAGTAAGCGTATGCAACCAGGTGTTGAATGCATGACTCAGTTATGACTCCCATGGCTGGCCAGTCCAAGCAGATTAGTATTAGTTCAAAGTGGTGACCCAAAATAAATATTTAAAAAAGTAAACTACAAAGAGGCATGCCTGAAATAAAGAGGTTAACTAACACAAAACAACACCAAACACTGACAGGCCGAGAAGCCTCTGGTCACACACACACACACACACACACACACACACACACACACACACACACACACACACACACACACACACACACACACACACACACACACACACACACACACACACACACACACACGTCATCCTGATTGCGCACACCTGTCGACTTATCCAGGCTTCCTGGCGCTGCCACCTGGGGATGGAGTCTGGAAGTGTGTTGCCTAACTGTGTCCTAACACTAAACTACCCTCCATATCACAACAGAGGTCAGTAAAAAGGGAGCATCACATCAATCACAAACCATTTATTGCTCTACACAGTATCACATACCTGGTGTCATATGTGTGTGTCCCCACATCAAACTTATATGTGGGGGGGAATTTGAGAGGGCCTTCTAAGAAGCCGTCTAAGATGGGCTCACTGTTTTTGGCTATGTTGAGCTGCAAAACAAACATGTGGGAATGAAAAGAGAGAGAGAGAGACAGCGAGAGAGAGACAAAATACCATTGAATCATCAAAGTAGCTTGCTTGACTTGATGCAGCCACTGTGTGATTGAATATTATTGGGCTTAAGTTCATTTTGGTGGTGCTACAGCTCCCTCTGTTGGTAATTAATCAACAGTCATTGTTTTCAAAGATAAACATGACTTCCATTTGGTACTCTGTTTTCAAAGAAAATTCAATTTGGACTCTTTTTCATGTCAAATGAATTGATTCTACAGCTTTCTCACCTGGTCTCTCTCCCACAGCAAAGGGAGCTTATTGCTGTCAATGGCACTCTTCACCACATGAATGTCATAGTCCTCTATGCGGAAGTTAAGATCCCCAAACCAGAACACCACGCTGGGAGAACACAGGAACCATTTTACCACTCTATGAGCCAACGACTGATCATCAGAACACATAATTAAGACCAGGAGTATTTCCTGACCACACATGACCTGACCACCTGACCCGACTACATGACCTGACCACATGACCTGACCAAGAAAAAGCGGTAACACTTGTGTCATAGCACGTTATGACAAGCTCATAACCATGTCATATGTCATAACAGCTGACATAACTTGTCACAATCTGTCATAATATGGTCATAATATTGTCATGACATATATTTACACAGAATAAGGCTGTAACGAAAAAGGAAAGGCGTCTGAATACTTTCTGAATGTTCTGTAAGCCTCTCTAGGTTTATCTCTGGTTCCTTTCTAGGGAGTTTTTCCTAGCCACCCTGCTTCTACATCTGAATTGCTTCTCTTCGGGTTTTAGGCTGGGTTTCTGGGTTTCTGGGTTTCTGTATAAGCACTCTGTGACATCTGCTGATGTAAAATGTATAAATAAATTTGATTGATTGAGATAGGCCTATCACGTACATGCTCTTATTTCAGTCATCAGTCAAAATGAGGATGTCTTGTTCTGACAGTGTTATGACCATATTATAACATGTTATGCCAAGTTATGTCAGCAGTTATGACATGCTTATGATCAGAGGTGGTCATGTGGGAAGAACTCCTGGCCCTACAAATACTGTTTACATCAGCCCTCCCACATCCAAATGACCCACTCGTGGTCCAGCACACCAGAGGCGGTCCCGCCCTCAAACTGCTGTTGCTGCAGAATGCTCTCAAAGTCCTCCATGCGCTGCTCCAGGTTCCGCATGTGAGCCGGTAGGTGACAGTTCAGGAAACACACCGGGTGGCCGAACATTGTCATCCTCGCACTTACACCCCCTTTATTACCCTGGGGTAAGGGAATAGAGAGATAGTGTGAAAATGTAACACACACCTTTGTAATCAAACATCCACTGTGATAAGGATGACAGGACAGATGGCATTTTTGTATCGTCTCTATCAAAGAGCCAGACAGCCAGACAGTCCTGCTACACTGACCTCAGAGAGAAGGAGACTGCTCTAGCAGCCAGTAGTGATGCTGATATCAACACACACACGAAGGTCACACACATCTTCTTCTCTCGCTCTCTCTACCTGGCATATGAACATGTTTTAATGCAATCTAAAAGCTACTGGTTGCCAGGGTTGACACTCACCCAGTAGCCCCCGAGGCCTGTGCGTGTTTTCTCTGTCTGCAAACCCCTCAGAAATGGAAGATGGCCAAATTTAGAGAACACCAGCAACAGCACCCCCTGCATACGCTGGGACGCCACCTACAGCGATAGAGCGGGAGGTGAAAGAGAGAGAGAGAGGGAGAGAGATTGAAATTGAATTGAATTGAGAGAGAGGGAGGGAGAAAAATATAGAGTAACTGTATCCATAGAGATTGAGACAGTGACTGGCACAACATAGCGAGTTAACTATATACTGACCAGCACATATCCAAAGCGACTGAGTGTGTCCATGAAGAGCTCACTCCACTGGTCGGTGAAGAGAGCGTCTTTCAGCCGCTTGTTTATCATGGAGTTCACTTCCTGTAACCTGAGTGTGGAGGAAGAGAGGAAGAACAACTCATAACTCAGTGGGAGGAGAAAAGGAATAAGAAGAATGCTTGGATGAATAGATGAGGTGACATCAATACTAGATCAGAACAGTGATAGAGGTATGATGGAGGAGATATTCAATGCTGTCTCCCTGGCACCGTTTTAATTGGATCAGAAGCTCACCCAATGACAAACATGTCTGTGCTCCCATCGCCAGCATGCGGCCCAAATAAAGAGGTGATGTCATCAGGAGGAACAGCAGAGCCCACATTCCATGTGACAATGTGAACCCTATCAGAGGACAACACAGAGGGTAATGTACATCCTACATTATCAGTAAAAACACCTACATGAGTTACACTACATACACTACATGGCCAAAAGTATGTGGATACTTGCTTGTTGAACATCTCATTCCAAATTCATGGGCATTAATATGGAGTTGGTCCCCCCTTTGCTGCTATAACAGCCTGCACTCTTTTGGGAAGGCATTCTACTAGATGTTGGAACATTGCTACGGTTGGGCACTGATGTTGGGAAATTATGCCTGGCTCACAGTCTGCGTTCCAATTCAACCCAAAGGTGTTCGATGGGGCTGAGGTCAGGGCTCTGTGCAGGCCAGTCAAGTTCTTCCACACCGATCTCGACAAACCATTTCTGTATGGACCTCGCTTTGTGCATGGGGGCATTGTCATGCTGAAACAGAAAATGGCCTTCCCCAAACTGTTGACATAAAGTTGGAAACACAAAATCGTCTAGAATGTCATTTGTAGGCTGTAGCGCTAAGATATCCCTTCACTGGAACTAAGGGGCCTAGCCCGAACCATGAAAAATAGCCCCAGACCATTATTCCCCCTCCACCAAGGCAGGTAGCGTTCTCCTGGCATCCTCCAAATCCAGATTTGTCCGTCGGACTGCCAGATGGTGAAGCGTGGTTCATCACTCCAGAGAACGCGTTTCCACTGCTCCAGAGTCCAATGGTGGCGAGCGTTACACCACTCCATCCGACGCTTGGCATTGCGCATGGTGATCTTAGGCTTGTATGCGGCTGCTCGGCCATGGAAATCCATTTCATTGAGCTCCTGACGAACAGTTCAGTGCTGACGTTGCTTCTAGAGGCAGTTTGGAACTCGGTAGTAAGTGATGCAACCGAGGACAGATTATTGTTACCCGCGAGGTGTGGGGGCCCGAAAACCAAATCTCGCTTAAGGCTCCCAAATAGCTAGGGCCGGCCCTGCTGGGACCTCTGCCAAGGAAATGTGCAGCCTGCATGCATTCTGTCTAGTTCAGACCACTCTTACTGAGATGTATAGCATTTGATTCATATGACACACTCTGGCTCACATCAACCCATCATACTGTAAACAGCCTCTATAACTGTGGCTGGGTTCTGCCTAGCTGGTTTCCATGCCAAGGAGGGAAAGAGAGAACAATCTCCATGGAGACAACAACATGTTACTGTATTTAGTCAGGGAGTAGAAAAAGTAGCTACAGAAATAGTACTTGTCGTCATCATTCGTGATCTGTCTCACCTGAAGCCATCTGTTTCTCCTTCAGTCTTGTCAGTCTGTGGCTGGTTCTCCTCAGCGCCCCCAGGGGAGCTCGTACTCTGGGGCTGTGGGCTGGAGCCTGGTTTGGGGCTGAGGCTGGATGGTGGGGTGAGGCAAGGCTGAGGCAGGTTAGGCTGTGGGATGAGGTAAGGCTGGCCGGTGTAAGGCTGAGTGCTGTGAAGACTCTGAAGGCTGTGGGACAACAGGGAAGACTCTGTAGGGGACTGGGACAGGGAGATGGGGATGTGTGGTCCAGGAATGCGGTTTGGAATAGAGGCCTTATCCTTCATATCAGCCACTGGACCTCTGGAGGAATTCAGTGCAGTAGGTCTGGGACGGCTGATATTGACTGGAACTGCAGGACTGGACCCAGGCTGTACATGCTCCGGCCTCACCTGGTCTGGCATCTCACGTACATCTGAGGCCTGTACTGGACCCAGTCCTGGGAGTTTCCCAGACCCCACTATGGGATAGGTGATAGAGTTGTCCTGGGCTGTTGGTTGCAGGGGTAGAGCAGATCCTGGAAAAGCATTCAACCCATGTTGTCCAGAGAGTCTAGCTGGATCTATGCTGCTTTGTTTCTGCTGCATTTGATCCATCAACCTGAATAGTAACCACACATCATACGGAAGGGACGGGAGAGCGTTTGTTAGATAGAGAAAGTGAACGGATCAGAGAGCAATTACGAGAGAGAGGATTGTGCAGTCTCCTGGGCTGTGTGTGTAACCCATGCAAAAGATGAGTGAGTTGTGTTTGTTTGTTCTTCACAACCCCTTACCACATCCCCCCATCTATCACCGAGCCCTGTGGCCCGACTGGGAGGGAGTATTGGCATGGAGCTAGAAGGGGGTGGGGGAGGTGGCTCACATTGACTACCTGTCCACCTCCTGCCCCCAAGATCCCAGACATCACTGCTGACCATACTGAACCATAGGCCGGAGGTGGGAACCAACTTTCTACCCCCTACCTGGTCTACTTTCCTGTTGCTTAGCAACACATTTCATTCCCCTAGTCCAACCCCTTTTCTATCTCATTACTCTGCTCCATTCCCTCCTTGCATCTTCCCTTTCAACTACTGTATGCTATGGAGATGGAGGGAAAGGGTGGGCTTTTCTTCTCTTCAGACCAATCTGTTATGCCCCTCTGCCTCAGTAAATACAGGTATATCTCTAATACACTCTAACACACAGCTGGAACACTAACCCACTGCAGCAGTAGATAGAGGGAGAGTGCAAAAACACAATGGGTCACATGACATTAAGTGGGCCCCTCACTCTATGAGAAGTAGCCTGTAAGATGCCAGTGACAGGAATGAACAGCTCACTTACCAACCACATTGTTTGTCCTCCGACCAACTCATGGCATTCAGAGTGGCTCTGGAAACTGAAGGGTACACGTGACCACTTGAATGTGCAAGGTTAGCCTAAACATAATAGATTGTGGTTGTGGTCATGGAAGGTGTGTCACTGTCAATAAATCAATATATCGGAAAGCCAGCACAAATGTTGTCTTTAATGGCTGTTTCAGCCATTGAATGGACAGAGCCATCGATCATGTGACACTATTCATTCCTATGTGAAGACTCAATGGCACATTGAAGCCAAATGATGTCGGTTAAGATGGCATCTCATGGATACATAACATGCATAGTTTGAGCTACTCTAGGAAGTGATGTTGCAGGCTAGCTCAGTGCTGCCCCCTCTCATAATTGCCATCTCAAAATTGCCATTAGCAATTAAATTATCCTTATAACTTATTTTGTGTGCAATTTTTAAATAATCGGTTCAATAACATACATTATTTACCATGATTGTCTTATAAAATTGTGCATTTTCACAAAGATTGTGAAGATTTTTCCATTCACAATAATGGGGGATCCTGTTGTTTGCTAACAATGCCTGCAGTACCGTGGTCGGCCTTGAACTTTCGTAGCTTCAATGAGAGGGGGCCCTCGCTCTCCCCTGGTTTCAGCAGAGGTGGAGTCATAAATGGGGACTACTATTGACCTAGAGCAGGGGTTCCTAACATTTTCCGTTTGGGGGACCACCAAATCACCGTCAAAAGCTCTTGAGGCCCATCATTTGCAAAGTCGCGGATTTTGTTTTTTTACATAAAATATATTGGCAGTCAAATATTGTATATATTTGCAGTGAATCTACCAAATTATAGTCCTATTATTATTATTGTTAACAATTTGTATTGTGAAAAGTAATATAAAATTGCTTATAACACCATTAATACGTCCAACTGTTATTTATTTTGGAATAAAAAAAATATCTAAAAAAATATATAATCCAAAAGAAAATAAACGAAAACAATTCACGGACCACCTGCAGTAGCCCCCATGGACCACAGGTTAGAAACCACCGACCTAGAGAATATACTTTACCTTTCCTACAAGGTGAAATGCTTCGGGAATCGGTTTCAAACTGGCGCAAGGCAGAGCATGATGAAATAGACTTATCCCATTTAAATATGGACGCAAATGTATAGGCTTTCCAATCGTCAAAACGCAGCACTTTACCGTTAACGGTCTTCTTCAAGACTCATCTGAAATATACTACTCCCCGGAGCATGACAAGTCGATAACGTGGCGAATGACAGTCCGTGAATGACATTCGCGCAAGCTGTCAAAGGTGGAAAAAACGGGCGCCGGTCCGGGTACGCGAGTTACAGTGTCCTAAAATAGTATCCTAGTGCCTGATGTCCAGTAAACACAGCATCCTTGAGATATGCTACTGGTGGAGCTCCTGTGCGCGTGATGCCGACTGTTCAGTTAACGGGACAGTTGCCTGCGCCTCGATCCTGTTTACCTGCTGTCTGACCGGTGCAACTGTTTTCCTAGAGAGGAACCAACATCACTCACACACCGTCCTGAGAATGTCAGATTAAGAATAGAGTCAGAGGAGACTGTAATAAAGGCACCCAAGATGAATCTCAACCTCCAAATTCAACTGACCTTGTGACTAGGATACCACAAATGAACTGAGCATCTGTCGTGTCAATTATGTAATTAATCCGAGAGCTAGTCGTACACCGGCATACAGAGAATTAAAATGTCACAACGTCAGTCAGGTTGCTAGGCTACCTTAAAGCGCAGACTCGTTTAATGATGTAGTTATTCAGAACACTGCGCAAGAGCGCCCGAAGTTGGTGCCCCACGTGACCACTATGCTTGCGCACATTTCATAATATTTCAAGTAAAATCACTCTGGCAGGATCGGCAGAGATTACATAATTTAACTGTTATGTAAACTATGATAGCCCGTTTAAAGCGTTAAATGTAGGCTACTAGAATGAATCTGATTAATCTATCTGGTAAAACAGAGTAGGCATATGTCATTAAACTCGAGGTGTCATAAATGACCCCCCCCCTCACTGTAAAAAATAGATACAAAATAAGCACACACTTTCCCCTCATTGAATTATTTCCAAATAATGTTTACGACCACAAATAACAATAACTGTAGCGATCCTGTGTTTAGAAACGTGGATATAGACTTAGCCACTTCAGCATAGTTTAGTGGCGCGATCAATGGAACGTAGGGCTACGGGCCAGAAGGTTGAGGATTCATCCACCTGACAGGGACAAGCTAACTCTCCCTACCTGTTTGAGTACACTAGGATCACAGCCAGCTGCAGACAATGATCAGCTAGGGGGAAATCAGATGTTCAACATTTTGATGCTATCGTTATAATTATATAACATATATGCAACAAATAGTCCACCAACAGGTTGTTGTGCCAATGCACCATACAACCAATAAGCAAAGCATATGGACTTCTGGCACTTCAACATCATGGTTTGAATTTTCACCACCACCACAATCAAATAGACTATGTAAATCTCAACAAACAGAACATCCCTCCCTTGTACCCAGTATCAAAAGCTTGGCTTGACAATCTCCAAATGTCATTAATCTTTTTGGTCTTTCAGTTCATCAAATGATGTGGCTCGTGCACAGTTTTGGATGCTGGAATTATATTTTTGGACAAAAGTGCACAGGTAGCCTACAGGAGACTTTTGAAGTAGCCTAATCATATTAAAACATTGTTACTGGTTGTGTTTATGCCACACATAAAAGATAATACATTTTAAAAGTTAAATGACAAATACTATATTTAAGCGTTAGGAATAGGAATAGCCTCAGAGAGGAGGCAGAGCCTCATTAAAGGAAAATTCCACTCAAAAACTATATTTTGGTATTTGTTTTATTAGTCCATTCTTGATATAATCCCAAAGTGTTTTACATGCCAGCAATCAAGTTTTCAAGATATATAACTTTCAAAATATAGAAAGATGCATTTTATATCTAAAACTGGCATACAAAACAAAAAGTTGGGACTGTATCAACAACGGACTAATGAAACAAATACCAAGAGTGATATTTTCCTATAAGGATCCAATGCCGTCGTTTTTTCCTCAACATCAAATAATTTCTGGCAAACAATTAAGTACCTTACTGTGATTGTTTCCAATAAAAATTGTAAAAAAACAACAATAAACATAGCTTCTTTGCAAAGAGCAATTTCTTAAGCAATAAACTATCTTTCTTATTGGTATATTACCTAATATACTGTCTGGTGATGTCACCAGGTAGGCCAAAACTCCATCCCACCAAAACAGGCTGACATTTCAGGCGGCCTTTTCAAAAAGCTCATATGCTAAAAGGGCATTAAAACCATTTTCACAATTTCACAGTATTATTCCAACCTCATAGTGTGCAAATATATATAAAACACAGGAAAATCAAGTCAAGCTTTACTGAATAACCGGGCCTTCTGGGAGCATATGTAGACACATTATTACAGGACTACTTGTTGGGAGAATGATGATTTGCAACAGACAGTGCATTCAGTATCATAAAACAAAAATACAGCCAGACTGGCCTGCTACTGTGCCTTTCTAGACCTTATAACCTGTCGAGAGTAGACCCACAACTGATCTAAATGGAATGAATGGAATAAAACACTCAAATCACAGGGCGTTTGCACCATTATTCAAATTACATTTTTACTGCAGTTTACAGCTTAGAGTAGAATTTTGTACTCACTTGAAAACCAAAATTCAATTATTCATTGCATTGTGGCGTTGTAGGCTAGTCTAGATAATTGTATTGTCCCTAAACAAGATCAATAGGGGAGCTTTTTTCATGTCTTCACTGTGACATGCCTGGCCTCTCCGCTGCTTATAAGCTATTCCTCCTTTTCCTTTTTCTAAAACAACGGATGCAGCGTTGAATGATTTTATGTGTGGTATGATTGCTAGTTAGCCTACCATAGGGCGGCGCAAAATTGGCCCATCGTCGTCCCAGTTTGGCCCGGGCTGGGCCAATTGTGCACCGCCCTATGGGACTCCCGATCACAGACGGTTGTGATGCAGCCCGGGATCAAACCAGGGTCTGTAGTGACGCCTATAGCACTGAGATGCAGTGCCTTAGACCACTGCGCCAATTGGGAGCCCCTTAGACGTGTAGTTAGACTTGTAGACTCTATTGACCTGTGGTATAGTTAGCTTGTATGCAAGCAGATGAGGAAATCTTTCTATATGGAAGAAATTATATAGTAAAACCTGCAAAAGTGCAAATGTGAAGCAGGGAAAAAACCTCACTACTTTAGCCCATATATAGCCTACACAGAAAAAGCCATTGTAGTCAAGGCAGAGCATCGCAGCACCACTAAAAGCCATTCACAGATTCAATATGGCTCTGACTGAGATTAATGTAGATGTGTAATCTCAGTGGAATGTAGTGTTCCTAAGTGCCAGCTGTCCTCTAAAAACATACACAGATAAGCACACACAAACCAATACAATACCCACAGGCACACACAGTTAATCAAAATCCCAGCTATGTGCTTACAAGCTGATGCAGCAAATTGCTAGCTTTTATACCCCCTCCCCATGACACGTGGACACATGTATTTAGTATATTGTGAGTTTAGTGTATTTAGAGTTTCTTTTTAGTTTTAACTAGGCCCTTCACCACCAGGCATCGGTAGAACTCCTGAATGTATGTGTACACACACTTCCAGTCAGGCTCATGCATCCGCAGCAAGTCTTCAACGTCCAGCAGAGGGGGGCAATCTGCCAGCCTCCTGCAGCCAAAAGAGAGGAGGGGAGAGAGACAGAGGCCTGAGCAATCACAATCCTTAACCAATGTCCCCAGGCAGGATCCACTGGCAGCTGAGCTAGAGGACACTACAGAAAACCTTTTTTTGTCAAGTTTAATCTATCACTGCACAGCCCTTGGGGCCTTCAAGTACATAAATGAGGAGAAAGTGCATATTGTCAGAGTAGGTTTTCTGTGTCTGTGTGTAAGTTTCAATGTTTGTTTAGAATATATATAGGGAACTCACTCTGCAATGCTAAAGGCCAGCTCAAAGTTGTCCTTGCGTGCGTTGGGGTTGAGGATGGAGTACTCAAATGCATCTGGGAAGAACCTGTGCACCAGGGCACAGAACGCTATGCCATCACTCCAACTGGAGGAGAAGTTGTGGATTTCCACCCCCTGCATGGAGTAAGAGCGGAGAGGACAGAGAAAAACAAAGAGAGCAGGGAGAGTGTGGATTTACGCAGACAATTATATAGTGATGTAAGGTTGTTGGTATGCTGGGGAAACAACAGGACGTTCATAAATGTAGACATAAAATGGAGAGTGTACAATATTCCCTGCCATTCTGGGTGGCATGCTGTTTAGATGATAGATACATTAAAAGTCCCCACAGTCTGTGACTGAAAGTGCTCCTCTGCATCATAACCATGGCATGCAGAGGGTGGGTGACGTTGTCCATGATGGCCAGCAGTTTGGCCAGGATCCGTCTCTCCGCCACCTCCTCTAGAGTGTCAAGGCTAATCCCCAGAACAGAGCTAGCCTTCCTGATCAGCTTATTTCCCGAGAAGCATCACCCGCCTTCATGTTTGCGCCCCAGCACACCACTACAAAAAAGATGGCACTGGCCACCACAGACTGGTAGAAAGTATGCAGTAGTTTACAGCACACGCTGAAGGACCTGAGCCTCCTCAGAAAGTAGAGTCGACTCTGGCCCTTTTTGTACAGAACCCTGGTGTTACCAGCCCATTCCAGCCTGTTGTCCATATGGACTCCAAGGAACTTGTATGACCCAACCATTTCCACATCCATCCCCTGTATAGGGACTGCAGTCGGTTGGGCCTTGGTTCTGCTGAAGTCCACCACCATTTCCTTTGTTTAGCTGATGTTGAGCTGAAGGTGGTTCTGCTCACACCACACCACAAAGTCATTGATTGTGCTCCTGTACTCCTCCTCCTGCCCACCACTCATACACCTACAATTGCGGAGTCATCCAAGAACATCTGTAGGTGGCATGTTTCTGAGTTATATCTGAAGCCTGAGGTGTAGAGGGTGAACAGGAAGTGGGACAGGACCGTTCCCTGGCGGGCCCCTGTGTTGCTCACTGATCCTCTTCATCTTCTGACCCAGTAGCAGGGGCTGGATGATATTGAAGGCAATGGAGAAGTCAAAAAACATAACCCTCACAGTGCAACCTGCGTTGTCCAGGTGAGAGTAGGCCCTCTGCGCTGATATGCGAACTGCAGGGGGTCCAGTGATGTACACACCAGGGGTCTAAGGTGAGACAGCCGTGAGGGTGTGTGGCCTGAGGAGCTGGAGGCGAGGTGGACAGTGCCAGTATCGAACCTGTTAAAAAATTGGTTCAGCTCATTGGCTCTGTCCTGGGTCCCCTCCGTCTGCCCAATGTTTGACTTTTTGAAGCCAGTGATATTTCTCATACCCTTCCACACCTCTCTCACCTGGCTCTGCCTCAGCTTGTCCTCCATCTTCTCCTTATACCCATTCTTCCCCTCAGCAATCCGCAACTTAAGCTCCCTCTGGACGCATTTAAATTTGTCCCTGTCCCCCTCCTTGAAGGCCCTCTTATGGACGACATTTGCATATCCTCCTGTCAGAACCTGCCCGAACTTGTTGAGTGCAGCAACACATTTGTCCCTTGCGGAACTTGCCTTTTGTTGTTTCCTTACTGATAATAACCCTCACACACACACTTACAAACAGTATTCAACATAATTTGCCATTAGGCATCATAACTGTCTGGAACTGGAGTTGCTGACATCTTTCTTGCCGAAGATTTTGTATGACTAGCAACATTTAGTAAACGTACACTCAGGGCCGGCCCTGGGCATAAGGGATATAAGGGGTCGCTTAGGGCCCCCAACCGCTAGCGGACCCCCAACCCCCCCCAATTTGCTTTAAAACCCCAACATTTTCTCTATGCGTCATGGCAAAATGGAGAGAATTACAAGAAATTTACAAAATAAATCTCTGTACCATTAAGAGGGGGACCACCAAAAGCTTTACCCGTGAGGCGGGGGCCCCGAAAACCAAATCTCGCTTAGGGCCACCAAATAGCTAGGGCCGGCCCTGCGTATACTCCTTTACAAGTGGTCCTTCGAGACGGATTAGTACATCAGCTGCGCTATGGCATACTCCAGTGACTATTATGATGGAAATCAACGGCCAATACAGACTCCCAGTCCCAGCAGGCTCCGGCAGGTCCCGACACATCTAGATTAATATATGTTGAGCTTCCCTCCACTTCACCACGTTCCACCAGCGATGATGGAGCCATCCTACATGACAACAACAGCGGCATCACTCCCCAGTCAGTAGTGCTGAACCGAATTTTTTTTTTCTGTGAGTTCAATGAGCAGTCTCTCTAGAGATACATCAGATCAAGCCCGGACTGTGCAACGTAGTAGGGAGTTGTAGTTTCCAACAGGTTGATATTCTACATAGTTTAGTGCATAAAACATGGTAATTAACTACAATGACCATAATCCATTGCATGCTTACTTGTCCGGGGGAGCAGACACTGAAAGGGAGATAAGAGACAAAAGATATGCGATTGAGAGGTAGTTGCTTCGCGAGGTGTCTCTATGTGAAAATACATGATCTAAGTGATTGATAGTTGGTATTCAACAGTCATAAAAGTATGCCTTATTTACTTTGAAGAACTACTAAAATAGTGATTTTGTCAGACAGCATAGGCAGCAGTTCTATAGAGATGAGATGATGACTTGGAATTAAATAATAAAGTCTTCAAATAAAACAAATGTAATATTACACAACAACTGAAATATTTAAAGTAAAGTAATGTGAATAAATAATTATTAATAAGTGATAAGCAGTAATGGGAAGTCACTACCACAACTATCATCTGACCTGTATTAATTGTTTTATTCTATGTTGTTACAGCATTCAACCCATATAATGCATAGTGCATTTAATGTTAAAAAATATTATCGAAACCGAAATTGAAGAAAAATCGAACTGAAACTGAACCAACCTCAAAAAGAAACAATTGCTCAGCACTACCAGCCAGGGGAACTGCGCCAACTATTCAACTCCCCACGTCCAGGAGAGAGAACATGAGGACGAGAGATTGTGAGACATTTGTTACGGACATGAGCAAGCAGATGAAGGAACTCTCAGTTGTTATAGGCAACGCAGCACGAGCACCCTACCCCCACAACTACACGTATACTTATATCAACAGTCCATACCAATACCCCTCCTACATCTTGCAATACAACAGCTTCCCTCACCACTCACGTTCACCTCAACCAGTCTAGCCACTCCGGTCGATTCCTGCTGAAGATCCTGCCAGTCCGACTCTGGAACAACACAAAGTCAGTGGACACTTTAGCCCTAATGGATGATGGTTCAAAGAGAACCGTCATTCTCCTGGAGGTGGGACACCAACTAGGGACCACTCCCAGCCTTCTGATAGGCTCAGACAACCCGCACGTAATCACCCCTACTCAGCCTGTGGGCCCGGGCCCACCAGAGAGTCCCGTCGCAGTGTATTCTGCGCTAGGTTGGGCCATTGAAGGCCCTACCGACCACCTCCCTGACTCAAGCACTGAGTGCCGGCCTCCTCTGAGATCCACCACTGTACTACCTCCAGGTTCCTCCAAGCCTGAGGACTCTAGTGCTGTAGTAAATTGGTCCACATTCTTTGGCATCAAAATAACAGAACCCTGATACAAGACCAGCCAGCAGTGTCATCGTGGGGCAGCTGCCCGAAGACCTCCGTCCTCTGCCCCTCAGGGTCTGCCTAAGCCAGGCAGGAGACAGCACAGATAGCTACAACCACGAAGACAGTATGGACTCCTCCCACACAATCCTAGAACTCATCAGGTGATGTCCTGACAACTGATACACAGAAATGTTCTTTCAATATTCCCATGAAACGTGTCTAGAACATTATTATCTTATATTCTGAGAACACAACCATGTTCTGTGTATGTTTGATGTGATGTTGATGGAATATTTTCCTAACCCTCAGAAAACTAGACACATGTTCTTGCAAGATCCCATAAAACACATCTAGAACCTTAATGTTGTATATTCTGAGAAAATTGTAAACACGTTCTAGAACATCTGCTTGACATTAAGGGAATGTTTTCCAAACTTCAAAGGCAAAACATGCTAAAAAGGATTTCAGAAGATTTTTGCTAACATAGATAGAATGTTCCCCTAACTAACGGAAAACTGGACACTCAAACATTAGCGGAGCATGACTGGTAACATTTGCATTTGCATAGGCTTCAGTCAGAACCTGCCCCAACTTCTTGAGTGCAGCAAGGCATTTCCCTTGGCACACCTTGCCTTTTGTTGTTTCATTACCGATAATAACTCTGTACATATGTGCGTTCATTAAACATCATAACTACTGGGGCTGGCTTTATT